>VXBU01003352.1:174059-212395 GCA_013400315.1 Bombycilla garrulus | reverse complement strand
GCTGTGACGTCAGTCACTGGGTTAAGGGGCATCAAAGTCAGCGCCATGGCTGAGGACGAGGAAAGCAGGAGGAGAGCTGGAATAACGCAGGAGTAAAGCTGGAGTAACGCAGGAGTAATGAGGAGTAAAGCGGGAGTAAAGCAGGAGTAAAGCAGTCCCTCAGGAGGAGCACGTGAGTGAGGAGCATTGAACAGAACCAAGCTGATAATGAACGCTGCTGTTACAGCACCTGTCACAACTGCTCAGCAGTTTAATACTCTGCAGTGTCAGATGAGGGAAACATCTCTTGCTGATGAATGCCGCCTCTTTTTTTCTTTAAGGAAAAAAATATACTATTCCCTCAGTGTTTATTTTCCATTCATCCTTTTTTTAAAGGTGGGGAAACTGAGGCAGCACATTGCACTAGCAGTCCAGGATGTGAGGGATGGTGTGGGTTCCTGTGGCATTGCTCCCCCTCCTATCCCCTGCTCCTGTAAATTCTTGGAAGAGAACTGTGCAGTGTTCTTTGTAGAAGTCCACTGACTCCCTGCATGGTTAATATTTAGGTCAGCAGAATCTAATTCCTTTTCAAATCATAATATTATCATTGTAATTGCAAATGTTTTCATTAGGCACCGGCGCTGGGGAGCCTGGCACAAGCCTGCAAAGGGGCTTTGTGTCTAGCTCGGGTGTCCAGGCTCCAAAGGAATGGCAGGGAAGACTTTTATATCCCCCTTTATATCCCACCTCCAAACCTGCAGTGATCCAGGGATTTGTGGCTGTGCCCCGCCAGCATCGGAGTGTGGACTAGGAGTGGCATTGCCAGGCTGTCATTTGAGTGTCGCCTTCCCACTGCACTTCCCGTTCTCTGGCAGAGAGAATTAGCTCTCCTTAAGTGAGTTATTGTGTCTACAAGTCAGGGCTCTGCTTCCAGAGAATGAGACAAAACTCTCTGGGGATCCAGTCTTAATACCACCTGCCTGGGAGTCCTGATAGGGGACTTAGTGCTGAAATGAATATTCATCCTTTGTGGTGGGAGTTATGATCCTGCTCCCATCTCCGGGGGGGATTACAGCCCTTTCCAGGAGGCATGGCAAGGGTGTGGCTTGCTGTGGGATGGGGAGCAGAGGAGGGGCTGTCTGTCCCAAATATCCCTATCCCAGAGCTGTGATAAAATGAGGAGGGGCTGAGGAGGGGCTGTCTGTCCCAAATATCCCTGTCCCAGAGCTGTAATGAGGAAAGCTGGAGTCCTGATTTTCAGGTAGCACTGGTGAGATGCTGGCTTAGGTTGGGACAGGGCAGAAAAAGCGATGTCACCTTCTCCATGCGCTCCCTGCTTTCCAGTGTGGTGATCCAGGCCTTGCAGTCTCCAGGAAGATCATTCCACACTGCTGCTGGCAGTCACCCATCAGTCTGTCTGCAATACATCCGTGGTGCTGGTGCTGGTGTAGCATCTTCACACCACCCCCAAATATCCTGGGGTATTTGCTGTGCAGGAATCCATCCTTTGTCTGGAAACACTGAGGAGAAAACTGCAGGAATCAGGTCCTGGATAGCAGAGTTCCTTTGCAGCTTAACTGTCCCGAGCTAGGGCTGCAGGAAACTCTGCCAATCCCTGTGGCAGCCTGCAGGAGATAGCTGGACTTCGTTATGCCTTGATTAAATAACATTTTTGTTTTTACAGTGGTTAATCCATCCAATTCCCTTGGCCCATTGCTGCTCAGCGATATCCGCCTGGGATAATTGGGCTGGTGCCGGGGTGAGGGGCATCTCCCACCCCCTCACCAGCACCGCAGGATTTGGAGCACAATTTTTCCTTGCAGCATTCCTCGCCAAAATCACAACCTGTGCAAACTCTGCCCTGATCAGATCTATCAAGGCCCAATTTCGGAGCTGCCTTTTGATCAGGGAAATGGACTCGAAATTGGCCCCTTTAACAGGAACGCGGCTCTCACACAAGTGTTGGAATTAACGGCCGTGCCCTGCTGCGAGCTGGCAAGTTGGGCATTTGATTCCAGTTACAGGAAATTGCCATAATTTCTGCTCCATGTTCCTCTCAAGTGACACTGAACATCTATCTTTTTTCCCTCCCTTATTTATTTACATTGGGAGAAGAGGATGGTACGTGGGTGCTTTTCCCCACCCAAACTCTTGTCTTGTTTTCATGGCAACCCCTGCTTAGCAGCAGACCCTTTGTGTACTGAGAAAGGGAGGGAGAAGGAAGGTCTGGAGGGAGAAAAGGTTGGCTGGGAGGGAGAAAAGGCTGGAAATTAGATCTGAAGGGCTGGTTCCATGAACGGGACTGTTGGTGTGTGGGTGTTGGCGCTGCTGTGCCTCTCTGTGTAATCAAGCTGGGAGAAGTGAGGGGAATCCCAGGAGATGTCTGAATGCTGGGGTGGAGTTCTGGGGTCCTTGGGGTGCCATTCCCACAGCATTCCCTCCAGGTTCCTCAAAGCCATCCTACAGAACATCAGGAAGGGCTTCTCCCAGCAGAGCCCCTTGTTCTGCTGCAGGCAGGCATCTCCTTGCGTGAGCTCCTGGAAAAGCAGCTCTGTCACACTCAGCTTTGCTTGGGGACATCATTTTCTTAAATTAGTTGCTGGAATACAAGTGTGTGAATATCCCACCCTGTGCTTTGGGTGCTGTGGGTCTGAACTGTTTATTTATCCCTTCCTGAGGTCATCCTCAGCCCCCTGGATGCTCCGCTGAGGTTGGTGCTCTTATTTCCTCCTCTCCTGCTGGCAAAGGTTACCTGGAGAGATTGAAGCACCAAAGGTCCTGGGGCTTTGCTCCCAGTTGTAAGATGGGTGTGAAAATAGTGAGGTGGAGGGAGAGCCCCGGAGATGGATGTGAGGAGCTTTCCAGAGCATTTAACATTGTTGTGGGAAGCACCAGAAAACATTGAGGAGGAGGTGAATAATTTTCTCTTTGGAACGGATTGGAACAGTGTAAAATAAATAAGACCTGGAGCCACTGGAGCACTGAGGGCCTGAAGCCTGCTTGGGGTGGGGATGTGCCAGGAGCTGGAATCAATGCCTCACCTGGTATTTGAGCACTTAACTCCTTGACCCTTCACTGCATTGCCTGGAAAGGCTGAATTGGAAACAGAGACCAGGCAGAGTAAAAGAATAAAAAGGGATTTATTGAAAGGATCCAGCTTGGGCAGTGCAGGAACCCCTTGGGGCTGCACCCAAGCAATCCAGCAATGGGCCCAAAATGGCCACCAGTCATGAGGGCTCACACTTTTATAAGCTCTGATCCATTTGCAGATTGGAGTTAATTGTTTAATTACAGCCTCAGGTTATGAAGCTCCATCCTCTTTGTTCTTTCTCTCTTCTTCACTGTTGTTTCCACTCTTGGGCCTGAAATTTGCCCTTGGTCCCCAGCTGGAAAGGAATTGTTTGGTGTCCCTCCCCTGTGAAGAGAGCTCACCAGCCCTTCATATGAAACACAGAACTGCACATTAAGACATGTGTACACATTTCAGAGTCCGAAAAAATATAAAAGCTAAAACTTAAGGCATCAAATGGTGTTTCACCTTGTCCTGGGGTTTTTCCACAATTCAGAGCAAAATGTTGAGCCAAAATTTCTGAACAGGTTGTCTTGGAGAGTTCAACACCAGCAGTGCTGGAGGAGGGGGGATCCCAAATCTGGCACAGTGGCTGAGGGATGCTGGCTTTTCCCTTGGGCGCCTCTCTGTAACGGAGTCTATCCAAAACCCAAACAACAGAAGCTAGTTTCTTTCTCCACCTTTAAAATTATTTCTTTCACTGTTGTTTCTCCTGAGCTTGGTGTAGTGCAGGATGACTTATCTGCTCAAGTTAGGATGCTTTTATTTCCAACCCGACCTGGCCCTCAGTCATGCAGCACTCCTTCGACAGAGCTGTAAATTCCCCACAGCAGCCTGGCAGCCAGTGAACAGGGAGAGGACATTTGGAGAAATGAGTTTCTGGGGATGTGAAGGGGATGAAGCTCTTGGCATCCTCTTCCAAGGAGGAAACAGGTGCAGGGGTCACAACCCAAAGACTCTGAAGCATTTTTGGGGCTGTTTGTGTAGGAAAATTGGGTAAGGTGATTCTTTTTTCTCCCTGAGTGAATATTGTCTTAAGAAATGATGGCAGGATGGCAGTATAGGACAGGAAAATGCAAAGGAGTTCACACAGGTGTGTGTTGAGAAATCTGTAAATAAGGTTTTAAATTAAAACAAAAAAAAACCAAAAACAAAACATCATATGCAGCTGTGAAGATCCCAGATTGGTGAAGGCAGAGTGTATATTGCCAAGGGCTGCCTGCCAGCACCAGCAGGTCCCAGTGGCAGTGGCTCAGGAAGGTGGAAAGTGGAACCTGATCCTGGTTTTCCCCATGCTAAAAAAAGGAAAACCCCACAACTGTGAGTTGGGCAGTGCATCAACAGAGTTGGCAGCTGTGGGGAGGATCTGGTTTGTGTGTTTTGGGCTCATGTTTGGTTTTCTGGTGGTGTGAGTGTTGGTGAGGCCTTTTGAGGGCTCACAGACACCCCTTTTTGCTGGAATAATTTCCCCCTCTTTACTCTGGGGTTTCTGCCTGAAATTCTGGACAAGCTCTTCATCCTCTGTGTGTGTCTCTAAGGGTGAATTGTCACCACTGTTTAAGGATCATGGAATGGTTTGGTTTGGAAGAGACCTTAAAGTCCATTTTGTCCCACCCCTGCCATGGCAGGGACAGCTCCCACTGTCCCAGGGGTCCCAGCCCCAGTGTCCAGCCTGGCCTTGGGCACTGCCAGGGATCCAGGGGCAGCCACAGCTGCTCTGGGCACCTGTGCCAGGACCTCACCACCCTCACAGCCAAGAAATCCTTCCCAGTATCCCATCTATACCTGCCCTCTGGCACTGGGAAGCCGTTCCCCCTTTTTCTGTCACCCCTTGTCCCCAGTCCCTCTCCAGCTCTCCTGGAGCCTCTTCAGGCCCTGGCAGGGGCTCTGAGCTCTCCCTGGAGCCTTCTCTTCTCCCACCCAGCTGCCTCACCCTGATTCCAGAGCAGAGGGGCTCCAGCCCTGGGAGCTTCTCCGTTTCCTCCTCTGGACCCTGCCCAGCAGCTCTGTGTCCTCATGTTTTGGCCTCAGTTTTTCCATCCCTGCCCCCACGCCGAAGCCGCGGTGCTGCCGGGGCCGGGGAGGAGAGAGCCAAGGGTGTCAGCGATGTGCCAGGGCCAGCCCCAGCCTAATTCCAACCCTGCTCCCAGGGGGAAGGGGGCAACTCTCCCGTTCTGCCCCTCTTTGCCAGCCAGCGCTGTCCTATGATCCCGAGTGACCTTCTTAAAAGGGATCAACTGCGCCGAATGGAGAGATGAAGAGTGAAGGGAGGAGCCGGGAGCAGGAGGAGGAGGAATGAAATTAGGAGCAGATATTAATAACTATGTTAAATATTTATCTGACCTCCTTTCACATGATCCTTTTTAATGGTGACCCAAAAAGCTGATGTGATAATATTCACTCTCGTTCTCCTTTCTGCCTCTCTGTCAAAGCTTTGGGTTTGAGCAGGAAAAAATTACTCCTTTCTCACCCTCTTGGGTTGGAGCAGGAAAAAACCTGACTCCTTTCCCCTCATCTTGGGTTGGAGCAGGAAAAAACTGACTCTTTTCTCACCCTCTTGGGTCTGAGCAGGAAAAAAACGACTCCTTTCTCACCCTCCTGGGTTGGGCTGTGGGAGAAATGGGGGTCCCAAAGGAGCCTCCATTAATGAAGTGACACTGATGATGATGGGCTTGTACTCATGGACTGCTCCTGCCTTAGTGATGCTCATTCACATCTGACTGAAGGATTTGTTGGGTTTTTAAAAATGTTCTTTGCTTATTTTTCAAGTCATCCTGAATGGCTCCAGGCATTTTGAGCTGTAGCTCGGGGAAACGTCGATGCCTTGAAGCCTCAGGCTCCAAGCTCAGGGAGGGGAGCGTTATCAGCTCAGTGAATGTACAAGCCATTAGTGAGGGTTGCTCAATTCCTGACTGCTTTTCCTCCTCCACGCCTGAAAGGAGTGCAGAAATGCCTGCTGTGGTTTGACCTGTTCAGAGGAAGATGAGAGTGGGACAGAACACGGGAGCAACAGGGTTTTGGTTGTGGGTGTTATGAGGCAGGCCCAAGCTGGGGCACGGGAGCAAAGCAGAAATAAGTCAGAGTAATTTTAGTTCAGGGAGCTCCATCGTGTGTTTCTGATCACGTTTTTGCCGTTTTTTTGCTTAGCCCTCGGGTTTCCTTCTCTCATCAGCTTCTGAATTGCAGGAGCATCAACTGTGCATCCAAACTGCTCCGTGTTTTCCATCAGCTCATCAGCCTGCCTTTTGCTGCTGAAGTGCCTGCTGTGCTCTCCTTCTTGTTTTTGTGGCTCAAAGCCTGTAAAAGCCCTTGAGAACAATGTGAAATATCCTCTCATATTATAGTATTTGTCTTTTTAAAGGAAGCTGAATCCATTAGAAGCAGGACTGAATATAGTAGCGGGATTTTTCTAATCTTGCCAACATCAGCCCCCTGGGATGAGCCCCTTTCAGTCGATTAGACTGGATCCTCTGAGATTTAATTTGTGTTTTCAATTTAAACATCTGTTAAACCGCAGCATCTCCTCTCTTGGCCTCAGTTTCCCCTTTGCAGGGTGGGGCTGAGGGCACTTTCCAGCTCCAAGACCCAAACCTGGTGGGTCTTCCCCCTGTTCCAATGTCCTGCAGAACCAACACCCATTTTAGTGGGGCAGCACCTCTTCTTTGGGTTAAATGAATGGAGAATGAACTTTTGGGGATGAAAAGTGGCATTTGAATCCACTGTCAGAATACAGAGGGACAGGCTGCTCAGTGAGGATCATCCTCATCCCTGGAAATGCCCAAGGCCAGGCTGGACAGGGTTTGGAGCAGCCTGGGACGGTGGAAGGTGTCCCTGCCCATGGCAGGGGGTTGGAACAAGATGAGCTTTAATGTCCCTTCCAACCCAAACCATTCCAAATCCTGTGATTTTCCCCTGGAATGGCTGTTTCCAGGAACTGCTGCAGGACTGTGCCTTTTAAAATTACTTGCATTTATTTTAGGGAAGGGAAGAAAAGAAAAAAAAAAAAAATAAAACATGTTTTTTCGCATTCCTGAACTTGTCCTGGACAGAGATTTCCACTGAGAGTCTTTCACCAAGTCCCCATCCCCACCGCCTCCAGCAAAACAGAAATGTGTTTAATCTTCCTAAATGTAATCCTGTTGTAGAACAGGAAATTCTCCGCTGGTCAGAGAGGATATTAAGATGCCTACTCTGAAAAGTGTTTGAAATTATCATCATTAATCTGGAAATGATTATTGCTTAGTTCAAGCTGAGTAACGTGAAAAATAAAGTTAACCTGAAGTGTATACGGGGAAAAGTAAATTGGATTTTTTAAAAAGCTCTCGTTTGCTTAATGGAAGATAAGATTAATAGCACGGGTTGGGAATTTAGAAAAAGCATGGGTTTCCAAAATTTAAAAGCAACTGGTGTTTAAGATGTTTGGAAACCTCCCAGCTGGGGAGATTTCTGTCCAAGCCAAAGTATTCCATGAGTGTGTCACTGCATGACCCAGAGGTGCTGTGCCTGGCACGTGGGCTCAGGCAGGAGTGGGGGGTTCAGGTGTGGGAAGGGCTGCAGGCACAGCAGGCACCTGATTTCATCCTCAGTCAGTGTGGGAGAACCGGAACCTCGGTGCTGAGCAAAGCCAGTTGTCCAGGTGGGACCCCCACGAGAGGCTGGTAATGAGGAGAGGCTTGGAATCCCCACCTGGACACTGGGGACTCTTCCAGAATCTCTCCCTGAAGGAATTTTGACTTTTTTACAGCCTCCCTTGTCACTGTCTTTGACCAGGTCTGGGTTAGTTTGGGCTGGCTTCTGCTTCCAAGAGAAAGCCTTGATTGGGAAGGAGGTTTTTGGAAGGAAGTTCTTTTCCATGTGGTTCGAGCAGAGATCTGAGATAATCACTGCTCTTTCCCTCTTCTGTCACACCTGTCTCAGGTTTGTTGCTGTAAACTCTCCCAGGTTTATTCTTTCTGGTTTTGTTGCCGATTTGGATCTGAGAACCATCTCCTCCTGACGCCTGCTGAGCTCTGATAGCAGCACAGTCATAAATCCTGGGTTTCTCTTGCCTCCTTGATCCCTGTTGGTGCTCCTGCATCCCAGGTCCATAGGGGCAGCAAACTCTTGTCCCCAGCCCTGTCCAGAGCCTGTGCTTGCATTGACAAAAGGTTAATACCGATGGGGTTTCACAACTTTTTGATTTATTGTCTTTCAGCGTTCATCACTCTTTTCTTTAAATTAAAACTCCCTCCAGATGGGGTTTGTGACACAGATTTATTGATCTGCAATAAAACCTCCCTCATAACCTGTACAGCTGCCCATTCGTCTTTCAGTGAAGGAGGGATCATTTCTCTGTGGATGTCCCAAGAATGAAAGCGAGTTGTTAACTTCTTCCCTCTTCTGCTTGGCTGGTTTCTTCCATGATTTCCACGCTTCTTCTTGGGTCATTTACAAGGCCCTAGATGGGAACAACATCAATTCTGATCTACTCCTCATGCTCCTTCTGTCTTCAGGTGGGATTCTTCAGGTTGTCCTATGCAGGGCAAGGAGTTTGACTTCAGCAAACCTTGTAGATCCTTTCCAGCTCAAGATATTCTGTTATTTCTTGATTCAGGTGCTCAGAAGATGATGTGGTGGCAGAAAAGCCACCTGAAAAACCCCCATAGCTCTAAAACAGTCTGGTTTAGATCCTGCAAGTCCTAATGAGGCTTCTACCCCTGACTCTGATGGGGATGTACAGAGGGAAGGAGCAACGGCAAAAGCTGTGTGGCTTCTCTGCTGCAAGAAAAGCCATGATAAGATGCTGGAATGAATTCTAGCAAGATAAGTTGGATGGAAGCTGAATGATCTCCTTGTGTGTGGCTTCTTGCAGTCACTTGGGGTTTGTTTCACCAATGCCTCAATTTCCTAATCTAGGAGGAGCCCAATCTGAAAGTGTTGTCTTTGCTGGTGATGGGATTTTGCTCGAGTCTGTTTTTAATGATGTGATCACACCTTCAGTGTGTGGGCCTGAGTTATTAGCAAGGCTGTTTTTTTTAAAGAGTGTGTCTAGAAGTGTGTCTGTGATAAAAAATATCTCAGAATCACAGAATGGTTTTGGACAGAGGGAGCCTTAAAACTCATCCTGTTCCAACCCCCTGCCATAGCAGGGACACCTTCCACCATCCCAAGCTGCTCCAAGCCCCAGCCTGGCCTTGGACACTTCCAGGGATCCAGGGGCAGCCACAGCTGCTCTGAGCAACCTGTGCCAGGGCCTCACCACCCTGACAGGGAAGAATTCCTTCCCAATATCCAATCTAAACTTGATCTCTGTCAGTTTGAAGTCATGCCACTTGTCCTGTCACTACCTGCTCTTGTAAAGAGTCTCTGTGATGTTGAAGTATTGAGTTACTGCAATTGTAGGCAGATTGATAAAAAACATGTCCTCAGAACACTTACTAAAGTCTAGACTTGCCCAGCTCAATTCTTCTTCCTGAGTTTCCCAGCAGAGAAAGATGAAAATGAAGTAGAAGGCAAAATTTCAGTGGCCTGAAGCCAACCCCTCGAACCTGCATTTGTGTGTGAAGTCTGGTTCCTGACTTGATAGACCTGATACTTAACAGCCTCAGGAATCATGTAGAGCTGCTCATTCTTCCAGAAGCAAATGGGATTAGGGAAGGATCAGTCGTCCTGACAATTGGAACAGGGTTTTTTTCAGGTGCCTCAAAGCACAATGCTGTGTGAAGCAGGATTATGGAATGTCTGCCCGAAGTCACTCGATGCATTGAACGTCTATAAAGGCAGGCTGTGTAAGGCTGGCAGGTGTTGGCTGAGCACAGGAAGGGTGATTTTGGGCAGCTGTCTTGACTCACCCACATCTCTTCAGGTCACAGAATTGTAAAATGGACTGCATTGGAAGGGGCTTTAAAGATCATCTTGTTCCACCCCCCTGTCACAGACAGGGATGCCACCCTCTAAATCAGGTTGCTCAGGTCACTGTCGTGCCCAAAAATGTCTCTTCTGATGCTTCCCCTAAATTCTGGAGGTGGTCAAATCTGTACCAGAGCCTTTTGGAGGTCACGGGGGTGGGTGGAGCTGTAGGAGAAACACAAGTGTTGATGAAGACATGAATGGATGGATGGATGAGGTGACCCAGAAATGGTGGATGGGAAAGGCCAGAGAGCTGGACAGAGAGGTGAGCTGTGCCCATGGATAACTGGGGATGAGAGCTGGCCAGGGCAGGGGTGCTCAGGGGAGGCTGGGTGAGTGTTGAGTCAGAAGGGAAGGCACCGTCATTTGTCACCATAATCAGGAAGCCAGGCTGAGAAGGTTTTAATCACTGTGCACGGAGCTGGAATGCAGAGCAAGTTTATGGTTTACAGTGAGCGGACTGACACAGCTGATTGATGTCAAATATGTCATGATGTATATTGTAAAGCCAGGAGATTTAATGGTGTAACTCCATGGTAGTCTTGGAAGTGAGGAGCTGCAGAGCAGGGAGTGATGGATGGGCTCATTTACATGTAAAATTGCCGATGGCATTGACAGCACTGGTATGCGCAGGGAAGATAAGAGGGAGACAGTGAGATTCACTCTGACCCTGATATTGAAATATTAAAATACAGCTGTAGGATCATCTGGACTTTGCGAAGTGACTGCATGTCTGGGTGTGTGTGAACACATAAATACGTGGCTGCTCGTGGCTATAATTGTGCGCACAGGGACCTTGGTGAGGCACAACAGCTCCGGGTGGTGTTACCAGCCCTTGGCTCAGGCAAGGAGGGTTTGTGCTGCTCCCACACTCTCAGGGAGATGAATCCAGTTATTTCCTAGCTTTGGAAGAGCCTTGGTCCCAATGCTTTTTGGGGAAGTGTTGCAGAGCAGAGGAAGCTGGATTCATCCTGGCAGGGCTTTCTCCAGAAAGCATAGGCTGGTAGCCCGGGGCTCGGCGTGTCCCATGGCACAAGGATGGTTTTCCAGCTCCAGTGCTCCATTAATCAGATCCCTGTTGTCACCTGCACGTGTCAGGAGCAGGACTAGTGCAGGAGTTGTAGCTCAGTATCTGTGGTCGCACACAGCCTGACACAGCCTGAGAAACCTGCAATTCTTCCCAGGGCCGGCCTGAGAAGTTGCAGAAGGCTCAGGAGAAGAAATCAGCTCTCATGCTGTTCTGGGAGAGCAGAATGTCAGGAATGAAAACAAAGATCTGCACCTGTGGTTTGTGTTCAGCTCTGTGTGAGCTACGTGATGTTTCACTCCCAGAGGATTGTTTCCTTTCTTTTACCAATCAGTCCCTGTTTGTCTTTACTTAACCAGTATGGTTTCCCCTATCGCTGTTTCTATAAAGGTGTTCAGCTCTGCTCAAAATAAACTCTTTTTCCTTGATGCACAAGCCTGAATTATTGGAGTCATAATTATGTAGCTGTGAATCTGGCAGCAACAAGCTTCTAATTTTGGTTAAGTGAGATCGGGAAGCAAAGAAGGGAAATTTGGGGATGTGAGATCATGCAAAGTGAATGTGGCAGGGCAGAGAGCTCGGCCTAAATGAGCTGTCCAAGGAAGTTTTGTTTTCACTACGCCTGCTGCAAGCCCTTCCAGTTCCTGGCTCTGTACCACCATCCTCCTGGATAGCTCTCCAGGAAGCAAATTTATCCAGGATAACACCACTGGGACCTGGTGAGCTGCTGGTAGGAGCCTGGGGAAGGTCATCAGGAGAAGCAAGGAGGCAAACGGAAAGCCCAGAAGGGGTGCAGGCATCCAAGAGGTTGCAGAACTGTTTTTTTGGGATGGTTTTATCAGGATTTAGCTCTTTATCACCCACTCCAACTAAAAGCCATTCTGCTGTCCCCTGGCACAGACAGAATACCTGGCTCTGGGGCAAATGCCTCCAGTGAAGCTGCTGGACTCACTCCTGAGATAATTCATCCTTGTTATATCATGGAAAATCTGTGATGGGTAAGCTAGGGAAGGGAAAAGCTGACTTGGAGGGGATGGATGTGAAAGAGGAAGTTAAGCAAGACCCTTTCTCCTTAATGTGGGTTATTTTCATGGCATTTACCTCCATCCACTTGGTCCCTGTTGCCTTTGATTCCTATCCCTCATTCCAGCACTCTGGACAGTCACAGCAGGCCCTGAACTGGGGTATTCTCAGAGGTGGATTGACTAAGAACAAGTGAGCTGACCCCGATAGAAACACTTCAGAGGCTTTGCAGGGGATTAAGCGACTGTATTTTAATGTTGCATTTTAATTCATTGTGGGCATGTCTCACGGGTCTGCCTGGGGCTGTGGAGTCACTCTCCATCCCTGTCCCTGGCTGCAGATGCTCCTGGGACAGATGGACCAAATGGAGCAGGCAAAAAGACAGTATTTCCAGGAATTGATCTGAGTTACTCTTTCTCTAAATGAAAAAAAAAAAAGTTAAAATTATCCTTGAAAAGGACTTTTCCCCCCCTTAAATTTATGAACTGCTCTGTGGTCTTTGGAGACAATTATAAATTATAGAGCAGCCATATATCTGAGCTAGAGTTGGAGGCAAAGGGGCTCTGACAGGGAGAGCAGCTGTGGGGGCAAGAGGAAAAGGATTTAGACTTTTTTATACTTTTTTTTGACTTCCTGAGCTTATTTTGGTTCTGATCCCAAATCCTTGGAAGATGATGTGTATTCCATTTCCCATTAACTCTCACAGACTTCAGAAAGCCTTTTTCTGAGCAGAAATTGGGATTGCAATGCCAGATCAGTGCAGTGTTCTATCTCCAAAAGCTGCCAGCAGCAGATGCTCAGGGGAAAAAAAAGTACAAGAGAGTTATGTTGGAGCAATAAATTTCATCTGGGAAGTTGGCTGGGGGCTGCACAAACAATTATACTTAACCTGTCCTGGCCCAGATGGGTTCCTGAGATAAAATAGAGGGCCACAAGGATTTGTAATGTTGTTGGATGTGGGAGAACTGGAAGGATCATCCATGTTCCCGTGTAGGCCTGAGTAGGCCCGTGTGTAGGCCCGTGTAGGCCTGAAGAAATGATGTAAGAATAGAGAGGAGTTGAAGGGGATGATCATGAGGAGAGGCAAGGGGGTAAATTGAAAGCCTGGAAGGGGTGCAGGCATCCAAGAGGTTGCAGACCCATTTTGAGAAGGTTTTATCAGGATCCAAGGGTCATCTAGGTTCTTGTGTAGCCCTGAGCTTTAAGAAATGACAAGAGAATAGAGAAGGGTTGATGCTGGTTTATTTTCTTGCAGTTCCTCTCTGCAGCTCCTTGAATCCACCCTCAGGGGCAAGAACATTGGGAGAATCACTGGAAGTGCCTCACAGAGCACCATTCCTGAAAAACTGATGGGTCTTTATGGATTTGAGGTTGCAGGGGAGAGTTTCATACATGGCTGCTTGCAGGAGCACTGTAGCCATCACCTCACCTCTCCCAGGCCCTCTCTGGGGATCCATGCAGCACAAAACTCAGATGCACAAGCGGTTGCCCTAATCCCAGTGGTATTACAGCATCAATTTGTCCATTTTTAGAGGCTCTAATTGTGCCAAAATTGCTTTGGCTCTAATTGTCCCATATGGGAAGCATGGATTTATAGTGACAATGCCCAGTTTGTGTCACTGGAGCACAGAGCTGTGTCCCCAAGAGCCACGTGGGCCTCTCTGCAGTCCAGCTTGGGGCAGGCAGAGACCCCAGGTGGCTCAGGTTTTACACAGTGCAGTTCCAGGAAGGGCTGGGTTTCCCCTTGACTTGTGCCACATTTTCTGCCAGAGCAGCCTTTGTTAAAAAAAGGGACTGAAGGGGTTTATATCACGATTTTGTGCAACCCAGTAAGGCTGTCTCGATTTATCATGGAATCCCTGAATGGTTTGGGTCAGAAGGGACCTTAGACCTCATTGTGTTCCACCCCCTACCACGAACAGGATCACTTTTGGTGAGATTGCCTCAATCCCTGTCCAACCTGGCCTTGAACACTTCCAGGGATGGGGCATCCTGACAGAAACCAGTGAGAGATGGAGTTGGAAGGTTTTTGGTGAGTCAGCCAAGAGAGTTGAGACATTTTTGGGGAGACTGGCACAGCAGAGTTCTGCCTTTCCAGAACTCCTGGTGAGCTCCAGGGTACAGCCCAGCATCCCTGTTCCTGCAGAGTGGGGTGAGGAGGATGCAGGGAGGGCTGTCCCTGCCATGGGGAGCAGCAGTGCATCCTCGGAGCATCCCCGTCCCTCCCTGGGATTTGTTCAGCCTTGTGAGGCTGCATTTTGCAGGTTGCACTAAGATGTGATGGTTTAACCATCATCCATCGGGAGCAGCTTCCCTCCACATCCTCTGGTGACAGGGACATGTGGCTTTCCCAAGCATTCAGGATCCTGAACCCCCAGCTTCCCCTCAGCTCCCCTTTTGCCCTCTGCCATGTCCCAGTGGCATCCATCCAGCATCCATCCATCCATCCCACCATCCCTCATGTGGGAAGTTGATGCTACTTTTTGTTTGTTTATTTTAATTATCATCTTTCTCCGTGGCTCGGCGCTCCCACAAGGGAGCCGGTGTCCGTGTTAATGGGATTATGTGTGCTGTTTGCTGATGTGGACGTGTTCTCCACTTCCCCTCCCTTTGAATTTCACCCGGATAATTGATTTCTGTCTCTTCCTTGGCACTTGCTTTTGCAGCACGGGGTGTTATTAGTTCCCTTTTGTTTCATTGCTGAGAGATGAAGCCTTTACACGGCAGCCCAAGCACAAACAATTGTTGAATCTCTCGTTTTCTTTATTAACTAACTGGGGATTCCAGGCAGATTGAAGCCCTCAGAGAGATGCAAGGACCTCAGTGATGGATTGGGAGCAGAGCAGCTCCTTCTTGCTACCAAGAGGCTGGGTGGATTATCCAGGTCTGTTTTGTTGGTCATGAACCAAAGTGCACTCTTACTGTCCCCTGTCCATCCATGCATCCCAGGATGTTGGGAGCTGAGGGAGGAAATCCTCCCCTGTTCTGCATGTGAGGAGTTCGGGGTGGGCTGAGATTCATGGCACTGGCATGGAATGGCTCAGAGGGAAGAGAATCATGGAATCATTGGGGTTGGAAAGGAGATTAAGGCTCCATCCAGTTCCACCCCCTGCCACAGTCACCTTCCACCATCCCAAGTTGCTCCAAGCCTGGCCTTGGGCACTTCCAGGGATTCGGGGGCAGCCACAGCTTCTCTGGACACCCTGTGCCGGGCCTCACTTCCCTCACAGGGAAGGATTTTTCTCCAAAATCCCATCTAAACCTGTTTTCCCTCACCTTAAGGCCATTCCTCCTTGTTCTGTCACTACAAGAGAGAATGGCCTTAAGTGAGAGGATGGAAGGTAGCTGGTTCTTCTCAAACTGGGACATGTGGATTTAGGAGAAGCAGCTTTCCAGAGCAGGCCAGTTTCAAAGGAGTGTTCGAGCAGAACTAAAAAATACAAGGAAAATTAAAACATTTTGCAAGATTTTAAAATGTAATCTGTTTTTTTTTTTTTTCCTTGAGGAAAACAAGTGATTTTCTGGCTCAAAATACAAGATTGAAGCATAGCTGAAATTTTCTTATAATTAATAAGCAGAAAAATTTGAAATCTAAAGGTCATGTTGACTTTGGCCCAACTTTCCTCGAGTTTGAGTAATTTGAGAATTTTGGTTGATGGCTTCTTTTCCCTCTCCTTCTCTACACGGTAAAGGGCAAAATTTTTATGGAGCAGGAACAGTTATTTTCTTCCCAGATTTTTTTCCCACTGCAGAGATTTCCATAAGAACATCATGTCTTATGCCACAAACACTCTGAGCACGGAGAAGACGTTGGGTTGTTAAAGAGGACTCAACTCAGTGGAAAATAAATACAATTGAGTTCTCACTTGTTAGATTGTCCTTTGCTCCAATCTCTGGGCAGAAACAGGATGTGCTTTCCCAAAACACAGGGAACTGGCTCCTCTCTGCCCTTCTGGCTCTTGGCTTTGTTTAGTTCTATTTGCATAATTTCTCGGCTTTTTTTCCCTTCTTATTGTTTTTTCTCCTTTCGTTTCTCTTCATTTATTTCCTATTCTCTTGCTGCCTATTTTCTCTTTGATTTTTACTTTGTTTCTTCCCTCCCTCTCTAGCCTCAAATGTGGGTAGTATGAATGAGTGATTTCTAGAAGGAATAAAACCAGTTAAGGAGGCAAAAAAAGCAACAACATTTTCTGTGCATCATGGTGTAAAATGTACAATAATCAAGCAGAACCACTCTAAATGAATTATGGTAAAAAACCGCAGATTACCAACATGTCAAATACTATTAGCACTCAGATTTGTAGAAGCAATGCATGCACAGAGGAAGGGTTTTGTATTTGAGTTTATTTTAGCCTTGCTTTTTTTGTAAAGTGAATGCCAGCCACTCCTAACGGCTGGGTTTGGTGCCTTGAATGAATTGCTTATAAAAAAGGAAAAGGATCCTTTTCCCAGGATCATTTCTCATGATGTCAGGTACCAAGGTGTGACCTCTTGCAGGATCTTCAGGTGTGTTCCTGTACATGTGCAAAAGTCTCATTTCCTTGGATGGGATTAATGATCCCTTTTTCCACTGGAGAAGGCAGGTGGAAGAGAATCAAACCCAAAAGGCCACAGAAAAAGGAATTCTGTCCAGGAATTTGATTTGCTGACAGGGACTAGAAAATTGAGGAAGGATGGCTTTAATTAGAGGGATTCCTAAAGGACCAAGTGTCGTGTGGCATCCTCAAGGACTGATGGAGTTGGCAATTAGCTGCTGGCCCTGATGATCATTGGAAGAGGTCACCATGGCTGTTCATGTTAAATACTCGTAGATTCATAGAATATCCTGAGTTGAAAGGCATCGACGAGGATTATCCAAGACCAAGTCCTGGCTCCTGGCAACTCCAAGACTCTCCTGCACAGGAGAGCCCCAGGAATGCCACTGTGTGCTCTAACTCAGCTCTCCAAACAGCCAAGTTTGAGGAGCTCAGGTGGGGATGTTTTCCTTGTCCAAGTTTTATTAATATTTAATAAGAATAATATTGCCCTCCCCATATTATTAATAAAGATTGCTTGTGAATGATTACAGCTATTTTTCCGTGTATGGTGGGGTTTGGAAGGATGAGGAGTTCAGCCAGGAGATGAAAACATTCTGAGTTTGGCCACCAAACCCACATCTCCACCTCGTCAATATTTGCTCTGGGGTGAATTCTCTGAGGAGCACAAGGAGAACACGACTCCATCTCTCTTTCATCAAAGCTGCTCCATTTTGCAGGAATAAATATTTGTTGGGCCAGCAGGGATTTTATAGCCCATCAGCTCGGGCACTCAGCTGGGATGGACAAGCCATGTGCTCAGGTCCCCGTTCCAATGTGTGGTTAATTATTTATCTGCAGCAGAATGGCTGAGAGAGACGGAGACAAAGAGCCAGAGGCCAGGTCTGCAGCCTCATCGCTGGGGTGTTCGGTTGCCAAGGGAGGCCGTGAATTTTATCCCTGCAGATAAGTGGCTTTTTAGGGTTCAAGTGGCTTTGCTGCTCTAGGTCTGAGCAGGAAGGATTAGACTGGATTTTAAAGATTGCTCCTGATAAACTGGGTAAGGGGGTTGTATTTTTCCAGGTGAAATTTTTCCAAGATCTAGGAGAAGGTGATGGCTCTTTGAAATGTCCTGCTTTTCCAGGATGGGATAACTCTTTCCCTTCAGATGTTTTCATTTGGAACTCTATGCTCCCTTCTTCCTCGGATACCTTCCACCAGTTTCTCTTCTCAAAGGACAAGTTGTCCAGCCTGGATTTTGCCAGGATTTTGTCCAGGCTGTCACGCAGCCACTTCCCAAGGAACACTGCTCCAGAGGACCTGTTTAGTGCAGGGATCTCTTAGAAGTGCTCAACGTTCAGCTGAGGTGGCTGCTGAGCTGCCATGCGTGTCCTGGACCAAAGGTCAGCAACGAGGTCACTTTACTCAGACAGAGGCATTTAGCTTAAAGTGAGTTAATTAGCAGCTGAATTAAAGTGAGATAAGTTATAGCCTAATAGACCCATGGCCTGCAGAAGTTTCTCCCATCCATGCTTTTCTGAAGGGCTGAGACCTCAGAGATGTGGTGTGGCCTCTAATGAAGACACGCTCTGAAGTCTGTGTGTGTCCAACAGTTCAGACTCTCTTCCTCTGCTATTGAGTGGGAAGAAAAAGGTCACCTTCCTTGACCTCCCCCAGGCAGATCTTATGCCAAAGCACAGCTGAAGCTCCTTGACAGAAAGGCTGGGAAGCAAATTAGACCATCCAAACAGTTTGCCGACCCTCTGAGGCCTCTTCATTACTCATTTGCAAAATTATGCTGCTCCTCCTCACTAAAAAAATACCTGGGATACTTTGCAATAATTACACAATCAAAACAATTGACTCAACTAGGAAATGCTTTAGAAAACCTCTTGCTTTAGGCATCTTCTTAATAGCGGTTAATAAGAAATAAGGCATTAGGAGTGAGTTACTAATGGGAGGTTCCAGCCTTCCCAAGGCTTTGGCTTTGGTCTGTCAATGTAAACAGTTTCAAGGTGTAGGTTTAATCTAAACCTGGAGGAAGTTTAGGCTCAACTTCAGGCTGAAACCTGCTCCTGCTTTGAGTGGGGCACTAGACCAGGCGTGTCCAGAGGGCTCGTTTGACCTGATGGTTCCCTGTGAAAGACGTTCTTCATGTCCTTGTCACGTTGCTTGGATTTTCCCTTCGGAGCCAGTGGAAGGATGTCCCTGAGCAGTAAATCTTTATGATTACCTTGCTCTGGTTTTCTCTAAGCACTGCACTCCCGAGGAGTGCCAGAATAACGACATTGAGATGGTCAGAGAGAGCTGGAGAAGTCTCCCAGCCATGGCACAGGTTCCGCTTCCCAGGGCTGATGTCCTTGATGGCTGGGCTGCCCCAAAGGTGACGGTGACTTTATCCAGTGCCATTTGTCCTGTTGCAGGAAACCTCCCCAATGTCTGAACTCATGTTTCTGCTGAGGAGCAGCTCGAGGACGGCCATGTGTGTAGTGCCACGTTTTATATTAAACAAAAATAAATTCCCTCTAACATGAGCTTTTCAGACAGGTTGTCCTAATATATTAACTTCTGTCTGTGTTTTGAATAGTCAATTTCACGGTGAAATGAGTTCTTAATAATATATTTACCACCTGGGAGAAATCTCCCAGCCATCTGGAAAGGAGTGGGGATTTAGTGCCTCCAAATGGAGATTGGTTTTTTATTTATTTATTTTGCCCATGGTTTATTCCCTCCCCCAGATCAGACCCAGAGGATGCTTTGGGTCCGACCTGACCATTGCAGCAGGTTTTTGGGTCTTTTGCCCTATTTCCAGTCTGGCAGGAGATTCCCTGCCCATGGAATGCCCCCATGCAAGGAGGGGTTGGAAACAGATGATCCTTAATGTTTCTTCCAACCCAAACCGGTCAGGGGTTCTGGGATTTCTTACTGGAATGGAGGTGTCAAGAATCACATGGAGGTTCTCCAGAGCTTCTCAGGCTGGAGACTGCTGTTAAGGCAGCATGGGGACATGTCACCTTCATCAACCCTGAATTAGGATGGCTTCTGTCCCAGGCAGGGCTGGTTTGGAGGAAGAAGAGTTTTTCTTGGAGGTGCTGGCAAAGCCTTTCCCTTCAGATGGAGATGTCAGTGATACATGACCTAAATCCAGGCCACTTCGTGTAATACATCTTTGGAACTCCGGTAAAACAGGAGCCAGATGCAAACCAAGCGATCCCTTGATTACGTGGGGGAAATGGTGAATTCATCATCACTTGAAGTGTTTTAAGCAAGACTGATTGTCCTGCTAAAGCCCAGCCAGCGCATCAGCAAGAAGTGGCCGGGTTTGGTGGTGCTTGCCAGAGCGCAGGGGAATAATCCCTGTGTTTGCTCCGGGGCCTGCAGGGTGAAATTGCATGCCTTAGCTCCTCCAGGCTGTCAGCTTTGAGTGTCTTTTCTGCCCTCAGACATTGTGGATTGATGGAAACTCATCATGGCCTTTCTCGTGTGTCCTCACGTAGCTTCCCCGTGTGCTTAACCCTCATCTTTTCTATCACTGGAGTATGAAATTCCCACGTGGCAGAGAGGACTTGGTGCTCACCCAACACAAGTCCCTGTGGAAGTGGAATCTGATGGCTCCAGGCCTTGAAAATCATTAATTTTGTTTGCAGAAGTGATGGCATTAGGGACATTAGCATATCCCCTCCCCCTGCTTTCCTGCTCCTCACAGGTCGCTTGCGTGACACAAAATGAAACTTTTTGCTGGGAGATTTGCACAACCCACGTGGGATATCATTGAATTCCCCAAATTGATCAGAACACGTTTGCAAATGTCATTGCAGGGGGAAAGCTCTGCAGCCCTGCTCTTGGAATTTCTGTGTGCTGCAGGAATGTGTGTCATTCGGTGGATTTTATCTGCCAAAATCTTCTTGTTGGGAATGGTGGGAGGCCCTGGAATAGAAGGTTCTAAAGTGAGGGTGCAGCAGAGTTAGCATGGACCCGTCTCTCCACAGTCACGGAATCCATCTCTGCAATTCCCAGTGCTGTTGTATATGCAAATTAAAGCCATGAGGTCACAGAATCATGGAATGGTTTGGGTTGGAAGGATCCTTAGAGATAATACAGTTCCACCCACCTTCCACCATCCCAGGCTGCTCCAAGCCCCGTCCAGCCTTGCCTGGGACACTTCCAGGGATCCAGGGGCAGCCACAGCTTCTCTGGACAACAGGTTTGCCCTCCCCAAAAGACATCTTACAGCTCCTTTGTTTTTTCTGGGCTAAGTGAGTTCAGGAAAGAAAACAAATCCCAACCTCCCATTTTTACACTTTGCAGGCTGGAAAAGGGTGAGGATCAGGGTTGAAGGTCCCCTTTGACTGATGTTGAAAGCATTAAGGTTTTGCTTGTCCAAACCATTTATCCCACCTATTTCAGCCGTGTGTGGCCGGGATGCCTCCAGCCATCCACACTTTTGAACTCCACAGGCTCTAATTTGGTGCAGACACCTGACAGCTCCTGAAATATTTATGGGAGAGGGGAAAAGACTAAGGGAGTCCTGTTAGAGCTGCATTTTACATCAGGTTGCACCAAACCCCTGGATTTAGCTCCCCTTGAACTTGAAGTTGGCAATAATTGAAGACCAGATTTGGCAGCTGCTGTTCTGACATGATATTGCTGCCGGGTGTTATGAAAACCACTAGAGCCAGAAACCAGTGCAATATTCTCTGCTTGGAGTTTGAGCTTTCAAACATATGAGGCATCAATCTCTCGCTAGCAGCTCCTGAGCTATCAGCTCCTACAATCAGGTGGAAAAGAGTCTTTCAAAAGTGCTTAGTTACTGGAACAGTACAAATGCTTTCTGGACCAGTAATGCTTCCGTGTATTGGTCCCGGAGCATGATTAGGATGATAAAAATCTGCTCCCTGAGAAAATGCACTGCCTGGATGCTTCTATTGCTGAAATGTCAAAATAAGCAGGAGGGTGAGGAAGGATGCAGGGCCCTGGGATCAGTTATCTCACCCTACGGGGCTGCTTCCAGCTATGTTCTTGCTCTTATTTTTCTTTTAGTGGCAAATGAGTGTTTTTTACCTCTTGATCTTTTAATACAAAATCTTTGTTCTTGAATCTCTAAAATCCATTGTCCTCACTTCATGGATTTATTTTTAAGATTTAGGTGATTCAAGTTATACCTGAAATTTTGAGAGGCATGGATGAACTTTGGGGCGTGTGGGGAGTCAGACATGCGCTTGGGTCTAGCTAGAAAATGCAGACAGTCTATTAATCCTTGTTTGATATGGTCAGGATCATAACTGGATTGTTTTAATTAATTGAATGAATATGATCTATGTGTCTGAGTACAAAGACAGCGTTGGTGTGGCTCGAGCTCTGTCTTCCAGCCTTACAAATTCTGAATCCAGCCCTACATCGGATAATCACCGCTACAAGCATCACTTTTAGCTATTTAAGCTCATCTCAAACCTCTGTTTGTGATATTGCCATTGAAACTGGCAGTTATACTTTGCAGTTGCTGTGATTTTGTCAGTTATAATGGGAATTGTGGGCTTGAACCCCCCAGGATGATGATTTGGGAGCTGAGGATTGTTGCTCTTTTAACAAGAGTGGTGGTACTAGTGCTTTTAAGCGACACATGTTGGATTAAAAAAAAGAAAAAAATTAGTGATTTCTTTGTATAATTTTGGGTTCAAGGGACAAATAAGCCTGGAATTTTTGCTTTTAAAAGTTTTGTGGCTGGTGTGGGGCCAGATCCAGTGGAAGGAGCAAACAAACTCTGCCAGGGACCCGTTTCCTACCAGCAATTTGTTTGATTGTCTCAATCCTGTCCCTAAAACAACAGTGGGGGTTAAATTTCCCCATGTGACGTCACAGTGAGCCGGCTTCATTTATCTTGAAAGGATGTAAAAGGTGGGGATGTTTTCAATTGAAACCATCTCCATTCTCAGCCCATTTCGCAGGAGCCGTTTTACTGGTGAGGTGACATGATATCAATAACAATGAGGTTTCTCGCTGCCTGCTCTCGTTGTTTATGGAAAGGAGTTTCAGAAAACATATTATTATAGAGAATAATGGATGGGCTGTAGGGAGACAAGGAAATAATTGCATTGAGGGGGCTTGAAAACATCATAAAGCCAAGAATGGAGTTTGGTTGGAGTCTCATGTCACAAGGTCCCAAGGACTAAACTAATTCTCCATAAATCTGTGCAGCGCATTTAGACTTACGGGATTTCTTTTCTTCCCTTCTCTAGCACATTATTTTTCCCCTCTTTTCTTTTGAAAAAACACCACAGAGGAGATGGAAGTGAATAAAAGCCACCGAATCCCCAATTATGGTGATTAATTATCCGTTTGTATTTTGTTAGCACCTATAGATTCTCTGTCAGGGGACTGAGAGTCATCCAAGCACAGACCAGAAAAACACGCGGCCTTTTTCTAAGGAGCTTGGAGGTTTTTTTTTTAAAAAAGGAATGAATAAATATTAAAAATAAAAACAACTAAATAATTAAAAAGGAAAAGCAAAGGAGCTGCTACAGAGTTGACATCCAGATCAGAAGTGTTGCTAGCACTCTGACTGCTAAAACCTTTGCTCTGGGTGTATTTCAAACTGACAGAGAGCAGGTTTGGATGGGGTATTGGGAAAAAATTGTTCCCTGTGAGGGTGCTGAGGTCCTGGCACAGGTGCCCAGAAAAGCTGTGGCTGCCCCTGGATCCCTGGGAATGTTAAGGCCAGGTTGGACAGGGCTTGGAGCAGCTTGGGACAGAGGAAGGTGTCCCTGCCCAGGGCAGGGAGTAGAGTGGGATGAGCTTTAACGTCCCTTCCAGCCTGGACCATTCCATGATTCTCTTCCCTCCAATCCATTCTGGAATTCTACAAAATTGGGCTGCTGTTGAGAAGATCTCAGGTTGTTAAAACCTTTAATTTATAAGAAGAGCCTGTTTGAATTAGGTTGTAAAAATAAGTCCCTCTCAGGTACCACAGCAGAGGGAACTGAGAGGGCAGGATGAGATCCTCAGCTGTGCTTTTGGGGCAATTTGAGATCCATCCGGGCATGAGGTTGGAAGGAGTTGGGCATCTCAGTCCTTCCCCTGGAGGGATCCCCATTCCCAGTCCTGAGAGTCACAGGGGAGAGCAAGAATCTTCCCAAAACTGGGCCGAACACTTCCCCTCCATTGGCGCTCCCACTGGAAACCTCAGATTGCTGCGTCACAAAACCCCCATTGACCGACCATTTCCCAGAGATGTTTTCCCTCGATTTTCCAGTCAGTCTTTCCCCCCCAGGCCCTGTAATTTTTATTTGCATTACATCAGTCCGGGGGAGAACTCAGAAAATCAGGACTTTGACCGGTTCTTTCAGAGGGCGAATGAAAAGGCCTTTTCTGCCTCGGGGAGGGGTTGTTTGTTCCAGCCTGGAAGCACGGCATTATAATTATCATGGGATTAAACTGAAGGATTAAATTGGTGGTGGATGGTCGTTACACTTCCATGAGCTTCTCTGAGGATCTGAGGTCAATTTGAGGATGAATAGGACAATTTACATTCCCTAGATGTGCTGGTTGTGTCATTTTCCAGTCCTGTTTTCTCCACGTTCCTGGATTTTAGGATCCTCCATTAGTTCAGTGTGGACTTGTGCTGGTTTATCTGCCAAAACCTGGGACAACTTTCCAAGGGGATTTGTACACCTGCACCAGTGTGGGAGATTGTGCACTCCCCCAACCCCAGCACTGCCAATGTTGGGTGAATAATGGCTTTTTAAATTCCTTTTCACAGCTTTGTTGCTGGCCAGGGCAAAGAAACAACATTGCCTTGAGGTCACCTCGGAGAAAAATGGGGAGCTGGGTTTCTTTCAGTGACGTCAACCCCGTGTTTCTGTCAAATCCTAATGAAACAGTTTATGCAAACGTGGAAACCGACCCATATGCTTCACTCAGCGTAGCCTTTTTTTAACCTTTTAGATAAATGTCAATTTTTTGGAATGACAATGACATTTCAAGTGAGAGATTGAAATGTAACACACAAGAAACATCATCCATGAGATGTTTTGACTTCTCTGCAGCTCCCTCCTCTCCCCGTTCTATTTATTTTCTGCGAAAACTGTTCGCTAAACCTGACTTGAATCCACAGATAGTTTCGGTTCCTGAAAATGACATTTTCTAGCAAACACGCCGTCAATCGAAAACAAAAAGAAATCAATCTTACAGGCTCTGCTCACCCTTGGTGCCAGAGCCAGCCCTGGGCTTTACAGCACATCGTGTTGCTCAGAATCACTGGGGCTGGGACATGAGGGTCTTCTGACCCTCTCTGACACGCAGAGCTTTTGCTTTTCCCACTTTGCAGCCCAGGAATTTTCCATTTTGGATCAAATACTGTGCTTTGGTGGCTCTCTGCAAGGTTGGAGAGGAGCATTTCGGGGCTTGGTCATCATCCTTGCTGATGAAATGCACCAACCAGGCTCCTCTGTAATCAAAAACAAGATCAGAGAATCCCAGAATGTTTTGGGATGGGAGAAACCTTAAGGATCTTGTTTCAAGCCCATGCCAAGGGCAGGGACACCTTCCACTATCCAAACCCCATCTAACCTGGCCTTGGACATTTCCAGGGATCCAGGAGCAGCCACAGCTAGGCCCTCAGCAGGCTCAGGGCCTCAGCACCCTCACAGGGAAGAGTTTCTTCCCACTATCCCACCTAACCCTGCCCTCTGATGGTGTGAACCCATTCCCCTCTCCTGGCACTCCAGGCCCTTTTCCAAAATCCTTCTCCAGCTCTCCTGGAGTCGCTTTCAGCCCTGGAAGAGGCTCTGAGTTCTCCCCAGAGCCTTTTTCTCTACAGGCTGAACATGCCCAGCTCTCCCAGTCTGTCTCCATACGAAAGGTGCTCCACCCTTTGCAGCATCTCCGTGGCCTCCCTTGGCTTTTGTCCAACAGCTCCATGTCCTGCTGTTGTTGGGGTCCCAGAGTTGGACACTGTGCTCCAGGGGATCTCCCCAGAGTGGAGCAGGGGGACAATCCCACCCTGACATGGTGCTGATGGTGCTGGGAATACAGCCCAGGACAAGGCTGGGCTGACAGCACACATTCCCAGGTCAGGTAAGATCTGGGCCAGGGAGCAGAGTGTCCTTGTCACACAGGAACAGAGCTCTGCAGTGGCATTGTGAGCACCTGCCTGCCCCAGGGGTGACAGAGACACAGGGCAGGGAGTGACACCCAGAGCCTGACATGGGATGGGCCAGGACTGGTGACACGGGGCTGGGAGTGACACCCAGAACCTGACATGGCGTGGGCCAGGACTGGTGACATGGGGCAGGGAGTGACATCCACAGCCTGACACGGCATGGGCATTGACACCCACAGCCTGACACGGGGCTGGGAGTGACACCCAGAGCCTGACATGGGATGGGCAGTGACACCACAGCCTGACACAGGATGGGCAGTGACACCCACAGCCTGACACGGGATGGGCCACGACTGGTGACACGGGATGGGCCAGGACTGGTGACACGGGGCAAGGAGTGACATCCACAGCCTGACACGGCATGGGCCAGGACTGGTGACACAGGACAGGGAATTACACCCACAGCCTGACACAGGATGTGCTGGGATCAGAGACACGGGGCAGGAAAGAGACATGGGATGAGCCAGGACTGGTGACATGGGGCAGGGAATGACACCCACAGCCTGACACGGCACGGGCAGTGACACCCACAGTCTGACACGGGATGGGCCAGGACTGGTGACACGGGGCAAGGAGTGACATCCACAGCCTGACATGGGATGGGCAGTGACACCCACAGTCTGAGATGGAATGAGCCGGGATTGGAGACATGGGGCAGGAAAGGGACACCCATGGCCTGACACAGGATGGGCCAGGATTGGAGACGTGGGGTGGACAATGACAACCACAGCCTGACACGGGGTGGCCAGTGACACCCACGGCCTGACACAAGATGAGCTGGGGTGGGAGGCATGGGATGAGCCAGGGGCAGAGACACAGGGCAGGCAAGGGACATTCACAGCCTGACACAGGATGGGCCAGGATGGGAGACATGAGGTGGGCAATGACATCCACGATCTGACATGGGATGGATCAGGATTGGGAGCGAAGTGCTGGCTCTGACTCAGGATGAAGTGCAAACCTCGAGTACATCATCATTGAGGCTCTTGCTTAACTGCTGGCTCACGAGTCCGTGCCCACATGATTCCCTGAGTCACTGTCTAGGAAAGGATAAATGTTGCCTCTCAGCGTCTCATCCAAATTGTCCTCCTTCAGCCCCTTTATTTTTGCCTGCTGATGGTGTTGTGAAAAAAAAGCTTCAATTTACAGAGAGAGGAGCTAAATCAAATCTTTGCTGTGCTGCTTTGCTTCTGCTTTACCCCCAGGAGTGTGTGGCTTTCACGGAATCACAGAATGCTTTGGGTTGGAAGGGACCTTAAAGCTCATCCCATTCATGGCAGGGACTTCTTCCACTATCCCAGGTTGCTCCAAGCCCCATCCAGCCTGGCTTGGAGACTTCCAGGAACGCAGCAGCGACAGCTGCTCTGGGCAATGCCCTGGCGAAGCCACTGCTGCAGGAAGGTCCTGGGCTGTGAGGACGCCCCTGTCCCCCCTCCTGCTGTCAGGCTGGTTTGTGGCACAGAGCAGGCTGCACCCACATCGCTCGCTCTGTCCAGTGTGAGCTCTCAACCTGCTATACAGCCGGGGAAAATTAATGGCAAGCAGGTTTGGAAGGTAGATTATTTCATTATCATCGTAATTGGTGCTTATAATTAGTTGTTACTCTGGCGTGTGATGTGCCCTGAGCTCTGCGGCTGCAAAGTGCAGGAGCAGAAAGGAAAGGCTATTTTTATTTTATTATTAATTATGGCTGTTGTTTATTTTATTGGATATTTATGCGCTTGCTGTTTCAATCAAGTAACCTCAGCTCGTTTGGCTTTGCAGCAGGCAGATGGTCGGGCTTTGCCGGGCCTGGCTCAGGTTCAGCTTGGGCTCTGCCTCCTGCTCTTCGGTCAGCCGTGCCTCGCTTTGCCCAGCAGAAAATTTGGAGCAGCTCTGCCTGCCTTGCTCTGTGCTTGTGCTGTGCATGCACAGAAATTGCAAACCCCGACATCGGTGATGCTGGGTGCAGATCCCTCGCCGGGGATCCAGAGAAGCATCGCTGCTTCTCCCAGCGGGGACCGCCGTCAGCCAGGGCGTCTTGCTGGAGGACAGAAGCCTCTTGTCAAAGGCAAATCACTCTGGAAAAGCCGCAGATATTTGCTCTGAGTCAGGCAAAGGGCCCTCTTTGTGGTGCGTCAGCCTTTCCCCGCTGAAACAATAAATGGCCTTTTCCTCGTTAGCTGACGCAACCCAACAAAGCGCCATTGATTTTGGAAGGTGCTTCATCAGTGACAGCGAGGCAGGGATGGGGTTTATGACCCCACCGGCTTTTCCAGGCGCCCACGGACATGCGGTTGGGTTTTAATGAGCGCTTTGGGCCACAAAGTGGGTCAGCGCTTTCATCTGCTCTGCCCGGCCCCCCTCCCCGGCTCTGTCCCGCAGCAGAGACCCCAGGGTGTCACCGCGCGGTGGCAGGAGCTGCCACACCCCGGGGGGACCGTGGGGGTGTCAGTGCGGGGAGGGGTCCCGCTGGGACATGGGACAGAGGCTGGAGCTCGCTGCCGCGGCTCCCCGCTGCTCCCGGGCTTTGTGCGAGTGGCCGGGTGGCCACTTTGAAGCCTGAAACCTTGAGCACTTCAAACGGCCAGAGGACAGGGGGATGATGTATGGGAAATTAATATCTAACGGGGCTAAAAATTGTTCTCGATGTCACCCGGACTCCCCTGCCCAGCTGAGCTCTATTTACTTTCATCACATCCAGAGCATTTAGCACAAAGAGACCCCTTACACCCTTAATTTCCGAAAACACAAAGCCTTCCATTTCTCTGCATCCAGCTGAAACCTTCCCCTTTTCTCTCTCATTTTCCGGCTCGCTTTTGAAACCCTCTTCTCCCTCGCTGCAGCCTCTCAGGGGATGAAGCAGCAAAGTTTGGAAAGGAGAGCAGGTCGGTAACCCTTTTGTGGCCGGTTTGGTGCAGGGAGGGCATCCAGAGGCCTCCCACAGCCCAGCTTGTGCATCAGCCTTGGCGGGAGCAGAGCCCCGCCGGCACCACAGGCGCGTTTAGCACCAGTCAGTGCACGGTGGAGGATTTGTGCCTGGAAATTGGGATGCTGGAATCTCATTTATGTCGCAGTAGGGGGATAGCAAGTGAGAGCTGCCTCTCTGGCTCGGAGCGGAGCATCCCGGCGGAGCTGTTTTGGCGGAGAGAGGAGGAGGGAGAAAGGTTTCGACATCAGGGCACCACCCGAGCCCGGGGGTAGCCGGGTTCAGCCCTGGGCTCTCAGCATCACGTTGCTCGCCCATCCCTAGGGATTGCACCCCATTTCCTTATCCGAGTTGGGAAAGAGTTCAGGGAGGATTGCTCCACGCCGAGTGGGAACGGTGTGGGCTGGAATGAGGCTGGCATTTCGTACCCCGCCCCTGCACGGACAGGGAGTGCCTGACATTATCAGGGCTGGGCGGGGGAGGAAAAAAAGCAAAACAAGGGATGTTTCAAAACACAGCCTCGAGATTTTCCCAGGCTGATTTGCCTATATTTTGTTTATAGGCTGGCACCAAAGCACCAAAGGTAAAGTGGTTCTTAGGTGCTGACAGGTTAGGGGTGAGCGTTCCGGGGTCTCCCTGGGGCCATCCCTGCACTGCTCAGGGCTCGGATAATCAGAATGGGTCCGGCACGGCTTCAAGAGGCGGCTGCAAAGCAGGAGGTGCTGGGGAGCCAGACCCGGGGAGCCAGAATCCTTTCCTGGGCTCCGACCCCGCTACTGCAATCCCGGGGTCCCATAGGGCAGGGGTTTCGGCTTCCCAGTAAACACAGCCCGGGACTGGTGTGCCGGGGTTGTGAAACGGGGAAGGGGGGGGTCAGCAGTGCCGTGCCAGCTTCCTGGCACGCGGCTTTGCCCCGGGCCCTTCGATTGCTGCATTTCATTCATGTAATTGCGAGAGGTGTGTGAGTGCCCAGGGCAGTGGTGCTGTTCCCACTCCCTGGTGCCCCGGCGCTGCCGCAGGTGGGGCTTGGGCCGGGGGATGCTGACCCTGAACAGGCAGGAATTGCAGTGTGGGGATGGAAACTTGTTATTGGCCTAAGGGCTGGGTGGTTTTTAACTCCTCATATACATAGATATGTGCATATGTGCATAAATAAATAAATAAATAAATAAATATATGTGTATATATATATAAATATATATGNTGTGTGTGTGTTATATGTATGCCCAGGGAGTTTGTTGACTCCTCGCCCTGGAAGTTTTCCAGGCCAGGCTGGAGCAACCTGGTCTAGTTGGAGGTGTTCCTGCAGGGGGTGGAACGAGATGAGCTTTAAGGTCCCTTACAGCCCAAACCATTCTGGGATTCTGTGACTCTCTAATTTTATATATATTTATATACATGTCAAGGTGCTTGGAGCCATCATGTGCCATATGCGGTGACACCACAATGCATTTGGGTCCCAGATGTGCCCCAAGAGCCCAAGACTGGAGGCACAGGTGTGTGCAGGATGTGGTTTTCTAGGTTGGTGCCTCCTTGCCGTGCTGTTTTTTGCACTGCAGTGAAATTCCGTAGTTTTCACCTTTTGTTGTTTCTCGGCGGCCCCTGGAGAGCCCCTGTTAGCACTGCTGGAGGTCTGACATCTCCTCCTGGATGTGAGCCGGGATGTGGAGCTGGCCAGCCTCCCCAGCCTCCTCAGGGACAGTTTACCGTGGCTCCAGGGGTGTCCCTGGGCAGGTGCTGCTCCCAGGCTCGTGTCCCTGGGCGCGCACCCGGAGCAGCTCCGAGCCCAGCTGAGTGTGTCAGCCCAGCAGATCCGCGTTTCCCTGCGAGACCGGCGGCCCACGAGCCCTCCCTGCAGGGCTGGGATGCCTTCCCTCACCAGAGGGCCTGATCCTCCTCAGCTGCTGTCAGCTGGCACCGTGTCACGCTGTAAATGGCCCAGCTGGTCTGTCTGTGGCTGCTGCTGCCCGTCCCTGAGCAGCCAAACCTGCAGCAGCCGAGGGCCAGTTGGAGCTGCTCCCCTCTCCCGGCCTCCCACTCTTTTCCTCACTTCTCCCTTTTAATTCTCTCCCCGTCTGTTCATCTCTCTTCCCTTCTGTTCATTCCTCTCTATTCTTAAGCCATCCTTCTTTTCCTCTGTGAGGAAAGCTTGGGGAGGAAGGGAGGAGAGCGGTCCAACTCCGTCGCTTTTTCCAATACCCTTCCCTAAAATCTCACCAGGTTACATTATGCTCTAATAGACTTTAAGCCAATCTGCCTAATGCCACTGCAAAGGTCAATTAAATTCACCCTAAAAAATTTACTCCTGGCTCATTATACATTTGGAAAATGAGTTAGAAGCACAAGCTGCCCCAGAGGTTTCTGATATTTTCCTAATGAACATGTCTCCTAATGGAAAGAAAAGAGAGAAAACCAACACAAAAAACCCTCACAGCAATTGGAAAGGAATATTTTGCTGGTCCACTGAAGAGAGAAGAGTAAGGCTGAGTGTAAGGCGAAGAGGAGGAGGAGGGATGTGTGATGCAATATCTCAGAGAGATCATTACACCCACCAGAGGAATTTTTTAAAGGAATTTGCTTGCCCAGGCATTTGGGCAAGAGCTTTGACCTTGTGTCCGTGTCCAGCCCCTCTTGCAGGGTGGTTTGACTCTGTCCTCCCAAGGCACATCCACGCCGGCTCTGGCTCGGTGCCCTCACAGCCCACCCATGGCTTCCTCACCCTGGCAGCATTTCCTGCCTGTGGGGACTCGCAGGCTAAAGGAGGCAAAATTAATCAAGTGAATGATTAATTGCAAACTGTGACCCGGCTTGCTGAGAGTGACAACTTTGAAGGGCTTTTCAGGCTGAAGATGCTCAATGTGAAAGGCCTTTGTGGACCCTGAGAGATTTTTTTGGTTTGTTTTTTTCTCAAGAGAGTGATGAGAGGGCTCTTGAAACCCCTGGGCCTTTGAGGGCACTGAGTTATTTGCTGCTCATCAGATTTTCATCCTCATTTCTAATGTGCAGATCCAGGCAGGTGCAGGTCAGGAATAAATTCAAAGATGTTCACTGGTCCTTTGGGCACCCAGCTGTGGGTGCTCCCCACAGTGCCCAGGACTGGGTTGATTTGGAATCCCTGTCAATAGTGCAGAGGTTTTGTTAAAGATGAACTGGATTTTGAATTTAGAATTTCATTTCCTGCCCTGCAAGTGGAGTTTTTCGATGGGGAGACGTGGGGGAAGCAGAGAATCTCTGCAAAATATTTGCTAGGTAGGAGTATAAACCATTAAGAACGAGCAGAGGTGCTTGGAATTAAAATGAAGCAAATCAAGGTAATAAAAGCACAAACGTGACTTTGTCAAAATCAACATATTCCCGAGGGAAGTTTTAAATTTCAACAAAATAGCATTTCTGACCAAACAAACAGCACAAATCCCTCCCATTTGTGCAGGGATTGAATGTCCTGGGATTGTTTGTTGAACAGAACTGAACGTGTAACTTCCGCTGGTGCAGGGATGCCACCACTGGGTGTGCTGGACTTCACCACACCCACCTTAGTCACTTAAATCATGGAGGTCTGGGTTAACTTGGTCATCTGGCAGCCAGGGAAAACCTTGCAGCACCTAAGGAAGCTCCAAGAGAGCTGGAAAGGGACTTTGGAAAAGGGCCTGGAGTGCCAGGACAAGAGAGAATGAATTCCCATTGCCAGAGGGCAGGATTAGCTGGGATATTGGGAAGAAATTCTTCCCTGTGAGGGTGGAGAGGCCCTGGCACAGGTGCCCAGAGAAGCTGTGGCTGCCCCTGGATCCCTGGGAGTGTCCAAGACCAGGCTGGACGGGGCTTGGAATAACCTGGGACAGGGGAAGGTGTCCCTGCCCCCGGGGGTGGCAGAGATGGTCTTTGATGTCCCTTCCATCACCAACCCTTCCATGACCTGTGTTCCTCACAGAGGGGGCAGTTCATCCCCTCCTGCAGCAGCACCTAAAGGATGTGGGACACCTGGATCCCAGCCCCGTCCTTGTGGCTGCATGAAAAGCCCAGTCCAAGCACCATAATCTAAACCAGGCTGCAACTCCAGGCTGAACTGCTGCCTTTTTCTGAGAAGCTGCTGGGAATTTTCTTGCAGAGCTGTTCTTTTGGCATGGGGAAAAGCTTCAGGGAAACCGAAAGCCTGGGCATAACTCCCTTCAGTTTGTCTTTAATTACAGCTAGGGAAGAGGTGGTAATTACAACACACCTTTCCCTTGCACAGATCCTCAGGTGGAATCAGCGCTCAGAAATATGCATGCTAATCAGGAGCCTGGGTTTTGCCAGGGTTGCTGTGGTGTTGGTTGGGATTGAGCGGAGCGAAGCTGCCCAGATGGCATCCGGGATGTGGCTGGCAGAGGAGGCTCTGCAGAGCGACGAGGACAGGGAAAGCTGTTTTCTCCCTCTTGCTACGGATATTAGGCAGGAGCTGGGGACAGCGGGATGGTGCTTGCAATGTCAATTATTAGCGTGTTTAGTAAATTACCTAGTAAATTGGCCCTTAAAATTTCCAACTGCGTGTCCTCTCTTGCACTCCAAGCCTGCAGCTGAGTTGTTTACACTCTTTCAGCAGGGAAGATGGATCAGCTCTGTCTCAGCTTCTGGCTGTCTTGCAGAGAGGAGCCTGAGCTGATCCTGCACGCTGTGCCGGGCTGGGAGGCGGAGGGAGGGTCGCGCCCACAGGCGCAGGAACCCTCACCTTGGCGCAGCTTAAAGCCGAGAGAGCCGTGACGGGGAGGGCAGGAGCCCGGGAATCCGTGCCCTTGCCATCCACACGCATGCAGGGGCTCGCAGCAGGTTCAGCGCTGGCTGTGTGTGACAGCGTCTCCCGTGGTTCTCCTGATTGCCTCCCCTCCGTGCGCCCGCTCTTGGCGAGGCTGTGCCCGGTGCGGCGCAGAACCGCTGGCACGGGGGGTGAGCCTGTCCTCCTTTTCTCAGCACAGCAGGCTGAGGGGGAGGCTGGCAGAAGAGAAAGGCAGGTATCTGTGTGATGGGGAGGGAGAAGGATGCTCTGCAAGCTGCGTGAGATGGGTGAAGCAGTGCTGGAGAGGCTTTGCCATGGTCTGCTGGCCGCTGCCTGCTCCGTAAGCTGATCTGGGGAACTCGACTCCCTCAGAATCTGTGGTTAGATAGCTGAGAGATCACTGTGGGTGAGATTTAGGGATACTTCCCAGCAAAGGCAGCCCTGTTTCTGCGTGCCAGAAAAGATGGTCCCGTGTGCTTTTGGGCTAAATCTGCTCAGGGTCTGCCTTAGGACCTGCCCTTTGGGGTTGGGACAGCATCGAGGAGAAAACCTGGCTTTGGTTGGGACTGACCCCAGGCCAGATCCCCTTTCTCCCCCGTTTTTCCTATTTTACTAGGTGGGATGTGCATGGTCTGTTTTCCATTGCAAGGCACATTTTCCCTTCTGTGCATTTCCACCTCTCCTTTTGCCTTTTCCTGTGCTCTGGAAAGGTCAGCCCATACCTGGAACATGCTTTAAATTTGCACAGAGAGCCGGGGGCAGGAGGAGAGGGGAGCGTCGTGCTGCTGCAGCTCCAGCCCTCTCAGAGGGAGGTTTGCTGCTTATTTCAATACTTTTATGGATGGATGGGATGCGTGAAAATCCACCTGCAACCTGAGGAAATCGCCTTTTCTTAGCAGAAATCCCCCAAAGCACAGAACGCTGTTGTAACCCCAGCGGCTGCAGCGATCCGCTGGCCCCCCTCCAGCCGCAGCTCTTGGGGTGCATCAGCCTCGTCCTTCCTCTCTCCCCGGGGCGATCCTCGCCTCCTCCATCCATCCCTCTGCTGTCAGCCGGGCCTCTCCCCCCGCTCCGCGTCCCGCTGTGCCGGCAGCGCGTCCGCCCCGCTCCCCCTGAGCCGCATCCCGCATCCTTCGCACTCCTCCCGGGAGCGCCGGGGACGCCGCGGCCGGCTCCGTGCCCCCTCCTTGTCTGCACGTCAGGCCCTTACCTTGCCTGTCAGGCGCTGCCTCCTCTCGCCGGGACCTGATGCTGCTTCATTTCTGTTTTAATTTTGCTGCGGTTCCGCGACAGCCACTGCAGGGTCAGGAGTTACAGAAAGGTTACTGGTGAGTGATGGGTATTGACATCCTTAACAGCGCCCTGACCCCATCAGTCTCGCTCTGTTCTTCTTTTTCCTTACACTTGCCCTGTTTTTTTTTCCTTTTAAATTGGCCTCTTTAATGCATAAAGCTGCTTCATCACATTTTTACCCAAAGCTGCAGCCGGCGCGGCGGGAAGGGAAGCGCTGATTTGCCCTGGCTGGCATTGAGGAAGGCTTTCATCCTCTTATTTTCCTATCCCAGAAACCTCCTGTGCTGCTTTTTGCCCCCCTTTTTTCTCTGATCTCCCAGTCCATCTTGCCAAATGCCCACCTGGATTGTCGTGCCTGGGGCTGGGGCTGTCATGGGGGCTCGCACAAACAACCAGCTCACCTTGTGCAGGGCCATCCCTGCTCATCCCTGCTCATCCCTGCTCATCCCTGCTCCTTTCCCACAGCCTGCCTCCTTGTCTGGCGGCTGTCATGGGCAAACAGCTGGGAGAACTTGTGCAGAGATGTGCACCAGGCTGTAAAACCCCAGCACAGCAATTCAGGTGCAGCCTGAGAAGCTCAGAAGGAACTGGCAGTGGGGGAGATGACAGATTTTCTACTCAGAAATTGGAAAAAAAAAATAAAAGAAGAATTATTTAATTTGTTTTGATGAAAGAGAGTACTTTAGATGGGATATTGGGAAGAAATTCTTCCCTGTGAGGATGGGGAGGCCCTGGAATGGGGTTCCCAGAGCAGCTGTGGCTGCCCCGACTTGGAAGTGCCCAAGGCCAGGCTGGACAGGGGTTGGAGCACCATGGGACAGTGGAAGGTGTCCCTGCCCATGGCAGGGGGTGGAATGGGATGAGAAAATCCCTCCCATCCCAAGACATTCAGGGATTCTGCACATCCCAGACTTTCCCCCAGCCGAGGTTCACGGCATCCCCTCCTCGCTGCACCTCATAAACCCCAGCCTGGCAGCCCATCACTGCTTCATCTGGCCAGACATAAACCTTCACACAGGCAGTTTGGAAATGCGGCACAGCTCGTTTTAAACGTGCCTTATCTCCCTGCTGAGGAGCTGCTGTGGCTCAGCAAGGCTGGGTTTGCCTCCCTCCCGCAGCTCATCCACATCTCCACTCCCATCCCAGGGCTCTCCTTCCCTCCATCCCACCACAAGCTGCCGTGACGTTATCAGATGCTTCGGCACTAAAACTCCTGGCACGCAAACTTCTTCCTTTTTTATTTTTTTTTTTGGCTTTATTGTTGCATCCATAAAACTGGCTGGGAAAACTGCTGAAGCAGTAACCCTGCTCTGTTTTAAAGGCAGCTGCAAATCAGCCCCACTCCCCAGTGCAGCACTGAGCTGGTTTTATGAGCCCTAATTGAACAGGATCTGCCCTGTGGTCCAGCTTCCACCCAGGCTATCTGAGAGATGGGATTTAATGGTTCGGGTTATGGATCTGTGTCCGTGGGCTTTGGTTCCCCTGGAAATGAGCTGCAGGAGGATAGTGAATGGATTGAGGCGAGCGGAAACAGCCCGTGCAGAGCCGTACATCAGGTGTGTGTTTTGTCTTAGCTGCAAAAGGCAGGTTGGGGACTGAGTCAACCTGTTTAGGGTTGGACGAGGAGCAATCCAACACTGTTTTGTGATGCTGAAAAGATGGGAATGGGCATTAAATATAGGAAATACTCATTGCTGAGGGAGTGCCAGGGCTGTCGACACGCCTGGGTTGTGGCTGCTTTGTGTAGAATACCGGGGCAGAGCAGGGTTTTGGTCGCTTGAGGCTGGCTTGGGCCGAGATCCTCCTCAAAATGGGATGGCACGGGCTGTCCCTTTGCTTGTTTTCCTGTGGAAATCTTTTCAAAGCTTGTGTCTCCTGACATTGCTTTGTGGTGACATCTCATGAGGAGAAGCCTCACTGTCCTGCACGGCAGGAGGAGGGAAGTGCTGGGACCTGGCACACGACGATTTATTTGAACCCTCGAGTCTTTCCAAGAAAGCAATTTCTTTGATATTTCTCTTGGCATTTGAAGAGGAGAAAAGATATTTCCCACATACGCTTGCTGGTTTTAGCCTTCCCTTCCCCGAAATGATGATTTCTCTCTTTGTGAAAGTCAGCTGCACCTTACAACCCATAAACAGGAGGTGGGGAGGAGAGTCTGCAGTACAGGAACTCTGTAGTGGTGTCCATAAGGATACTGGAATTTTTCACAGCACGAGAGGATCCTTCCAGACACTTCTGTGCATCCAACATTGGGCTCCCACAGCCATGTCATCCACAAGCAACAGTGAAATATCAGCAGCATCATGGCTGGGCTTAAATCTTTACTGAATCTCCATTTTTCTTTCTTTAAACGCTTACAGAATAAATGGAATTTATAATCAGAAACCATAAAATCCCTGATTTATGATTCATCTTGATGACAATATTTAATAACTCGTGTATATTTTATTACATCTTTTTAATGCCCTGTTGTGGAATTTTACTTAGGCATTTCACCCTCTATATCAACCTGTCTCAGCACAGATGGGCTGACTTTTTTGCCTTGGGCTGGCGACGGAGCCAAACGTGCTCGGGGCTGGGCTCTGCCCAGGACTGCCTCAGCGTGTCCAAGCGGGCACAGAAAGCAGCGCTGGACATCCAGCCGTGCTCCAGCTTCTTCCAAGAGCTGCTGCTCACATTGCAGATCTGATGTTTTTCCCTGCCTGAGCAGCTCTTTTCCAGCATCCCCAGCCAAGTTTCGGTGCAGGTGGGGAGAGACATTCAACTGTAGGGCCTCTCTTCTCTCCTCAAGGACTTTTTGCTTGGAAACGCGGAGCTATTTAGGTTATTGCTCAAGTGTGTTCTCCTCTGGAGAGCTCTCCCTGCCTTTCTGGGACCATTAGTGCAAATTAGCTGCTGCATCTCGTCATCGCCCAGCCTGCTGCACCCAGGGTAGCGATCCTCCCACGGGGAGGGGACGCTCATAAGCACCAGAGCTGTGTTCTGGCTTGGCTGGAAAGCAGCGGCAGCTCCCTGCATCCCTCCCTCCCTGCATCCCTCCCTCCCTCCCAGCTGGCTTTTATAGCCGGAGCTGGAATGCACAGAAACGAGGGATGGGCAGCAGCTTGGGATGGATGTCTCTTGAGGTTTGGATGCGAGAGAGGTTCATGTGCTTCCCTGCAGCCTGGTTTGGGTGTTAAACCCGTGCCAGCAGAGGGACAGGTCATGTCTAGGGCCAGTCCTAGGAGGGACTGCAGGCTTGGGGTCACACCAGCTTTATTTTAGCCCATTTTAATGGCAAGTGAGCCGCGAGTGTGGTAACATCCAATTTCCTCCTGCCGAGCACGGTTTGGTTTTGTGGCTCCTCAGGAAGGATGATGCCCCAGCAAGCCGGGAGAGGGGATGGGGTGGCAGGAATAGCTGGGGGCACACGGGCTGGGGCTGGCAGGCACCCCAGGAGCTCGCTGGGAGCGTCTGTCCGTGTCTGGCTGTGCTGACAGTCCCTGCCCATCCATCCGGCGCTCCCGCCCGCTGCCATCGCCTCGCCGCTCCTGGCGGGGGCCGGCCGAGCAGCCAGCTGGGGAGGAGGAACCGGGGCGAGGCCGAGGCCGGCACAGCCTCCCCCGAGCTGCCCCCAGCCACCCGCAGGCATGGGCATGAGGGGCCCGGACAGGCCGGGAGGGGCTGCGGGGATCAGAGGGACCTGGGGACAGCAGGAGAGGCTGCGGAAGGGAAGGGCAGAGGG
>VXBU01003352.1:105625-174005 GCA_013400315.1 Bombycilla garrulus | reverse complement strand
TTTTGGCACCCGACAGCAGAAAATGTGGAGCTGCTGGACAGAGTTCAGAGGAGGCACCAAAGATGCTCCCAGGGCTGGAGCCCCTCTGCTCTGGAGCCAGGCTGGGAGAGCTGGGGGTGCTCACCTGGAGAGGAGAAGGCTCCAGGGAGAGCTCAGAGCCCCTGGCAGGGCCTAAAGGGGCTCCAGGAGAGCTGGAGAGGGACTGGGGACAAGGGCTGGAGGAACAGGGCACAGGGGCAATGGTTTGACATTGCCAGAGGGCAGAGTTAGGTGGGATATTGGGAAGAGATTCCTCCCTGTGAGGGTGGGCAGGCTCTGCTGTGGCTGCCCCTGGATCCCTGGCAGTGCCCAAGGCCAGGCTGGACAGGGCTTGGAGCCACCTGGGACAGTGGGAGGTGTCCTTGGCCTGGGCAGGGGGTGGAACAGGATGAGCTTTAAAGTGCTTCCCATCCCAAACCATTCTGGATTTTTATGCTTTTAGGTTACAGCATTTTTTTGTGTTGCACTTTTTGGGTACAGAGAGGTTGGTTGTTACATTTTGGAGCTTTGGTGAAGTGACCCTGTACCATCCTTCCAACAAGGAGCCCTGCAAGCACTTGGTTCTTGCATGGAGAAGGCAGAAAAACCAAATACCTGAATTTCCTGTGCTGTTATGCACCCACCAGTCTGTTGGTCCTGGGTGCTGATAGTTCCTTTTGAAATGAACAGAAAAATCCAGTCTCCTTCACAATGTTTTGACAGTTTTTTGGGTTTTCTCATTGGTTGTTTTTTTTTTCGTGGGGCTCAAACTGTTTTGCAAAGAACTCTCAGGGCTGGATGAAATGTTTGTGCTGGGAAATCAGCCATCTTCAAAAGGGCTCCTGCTCCCTTGCAAAACATTTGCAGAGTTTTCATCTGCGCGTTTTGGCTCCTCTGATACAAGGCAGGAATCATCCTGGGAATTGTCTTCCCGATGGTTATTCTGCTGTCTCTGCTAGGAAATAGAAAAAGGCAGAAATGAGAATAACTTCAGCCAGCCAACACAAGAAAACATCTTCTGTGCTGCAGGTTGCTGGGCTTGGATGGTTTTGGTCTAAACAAGGTCATCGATCCCAAACAAAAACCTGCCTGATGTGAGTTGAATGGCTGAGATCTCGGATCACAGGGATTTGGAGGAACCAAATGGCCCTTACTGGCTGCATGTCGTTGTTCAAAATTTATTTATGTCCTTATTGAACACCATATCCAAAGAGGGTTTTGTAGAATCAAAGAATCACAGAATGGTTTGGGCGGGAAGGGACCTTAAAGCTCATCTCATTCCAGCCCCTGACAGGGGTAGGGACACCTTCCACTGGACCAGGTTGCTCCAAACCTCATCCAAACTGGCCTTGAACAATTCCAGGGATGTCACAGCTTCTGTGGGCAACAGAGACTTAAAAGCTGCAGCGCTGGCTGGGAGGAGCAAGATGATCCCTGTGCAGATTTGAGCAAATAATAATAATGCCATTGGTGGGTAAAACTCCTTCCCTGGAAGGTGGAGGTGACTTCTCAGAGCAGGCACATCACGAGGCTGGGCTGCCCATTCCATCCTGAATTAGAATCCAGCAAAGGAGGAGAGGCCTCCCGAGAAGGTGGGAAGGATCACAATCTCAAAAGGTCTTCTGGGGAATGTTGGAAATGTAGAAAAGGAATTATTCCTGGTCTCCAAAGGGGGTTGGACAAGGAGTAGTGGCTTGGAGCTCAGGAAGGCATATTTTTTCTGCTTGGCAATTCAGAAAGTGCCCCCGAGTTGGGAGGGAAGGGGGAGAGCCCCCAGGGAGGGAGAGCCGGCGCCGGGCACAGCACAGAGACGCTGCTAATGGCGGTGATGAGGGGAAGGATCTTTAGACAACCCGAGAGGTCAACCTGTTGACCCGAGCCAGCTCTCTCCTAGCCCTACAATCTGTACGGTGCCATGATAAATTCCACTTCCCAGGCTTTCCTGCGGGTGCTTTATCGCTCGACTTAATGGCTGGGAAATGTCTTCACTTGACTGCTCCGCTCAGACGAGAGGGCTGTCTGTGATCCTTGGGCTTCAGCAACAATTCACTGACTGCGAAGGGATGATGCCTTTTTATTATCTTCCCTCTCAGAGCCTGGGCTCGAGGTCTTGGCTCCTCTTTGCCACTGATTTTCCCTTTCTGACCTCGTTCCATCCCTGCTGCCTTGGAGATTCTCACAAGCTGCCTTTGGGAGCGCATGTTTGGAGTTTCCATGCTCTGGGTTCTGGTTTGGCAATGGTTCTGTTCAGTCAGAGATGGGTGGGTGGTGAGGGCCTCCCCGAGGGTGCTGTGACCCCTTTGGATTCCAGCCTGGAGAGCAGGAGTCAGGTGTGGGGGAGGATGCTGGCAGTAGATGTGTGTGGTGCAATCAGCCCTCCTGTTTTTATTGCAGGTCTCAGTGGTCTCATCAGAGTTGATGTTTTCTTTAATGTTACTGGCACCGTGCAGTTGCAGAGGAATCCAGGCTTTGGGTGAGCAGCAGCTTTGAGATGCTGGGGATGCACAAAAATGTATGAAAATATGTCAGGAGTCTGCCAGCTAATAAACCCAGCTCATCTTAATTACGGGTGCTTTTATTTTAGAGGTCAAAATGAAGGTTTAGGGGGTCTAATTTGGAGCAGTGGCATATGGAGGTGCTCCCAAAGGGAATTTTGGAGGAGTCCAGCGTGGTGGGATGTGGCGATGGAGGGGTGGCCCTGTGCTGCAGGGAGCTTCGGCTCGTTCCGGGAGGGAGCCAGCCGTGCTGGAAGCTTTTATTTAAGGAAGGAAGGGAGGGATGATGATTGAGGCAGAGCCGAGGTTGTGGCTGTGTCCCTGGGCTGGGCTGAGCAGCGTGTCCGGGGGCGATGCCGCGGGGCGGGGGCGAGCGGGGGCTGGCAGCGCCCTCCCGGCTGCACCCAGGCCGCGCTCCCCACGGAGCCGCCACCTTTCCCGGGATGAATGCCGAGGAATGCGTGTCCCTTTCTGGAGGCTGTGACAGCGAACCGTGAGCAGCCGAGGAGCTGTCGCCATCAGCGGCTCTTTGTTAACCTGATCCGGGGGCTCCCGCCGTGGATGGGGCTGGAGCCGGCCCTGCTCTCCCCGCGAGTGCCGGTGGAAATGTGCGGGGTGGAGGGACACCAGGGAGGCCGATGTAAGAGCGATTTTCCTGCGTCCTCCTGTGCTTTGGCATCTGCATCTTTTTGCTTCGCTCTCTTTGCCCGTTCCCGAATGCACGTCAGGGCGAGGGAGGGTGAGCAAAGCCACCTTTGGAATTCTGGCTGTGAATCCCAGAGCGGTTTGGGTTGGAAGGGATCTTAAAGCTCACCTAATCCAATCTCCTGCAGTGATCAGAGACATCTTCAACTAGACCAGAGCCGGCTGATCTTCCATCAATGTACTTTTCTGCACAGAAGCTGCCTTTATTGCAAAATTCCTCGGATATTTTTAATTTTTGTCCAGAGAAATTGATTTTCCATTGGATCCGTTTGGATTGTCCGTTTCCAAATCTAAATCTAGATGATTGCTCAGTGTTTGGGTTGTCTGATGGCTAAGCCAGGAGCTGTCCCTTCTGGCCAGGGAGATGTGCTGGGAGGCAGTGGGAAGCACCAAACCCCCAAAACCCCAAACCCTAAAACCCACTGGAAAGGAACTTGCCATGTTTTGTCCCATCCACAGAACACAGGGGACTCTTCCAGGAGCTGAGAGCTAGCTGGAATGTCCTTGCATTAGGTGAACGGGGGGGAAATAATCTATTCCATGAAAATCTTACTTTTTGGAAATTTCTGCTGAGATGGGGAAGTTAGAGGATATTTTCTTTTTTATTTAAACGTATATATACATATATATACACACACATATATATTTGAGTTTCAGCAGCTTTCCATTTCCTCATCAGCTCTCTGCATGATGCCATTTCTGCAAGCACCAGATGACTTTTTTCCCCCTCAGGAAATTTTCTAATATCAATTTAATTTTGACTCTCACAGCTGCATCTATTCCGTGGGGAACCCACTCTACGGCCTCGCCAAGAAAGTGTTTCCTCTTAGTTGCGAGTTCATTTTCCAGCTTTAAAACATCGTTCAGCCATTCCTAACGAAAGGTATAATCAACTTTCAGGCTTCATGGCTTAGCTGAGCCCCTGATGGAGATGGGGATCATTCCTGTAAGATCATTCTGGCTCGGCCCTCATTTCCCACAGCAGCTGTGCTGGCACCTTGCAAAGGATGGATTTCAGTGGAGGGAACTGCACCCAGAGGCACTGGAGCCCGTCCACGTGGATGCAACTCCGGGAGTTGCTCCCTTGGGACGCGTTCTGGCGTCCCACAGGGATTTGCTCCTTCTCTGTCGTTGTGGCTCCACAAATCCTGCGTGGCTTCTGGAGGAGCAGATGATAGAATTTGGTCCAGCTTGACTTAAAATAAAGAAAAAGAAGGAAAAAACAAACCCAAACAACAAAAAAAAACAGTGAAAACACAGTTTGTGTCACATCTGATTGTATTTCCATAATGTCTGCTCTGCATAAGTGTTTTGGGAGCACCGAAGGGGAATTGTTTTCATTTTCAGTGCCGTGCTGTGCAACAGGAAGGGTTGGGGTTATTCCAGACCCTGCTGAATTCCACCCTGGATAGAGTTCCGTACATCCCCTCCTGTGCCCACCTGCTGTGGAAATGTGAATGCAAAGGGCACCAGGAAAACAGGACCAGAGGAAGGAGGGAGCAGTGGGAGACCTGTGAGGAAATCAGGGCTGGGCTGGGCTGGGAACAGGGCAGTGTTAAATGAGAGCATGGAGCTCCAAACGGGAACCAGGGAGCAGGGTGGGATTTGTTCCATTGGATCTTTGATCAGCCCTGTGGAACAGGAAACCTGTGCTGGTCTGAGTAGAGACAGGAAAGGAAAGGAAAGGAAAGGAAAGGAAAGGAAAGGAAAGGAAAGGAAAGGAAAGGAAAGGAAAGGAAAGGAAAGGAAAGGAAAGGAAAGGAAAGGAAAGGAAAGGAAATAGAAGAATAAAATTGAAAATAGAATAAAATAGAATTGGAATAGGAGAAATAATCTAATAAACTAGACTAGACTAGACAAGAATAGAAAACAATGGAATAATTTAGGTTGGAAAAGCCCTATAATATCACTGAGTCCACTCGTTTCCCCAGCACTGCCACGCCCACCTCTTAACCAGCTTTACACAGCTTTTATATTCCTCCAGGGATGGGATTTCACCAGTGCCCTGCTGCCAGGAAAGAAAATGCTCTGGGGACTCTGGGACACTCAGATGTGCCACAGGGCAGGGGAAGGGCTGTAGGGATGAACCCACCCCTCAGCCAGGGCTGCAGGCTCTCCCTGCAGTGGGCTCTTAGGTTTCCCCCTCCCTGTTCAGCCCTGAAGTAGCTTATGTGGCATTAAAATGAGAGAAATTGGGAAATAAGCAAAACCTCCAAGTGCTTCATCTCTCTCCCCAGAGGAAAAACCCAAACAGATGAGCCAACAGAAATTTTTAATTGAAATGTTTGGGTACAAATTACCTGACAATCCAAACAGAGGAGTTTGGAGCCAGCGCTCGAGCTTCTCATTCAGGAAATATTGAAGTGTCGTGGCCTGACACCTTTGGAACTCCCCATAAAGCTTTGGAAGTGAAAAATTAATCCGGAGTAACCTCTTTCTCTGCTTTCCAAAGGCAGATTGGCTTTTGATGGATGCTTTTACCTCCTCAATAGATCCCAAGCAGCCAAGCATGGCTCTTCCCCGTTGCGTGGTGTGAATCCCTGGAGCATCAGGGAGCGGGAATGCGCGTGGGGCTGCTCCGGCTGTGAGCGATTGCTCTGGATACCCGGAACATTTCCATTCCTGCCTCCTCTCCCTTTGCCGTCCCTGTCAGTCCCCGTCCATCATTCCTTCTTGCAGCGATCAGGTGTCTGCTGCTGCTGCCTTTTATCCCCCTGAATCTACCTCATGGGATCAGGCATGGAACTGAGAGTTGTAGCATATAATAACAGGGCTGTAATTACCTGACGAATACAGTGTAATTACACTGTGGTAAAGCTTTTGGATAACCTCACCACCTCCCACTTGTCCCTATAACGGGAATTTCACTACATTTCAGCTCTTAACATTACTTCCATCTCCAAAATTGTGGCTTTGGCTTCCTGGTCACCATGGAAGGGTATTTTTAACATTCGGTGGTACCACCGATTTTGCACTTACACTTTAATTAATTTGCGGCCATGGAGTCTTGGAGTTGTAGGAATAGAGTGAAAATTGCAGGTGTGGGAAGCGGAGCTGTGGTGTAATCGCACCACAATTGCTGGGCAATCGCACCCCTCACGATCAGCACAAAGCCACATTAAAGGTTTGGTGGGACCTCCATGGGGTCCCTTGGCACAGGTTTGGATGGGCAGAGGATCTGAGCTGCTGCAGATCCCTCTGTCCACGTGCAGACAGATCAGACTTCTCATTCTACAACGCCCTGACAGGAGGGTGCAGCCTGGTGGAGATCAGCCTCTGCTGCCAGGAAACAAGGGACAGGACGAGAGGACGCAGCCTCCAGCTGTGCCAGAGGGGGTCAGGTTGGACATCAGGTGGAATTTCTTTACGAAAAGGGTTGTTAGACGTTGGAATGGGCTATCCAGGGAGGTTTGGAGTCCCCATCCCTGTCCGAGGAACACCTGGACGTGGCGCGCAGAGCTCTGGGCTGGGGACAAGGTGGGGATTGGTCACAGGTTGGACTCGATGATCTTGGAGGGCTTTTCCAACCTTAATGATTCTGGGAGTCTCTGAATTCTCTGACTCTCCTTCAATCAGCAGCTGTGGAACAGCATTGTCCCTGATCCATCCTGCTTGCAGCTTCTGATGCCTCGGGTTTAACTTTTATATTTTCCAGATTCTCTGTCCTGGTGCGTAACTCTGAAGCTTCACATTGGGTGTTAGTGAGTTCTCTCCACAGCGCAGTCAGACAGAACAATCCCTTCCCAGCTTGAGAATCAAGAACAACCATTACCCAAAAACCACAAACAAGGTGAAGGGAACGGGGCAAGGCAGGGGTTTGAGACTGCAATTAACCCCAAAATGTAAATGAACCAAAACTTATAGAAGTGTAAGAACTCATGACCAGGATCCATCTTGGATCCATCCTGGGTGTAGCCCTGGCCAGGCTCTTGTACTGCCCGAGGTGAATCCTTTTAAGGCCTTTGGATAAATATCTGTTTTGTTCATTTAACTCTATCTAGTCTCTGTTCCAGACCAGCCTCTCCAGGCAACAGTTCTGGTGCACCAGGAGGGACAGTGAGGCATCTGGAAAACCCCTGGGCAGGAGGAACACCCAGCTCCTGCCCCAGCTCTGGATTTTTGGAGCATTTTTTTTCCTTTTTATTGTTCTCTACGATCGACATGTAGTGTCAGCACCTCGGAAAGTAAGAACCTACGAACTGGAAGTTAAAAATCAATATTTGCATCACTTCGAGCCCCTCAGCCCAGCCTGGATATGGCCTGGTGACACCACTCAGCAAACTTCATCTTGATGAGCCACCCGAAGCTAATTACCACCCTCCTTGCACTTTTTCATCCCCCTGACTCCAGTAAAACCAGCCCAGCCATTTCCCTGCCTTTAGGAGCTGCTCCTTGGGATACACAGACAACAAGCACCGTGACATAATGGATTTTTATTATTATTGGGCTCCCAGTGCCTTTTTCCCTGTCAGTGTAACAGGGCTAATGAAACGTCCCCACCACTCATGGGGCTTGGGAGGACAATTTGGGCAGATCTCCACAGCATTTGGAAGAGGTGGAACGCTGGTTGTTATTTATTACAGATCTGGTTTACTTAGCCCTGGGTTTATTGAGTCTGTCTCCCACTCACAAATGCCGACCACAGCTCCCAGCGCTGCTCCCGCTGCCAGGGATCCTTCCTGCTGCCTCTGAGCTGCCAGCTGGACTTGTTGTGGACTCCAGCTCGGGCCAGTGGGCCAGGTTCATCCCTGGGGTACCATCACTGCCTTTAACGAGCTACCCCAGGGAGGAATTTGGCCCTCTCTGTCTGTGAGCTGTGTGCTGGTGCCAGGCGAGAGGCGCAGCGGGTGCCAGCAAGGGCTGTGACAGCCCCGTGTCAGCGTGGGACAAAATTCCTGCACCTCTGTGTGACACCAGCATCCAGCCACGGGCAGGGAAAGGGGAATCCAGCAGCGCATTCCTTACAGGGCTTCACGTCTCGTGGGGCTCCAGATTTCATCTCCCTGTCTTGTTCCCTGACTGCAAAAAATGGGCAGTAGATTCTTAAATAATGTGAGGTCTAACTCAATGCTGAGGAGCTGCTGCTCTCAGACCCTCTAGATCGGACCAAATTCGCTCCTCACACACTTGTAACTGGCACCAGGACACGTGTGTAGAAGAAAACCCTTGTTTCCTGGTGGCAAAGTTCACACGTGGTTTATTCAGGATCCTGGGAAGCACAGCCCCAGCATCCCCAGGTAGGTGACAGCCACTCCTGCAGTGTCCCCTCTGCCACCCCCCGGGCAGCGCTGGACCCTGCTGAAATCCAACACCCTTCCATCCCTCCCGCACGCTGCCCCGAGGCGGCCTCTTCCTGGGGAGAGGATTCAGCTGCCAGGTTCAAAGCAGAGGGAAAGTTCCTGTGCTGGCAGATCTGGGGCAGAATTTTAAGAGTGTCTGAATTTCCTCCCGCTCCATCTGAAGTGAGGCACATCCAAGGATGCAGCCCTCGGCTTTCATCCGCCTCACCGCAGGCACTGCGAGCTGCTCTCTGAATCTGCTCTCCCGGCTCCGCATTTCCTGGGGTGTTTTAGAGAGCGGCTCTGGCTTTCTAAATGCAGGGGCATTCTAAAAGAAAAATACCTAGAATTAACTCTAAATGCAACAAAATCGTGGCTTTTAGTGCATCCCCCACCTCAGTCTGCTGGGATGGTTTGGGATGGGGTTGGTTCTGGGATGGGAAGAGGTGGAGGTTGTGATGGGCTGAGGTGAGAACAATAATGGAATGAGGTGAGAACAACAGTGGGATGAAGTGGGTTCTGTGATGGGGTGAGGTGGGTGCTGGGGTGGGATGAGTTGGGCATTAAGATGGGTTCATTGGGAAGGGATGAGGAGTTGCCATGATGGGATGAAATGGATGCCATGATTGAGTGAGGTGGGTGCATGATGGGATGAGGGGAGAGCAATAGTGGGATGAGGTGAGTGTTAGGATGGGATGAGGTGTTGCCATGATGGGATGAGGTGGGTGCTGTGATGGAAAGAGGTGGGTGCTGGGATGGGATGAGGCAGATGTTGTTGTAATGTGTTATGATGGGATGAGATGACAACACAAATGGGATGAGGTGGGTTCTGTGATAGGATGAGGTAGATGTTGTGATGTGCTGGGATGGGACGAGCTGGATGTGATGGGATGAGGTGAGAGCAATAATGGGATGAGGTGGGTGCTGTGATGGGATGAGGTGAGATAGATGTTGTGATGTGCTGTGATGAGGTGGATGTGATGGGATGAGGTGGGTGCTGTGGTGGGATGAAGTGGGCATGGGGATGGGATGAGGTGGATGTGATGGGATGAGGTGGGTGCTGTGATGGAAAGAGGTGGGTGCTGGGATGGGATGAGGCAGATGTTGTAATGTGTTATGATGGTATGAGATGACAACACGAATGGGATGAGGTGGGTGCATGATGGGATGAGGGGAGAGCAATAATGGGATGAGATAGGTGCTAGGATGGGATGAGGTGGGTGCTGTGATGGGATGAGGTGGGTGCCAGGATGAGATGAGGTAGAGGTTGTTGTGGTGTGCTATGATGGGATGAGGTGAGAACAATAGTGGGATGAGGTGGGTGCTGTGATGGGATGAGGTAGATGTTGTTGTGATGTGCTGGGATGGGATGAGGTGGATGTGATGGGATGAGGTGAGAGCAATAATGGGATGAGGTAGATGTTGTGATGTGCTGTGATGTGATGAGGTGAGATAGATGTTGTGATGTGCTGGGATGGGATGAGGTGGATGTGATGGGATGAGGTGGGTGCTGTGGTGGGATGAGGTGGATGTGATGGGATGAGGTGGATGTGATGGGATGAGGTGGGTGCTGTGATGGGATGAAGTGGGCATTGGGATGGGATGAGGTGAGGCAGATGTTGTGAAGTGCTCTGATGGGATGAGGTGCAGCTGCAGGGCGCAGAGGGATTTATCTGTGGCTTGCACAGCCGGGGATTTGCATCTCCCATCATCTCCTCTGCCACCCTTCATTCCCAGCCCTCCTTCTCCTCCCCGGGGCCCGTTTGCAGCTCGGGTTATCTCAGGACATGGGTGCAGGGAGCAGCAGGTTTGATGACAGCAGGGACACGCATGGAAAAGCTGTGGTGCAAACAGTTGGAAAGTGATAACTAGCAGTGATGCCTTTGCCAGGAGGGGAAAAAACGACTGTAAATTTGCTTTGTTTTGATATTCAAATACTCCTTTCCGTGTATGTGCTAATGGGTACGCTGGTGTTGTGGCATTATTAGAACAAAATATTCAGACGATTCCTAACAGAATTTGTGTTTCACAAGCTACACGGGAATGTTGGAAATGTTGGCTTGGAAACTGGAGTAGTGTTTGGAGACTGTTTCTTCCAGGGGATAATAATAATTTTTTATTTATTTATTTATTTATTTGCTCTTCAGGGCTGGGGCTTGGAGCGTGGGACCTAGGTCAATTCTGCCAGAATTCTAGACAAGATTCCCCTCCCCAGTATGAAGGGAGCACCCCTAAATACAGAGCAGGAGGAGCCTCAGCCCCTCCTACCCTTGATCCCTGTTCCTCACGTGCTCCCCAGCTTTATGGGATGTGAAAAGCTGTTTTGGAAGGCCAGCTCTGCTTCTGCTGTGTAATGGCACAGCAGAACCTGGGTCAGCACCCCCAGATCAGATCGTGCTCTGTGCCTGGATTCCTCAGCTCAGGCCAGCCTGAGGCTCTCTGCTCTCCGTTCCCACCGAAATGAGCAGCAAATCAATGCAGGCCTAATAAAATGTGATTGGGAATTGCTAATAGGAGTGTGGGAGGGCAGCCCTGCCTCCCAGAGCCAAGATGAGTATGGATTTTCTTGTGCCAGGGACTGTAAATGTTTCTGAACTCCCCAGAGAGCCCAAGATGCTCACCCTCACCCTCATCATTCTGCCGCCTCCTTAAAAGGAACCTGGCTGAGGCAATTAGCTGGGTTAATTAGCTGGAGGTGGCAGGGAGGGCTCAGCCTGGGTGGGATGGAGCGAGCTGGGACAGGGTGCGTGGTGGGGGCAAGGAATCCCTCGGCTGAGGGCAGGGTTAGATGGGATATTGGGAGGAAATTCCCAGCTGTGGGTGTGGTGAGGCCCTGGCACAGGTCTCCCAGAGCAGCTGTGGCTGCCCCTGCCCTGGCAGTGTCCAAGGCCAGGCTGGACAGGGCTGGGAGCAAACTGGGACAGTGGGAGGTGCTCGTGGTGGGAGGTCCCTTCCAACCCAAGCCATTCTGGGATTCCAGTGTAGGATCATCTGCCCGCTCTGAGGTTGGTCTCCATCCCACAGCACCTGTGCAGGGGCAGGGAGGGGAGAAACGAGGTCAGAGAGTGGGAGCAGGGTTGGAAGAGTTCTCACTGCCTCGGTGCTGGGCTTCAACTCCAGCTCCTGGTAGCTGCTCTCCCCAGCTTGCCTTATTTATGGACTCACATCTCCCCCACTCTTCTCCCTCCAGCACCCCACAGGTTCCCCATCAGCAATAGATCAGCACCGATAAACTCTGCTCTGCTCTGCATTCAACAGCCAAACCCCTCCTGCCCTTCACATTGGTGCTGCTGGGGGATGATGTATGAAATCCAAGTCGGTTTGATTCATAGGAGTTGTGTTCACCTTGCAGAACAGGCTGTCACCAAAAATAATAAACCTCCTTGTTTTAATGCCTGGAGAGGCTGTTGGACGAGCAGCAGGACAGGTTTAGATCCTCTTCCAAGGAAAAGGACGCTTTTGAGAAAGACGGATTGCGAGCCACGGGATGGCTGCACAAATGGTAAATAATAATTAGAGCCGTGTCTGGAGGCTGCGTGGGGAGCAGGGACCTGTCAGGCTTTGCGTGGCACTGCTGCCCGGACAGGACAGCTCCTGACCCACGGCCGGTAAGATCTAAACGATGTTACCAAGAGCAGGGGGTTGGTGAAGTGACTGTCCCTTGTCACCCAGCAGAGAGGTGGCACGGCCCTGGGTGCTGCAGCTGCTGGTTCGTGCGGGGATGGGGACCAGGGTGGCTGCAGTTCATCATCCCTCACATCCTTTACCAAAACCCTGCTGGGTTCTGCCTCTCTTTACCCCTGATTTATAGTTCATCCCCTGAATTTTTCTCATGCTGCAGCACAGCCCTTCCCTGAGCTCACACCTGCTTCCAGGAGGGATTTTCTTTGGAGTGAATGCACCAGCACAGTATCCAGTGAGGTTGTATCCTCTTTCTGTTTTTTGGGGCAGCAGCTCAGATTATGACGCCAGTCTTTGCCTGGCATCAGACCTGCCAGGTGCCCCCAGCACAGCCTCTTGGTGCTTCTCCCTTTGGATGCTCTGCTGTCTCCTGCCCCGGGATGTGATGCCCAGAGCCCCGTCCTCCTCCGTGTCCTGGAGCAGCCCACACGTGCACATGGCACTGAGGCAAAAAAGTATTAATGGGGGGAAAAGTTAACCACGTTTATTGAACTGCGAAAAAGGTTGTTTTTATATCCCTTTATTGGAATATAAAGACAGCTTTTATAACCTTTTAAAGGGGCATAAAAACAGCTTGGAGACCAGAAACCTCGCTCTGGTGGAAGGCAGGGAAAGGGAAAGGAGGAGAGCAAACATCTGCCACGTTCTGAGGCCAGGAATAGCTGGGGGGGCTGGCTGGGGACACTGGGACCCCAGGACCGAGGTGGTTGTGGTGTCACCTCTCTCGGGGAGGTTTGCAGCCCTCGCTGCTGCTCACAGCCCTGGCCCGGGCTGGGATTGTGCTCCTCCCCTCCACAAGTGCAGAGCCCTCCTGGGAGGGGAGGGGTTGGACTTAATGAACTCACCTCTTTCCTTTCATTTTTCTCCCCAGTCTTCTGTGGATAAATACTGCATTGGCTTCGTTCCCCCTGTGATCCTATAGGGTTAAAAGTTTCTAAAATTACAGGATACTTGGGGAGTAGGCCTCATAGCAGGCCTTGGTAGGTCAGACTCACTTAAACAATTCTGATAAGTGGGGTAATTTTACTTGTGTAACCATTCTGTAACCATGACGTAGGATTATAACTCATGACAAGAATAATGAGATCAACAGGACAATAAATAAACTTCTAGTTATGTAATGTGAAGAATAAAAGGGGATCTCTCTGTCAGGGTAAGCTCAGAGTTAGATTTGAGTTTGTAACCCCGAACTCTCTGGGCCCAATAAAGCGCTGCAGATAATCACTCTGTGATTGTGTGTGCCTCTGTCTCTTGACGCTAGCACCTGGAATGAGGGAGGGGATGTGTAAAGGTCTGGCCTTCAGACTGGAAGCAAAGTTTGCTCTGTGACTGCTCCAGCCCCTCTGGTGACACTCTGGGGCTTCTGGGTGGACCAGCTCCCAGCCTCAGTGGCCCAGAAGGAATGGGTTAGTTTGGGATCTGGGGCTGGCACACTCATGGGTGGGATGTCCTCTGTCCCCTGATGCATTCAGCATTCTGGGACGAGCACAGGGGTGTGCTGCAATCCCTCTCCTCCCCAGCACAGGATTCGCTGCCTCCTTGCCCGTCCACACCAGCAGGTCCAGCTGCTGTTTGGGTTGTGGTTGAGAGCAGCATCTTGAAATCCAGGAGGAAGCTCCTTCCACCTCCTGCAGAGCTCCTGGACAGCGCTCTGAAAGCGTCTGGGGAGCCCTGCAGGCACACTCCTCCCAGGACAAAGCTGGTTTTTCTCCATCCAGTGGGGAAGATGTGCCTTTTTCTTTCCCTTGATCCCTCAGCAGTGGCTCTGGCACGACATTAAGAGAGGAGAGTGACCTTTCCACGGGCCTGCAGCTGCGGGGAGGGGAGAGCTGAGCCCTGTCTGCAGCAGGACACCGCTGGAACACTGATGGATCTCGGGGCTCCCTTATCCCCACACCATCTCCTGGATAATATGCTTCCCCAGATAACACTGTAGGGCTGTAGAGAGGACAGGAGCAGGAGCAGCTGCTTCTAATTTCACTTCATGGGGAGGGAGGTGATGCTGAGAGCACCCCGCATTCTCAGCACATATTTTTCATCATTATAGGCAGAAATGCCAGAGCTCTGACAGATATTAATGCAGTTCACACCGGGAGAAAATCTTCTTTCCATCAGGCTCCATGTGCAGCAAGAGGGCAGTGCCATTTGCAGCCCTAGGGAGGATGTGTTTGAAAGGTGATGTGTTTTTTACCCAGGAAGTTTTATTCCCACACAAAGTTCTGTTTGGAGAGAGGGCACCTGAACCCATCCCGCTGGGGGCTGTGGGATCATTCTTCACACACCTGGGTGAAGGTGCATCTGCAGCAGTGCTGGGGATTAATCTGGGTTTTGGTGGAACTCGGATTCCCCTCTGCTGTGACTCTGTGTCACCACGGGGGTGTTACTGTCCCATGGAGCAGTTTGGTCACCTGGGCTCCCATCCCGTGTGACCCTGACCCACAATGGTTCTATGAGGTTTTCACACTTATCCCACAGGGAACTGCACCTCCTTGCACCCCTCAGCCTCCTTTTATTTGCTTATCCCACTAAATATTCATCAGTAACATTTAAGACAAAGGAAAGAGATAATTACAAGGGGAGAGTTTTTTTGCAGTATTAAAGGTTAACAGAATTCTTGGCATTTGTGCCTTGTCGATCTCCATGTAATTATGCTCATTTCCCAGAATTCAGAGGCGACTGTGCCTGTTAACGCTCAAAGATGGTACCCCGGGAATTAAATTTATGAGATCATTTCTCAAAATCTTCAGATTCAAACCAAGCATCTTGCTTAATGGCATGACTATTATTAATATTATTCTTGGATGCAGAGAGCCGTGAGGGTCAGAGGACCAGTGGCACAACTCAAATTGATACAGTCAGACAGCAACGAGCCCGGACTGTTTTCCCAAGGAATGTACTCAAGCAATTTGGCAACTTCAGGAAAGCAGGCTGGCAAAAGATTGGTGCTGGTTTGAGGTGAAAATGGGGAAAAAAAAAAATCTCATTTTTTTGGCAGCAGCTGGTGGGGATTCAGAAAGGAAAGCTTGGTTTGGAGGTGACTGATCCCAGGCTGGAGGCAGGTGCAGGCAATAAGGAGATCAGGAGAGGCTGATTCCAGGGATGCAGAACACCTGGCAGTGGGCTGGGCTTTCACCCAGCACAGCTGAGCACAATCAGTGCTTTTAAAAGAGGGATTTTAGGGGCTCTGCTGCTACTGTTTTCTTTTTGTTGCCTGTGGTCATCTGAGCTGAGGTACGTGCTCCTCTCCTGTTGTTTGCTTCCCCTGGTTTTGTAGGGACTGAGAGCAGTTTTCTGCTCAGAAATGGTTTGGAGGGAAACTGAGCTGGAGGGGTGAACCAGCCAGGCTTTTTGCTGCTCCCTGCAGCCGAGGGTGTGTGTGATATCCAGATGGGCTGGGGAAGGTTTGGCTCAGCGTGTTTGCCTTGGGGTTGTCCCAGGAGAAGGCACAGCAACTCTTGGAGCTTCTTTTCCAAACAGTTTTCCAGCACAGAGCCCCCAGACCGTGCGCAGAGCCTCAGAGAGGGCAGAACCTTGTGTTTTCACATTTAAGGGAGCTGTGCTGGAGCTCCCAAATATCCATGAGACCTGAGGAGTGTCTGGCTTTGCTTTTCAGCTTATTCAGCTTTTTCCCCCTTTTCACTGACTGCAGGGATTGACTCCTAGAGCTCTGGGTTAATGTCACACACTTAGCAAATGCCATTAGATGGATAATGGTATGGCTTTATCCCACGCCATCACTGTCCCCGGCACCTGAGCCGTGCTACTCAAACACTGCTGGGGCCGCAGAGTCTGCATCAATGAAATTTTTGGGGTGTTCATACAGCACCATAAACTCACAGGGAAGCCGTGAGAAACAGATTTCTGTAAAATCAATATTGATTTGTACCCAGAATCAATCCCAGTTCACAGTTCTCACTGTGGCTTGGTGAGAAAGGGTTTTTCTCTTTGATCAGTTTTTAGCTCTCTGCATAGGTGTTTAAGATGGAGCCTGCACCTGCAGAGGTGTCACTCCCTAAACGTGTGTCCTCCCGGGCTGCTGTAAAAGGCCTAAACCACGGAGGGCTGTGCAGGAAAGGACAAACCCAGGGGGAGAAGTGAGGCCTGAGGGCTGCTTTGCATCCCCCTGGTGTTGTGTGCCAGCTGCAGCACTGCGTGGTCCCTCTGGAATGTTCAAAGGATCCCAGAATGGTTTGGGTTGGAAGGGACCTTAGAGCTCCTCCAGTGCCACCCCTGTGCTGTGGGCAGGGACACCTCCCGCTGTCCCAGGCTGCTCCAAACCCTGTCCAAGCCGGCTTTGAGCCCTACGAGTGATGAGGTATTGAGATCCTCAGGATGCTGCTGTGCATTAGGGCTGGCAGTGCTGTGTGGGATATTTTGGCTTTCCTTTCCTCCGGGGGTCCGCTCTGGGTTACCTCAAAATCAACCCCGTGCTGGGTTTGCAGCACCAGTCTGGGACAGGTTTTTGTGGCCTTTTCCAGGGCGCCTGCTCCTCCCAAGGCTTTGCAGCTCAGCCGGGGGTGCCCTGGAAGGAGTTAATTCGTGCTTGAAAATTCCAAAGTCCCTGAGCACGATGAGAGCAAGTGACAAACCCGAACCCAGCAGCTTTTTAAAGGGCAAACAAAATGTTCCTTTTTTTACTGCGAGGCGCTTGGTGCAAAGTGCAGGCAGAGCAGGGCAGCGTGGCTTTAGGGGAAGGCTCCCAAAAGCACATTTTATTTAAATTTAATAGGCTGGTTACTGCAAGTTTATCTAAACTGCGGTTAAATATTAACAGCATCTCTAGCAGGGATTAATGGGGTCTCCTGCGTTGTTTTTAACACCGTGAGGAGGGTGCTGGGAGTCCCTGCCTGAGAGGGATTGAGGGCTGAGCGCCCATGAGGATGCTGCTTGCATTCCAAAATCTGCCCTAGAAACAGCCCTGAACAGGCGATTTCTCCAGCTCGGAGCGGGAATGCCTTTGGGGCGAGAAGGGCTCAAAGCGGCTCCGGCCAAGTAAGGCTCCCAATCATTGTTCTTTAATTGGGGCCACCGTTAACGAGGGGATAAATGAGGCAGCGAGCGGAGCCGGAGCCCGCGTCCTTTGTGGCTTCGGTGAATGGCTGGAGACACGGAGGGCTCAGCAGTTATTCGGGAAAAGCTCCCCCGGACTCGTGTGTCATTCACCTGACTAATGCCAAGGAAATTAAGCACTTTTTGTGCAACTCGGAGCTTATTGGAGAATAATGTGGTATGCGATAGCACGGCTGGCGTTATAAAATCGTGTTTTCATTTGGAAGGAGCGAGAGTGTCTCGAGCATAAATTATGTTTCTGATCATATTTGGCCGTTTCAGATTAAAAATAAATTTCCACTTTGGGGCTATAGATTGCCATCTATCAACTCCCTGAAAAGGGAAAAAAGGAATTAAAAGGAAAATCTGGCTGCACGAATTGCCTTGCTATGACCTACTTATCGAAAGTAGTTTTTTGTTCTCCAGGAAGGAAATCCATTGGTGTGGGGAGGTGGAGGATTGTATGGATATAGGTTTGCAGGCAGGTCTGTGGGACGGGAGGATCTTTAACTGGGACCTGCAAGCAGCTGCAATAAAATAGAAGATGGATAGAGTCGTGCTGGGTATTTCGGAGGAAGCAGGGGGAAAAAAAAATGCAGCAATGTTGTTGTTTCCCTTGATAGAGGAACTTGAACTGCGAATTTACATCTGATTACCGGCCTTTGGGACCACTCAGATCTGCAGATTAGCTGCTTAAGGCTCGGTTTTGCATGAAAAGCCCGAGACTGGGGCAGTGTTTGCTGGGGAGGTCCTTGCAGAAGGAGTCGGGGTCCCTTGCAGTGATCCAAATGCCATCATTCTTCCCGCTGGGACATTTTTGGGACTGATTTGCTCCCTGCTCTGCCTCTGAACATCCTCTCCCCAGCTATCGGTAGAGACGCTCCTTTGGCAAGCAAACCCACAGGGTCTTGCACCTTCTGACCCTTCTCCATCCGGGCTTTGAGCATCCTCCCCTCCAGCTGCCACCTCCAAACCCTTCCCCCGGCTCCATCCTCGCCGCTGCATCGCTTCCCACCCGCTCCAGCCCTTGCTGCTTCTGCTGCCCTGTTCGTGGTCTCTGCCAGGAGAGGGGGGCCTTTAGCCTCGCTGGAGCGGAGAGCGGTGAGGGGGATGTGGAGATGGAGACACACCTCGAGTGTGCCGTGCTTGGCTCGCTCTGTTTGTCTCCTGCCTGTTGCTCGCAATGAGGGAGAAAAAAAAAAAAAAAAAGACTTTCACCGAAGTAGGAAGAAAGGGAAGAAGCTGAAAGCGAGAGGCTGTTTGGTGCTCAGATGGGCTCAGCCCGTGCGCAGCAAACTCTGCTGCTGCTGTGGTCAAAACCCAATGAAGGAAAAAAGACTCTCTCATCCCCAGAGGAGGCTACAAAGCTCTCTTTCTCTCGCTGCTGAACCTTCACAGCTGGACTCAGTTGCTGGCTCCATTGCTGCTGGAGCAACTGAATTATTTAAAGGAACCTTGATTTGGTTTTCTCTTTGCTGTTTTCCCGCGTTGTGTTTATTGTCTATAGATATTTTTATAGTCCGAAGCAATTACAGCTGTCAGAAAAGAGACGAGCTGTGACAGGCTGATTTATATGTACATTGTATGTATGCAAGAGAGGGAGGGAGACCAGGGATTCTGCCGGGCTTTAGTATGCAGGAGCGTATTGGATGTAAATTCCTTGGGATTTTCAAACAATGCTGCTGATGATCTCCTAACAGTGGGCCAAATTCAGCCTGGCAAGGGCTGAAGCAGCTCTGCAGGTCACATCTGCCCCAGCCTCGAACGCTTTCAGTGAGGGGCGGTGGATTTTTGCTCATAATTTAAGATGCTCCTGGCGATCCGGGGCTGAATTCCGTGTTAAAAGGTTAACTGGCTGTGGTTATTGGAATCCCTCTGGTTTCGCTGACACAGGAGTTGGTCTCTGCCCATTCAAAGGAGCGGCCCCACAAAGAGCAGGCTCTTGTGTGATGGTCCTGCAGGTATCCCAGCGGGTCCCCATCCTGCCGGGCTGCCTGGATGCCGCAGCAGTCAGCAGCATCGGTGTGGTTTATTCTTTGCTGCCTTGTACACCCCGGTGCAACGACACAATCCTGGACAGAGTCTTTTCCCCTGCCTCTGACGGCCTCTCCTTATGCAGTGAGGTTTCAGAGACCCCTCCCATATAATTTGTGGCCCCAAAGGATCCGCTGAATGCCGCGTTCCCCCCTCCCCTGCCGGCTCTGACAGCCGAGTTCACTGCAGGGATTAAAGTCCTTCTGCCAAGAGCTGGGGAAAGCTGCCATTTCCTCTGGGAAAACACAGGGCTCGAGGCAGCACGTCCCACCAGCGCTAAATTCAAGGAGCAGAGAACCTTCAGACAGGGAAAAAGTGGAGAGACTTGCAGAGCAATCCCCTTCTCGTGTGACCAGTCAGCATGCACGATAATAGTAAAGCTTTATTTGATGGAGTGTTTCCTCTGCCCGGCACAGCTCATAATGTTTTAGAGATTAAATAGCACAGTTAGTGAATTAAGCAGTAGTTTACAGGGGATTCGGAGACTCCAGGGATTAGTAACGGGCTATGGATCCTTTCACATCTAGGTCACCAGTTTGAATCCAGCTCAGGTTGCCAGCAGCGAACTCAAAAACAACAACGGGAAAAAAAAAAAGCCACCCCACGTTGGTGCCGTGCAAAAGCTGCCGAGCACACGGTGGGGGAATGGAGGGAGGGTTTTTGGATAAGGCAAAGCCGGGAAGTCACTGGGCACAGCAAGGGGGGAGACCTGGTTTTCCCTAAGGCCGGGTTTTTGCAGCACCCCAAACCTGTGGTTTGACTGCTGCCCCCCGGACTCTCTGCTCTGAGGATGCTCCCCAGCACCTTTTTACCAGCATGGAACTGTGCCTGGAAATATTAATGTGTTTAGCCACTAGCGGAGGGAAGGAGGAATTACCCGGCATAAGCAAATGTGATATTTGTTAAATTATGAGCTGATAAAAAGTACGCGGGGACCGTGCTTGTGGCTGGGGAGGAATTTGCCACTTGAGCTCACGCTGTGTCTATGAGGTACAGGGGACCAGGAGGACACGCTCCTGCCTCTCCTCATCATCACCTGGCTGGGGGGAAGGGGGGATGTTCCCCGTGCCTCAGTTTCCTCTCCTGCACACTGACTTTGCCGCCCGGGATGGGGAAGGCGCGGAGCTAGAGGAGGGCAGAGGGGCGAGTTGCGCGGTGCTGCCTGTGGGGCGCAGGTAAGCGCGGGGGGAGAGAGGAGAAATGAGGGGGGGTCTGACCGTGCCGTCCCCCCGAAGAGCGCGGCGCGGCGGGGGTTAATGTGCGTGTCCTCCCGCGCATCCCGCCCCGCTGCCGCCCGCCCGCCCGTGTGCGGGGCTCGGGCCGTGCGGGAGCCGAGGCGCCGGGCAGCGCTGGAGCCGCTGCCATGACAACCCCGGGGATGCTGCCGGCCGGGGCCGGGGTGCTGCCGCCGCCGCCCCCCCGCGCCCCCTCCTCCCGCCGCTGAGGCCAGCCAGGGGCTCCGGCAGCCTGACAGCCCCGCATTCTGCATCCCGCCGTCCTCTCATCCCCATCCTGCATCCCGGCATCCTGCATCCCGCCTGGACCAGCCCCCCCGGCAGCGGGGCGGGAGGAGAGGAGCTGCAGGGCATCCCGAAGGCTTCTGCCCGCCGTGCCTTCTTGCGCCTGGACACCTTTGCTAGCTNCCGTCCTCCTCCCTCGCCCGAGGACAGCGGGACTCCCTCCGATGCCGCTCGGCAGGCTCAGCGCTCGCAGCCAGCCTTGCCGGGGGCTCTCCTGATCTCCGTGGAGCTCCGCAGCGCTCGCCCCGGTGGTTTTGCTCCCCCCCATCCCTCCTCTCCACCCACCCCTTCCCCCTTTTCGCCTTGTCGGGTGTGTTTTTTGCCTGTTGGAAAAGTCCCCGCTGCCCAGGATGGGGGTCGGTGGGTGCTTGGCCCTGCCCTGGAGGTGCCTGGTCGTCCTCTGTCTCAGACTGCTCTTCCTTGTGCCCGCAGGAGTGCCCGTGCGCAGCGGAGATGCCACCTTCCCCAAAGCCATGGACAACGTGACAGTGCGGCAAGGGGAGAGCGCCACGCTCAGGTAGGAGCAGCTGGGCTGGGGGGTCCTGGGGGGCTGGGGGGGTCCTGCTTGCCTGGTGACTTTGTGGACGTGACTCAGTTTCCCCGCGGGGGATGCGCCGTGCCGGTTGGCGGTATAGGACGGTACCGGGCAGCGAGCTGAGAGATTGGTGTGCCAGGGGACTGGGCTTGGGCTCAGCCCTTCCAGTTGTCTTTGGGAAAGTTACTGGGGGGTGAAAAATACGGGAGCGTGATTCTGTTTTGGCGCGCTGCCCCACGGCAGTACGAGGCAGGGGCTGAGTTGCTGCTGTCAGAACCGTGGCTCGGGCACTTCGGCTGCGTTCAGTGCAGATAAATCCTGCTCTGCTCCTGGAGTGCAGTGCCCGCGGTGTCTTCATCCATATTAGACCCAGCCTGGGGACAGGGGGAGCCACTGACCCCCTCGGTCAATGTATTTGTGCCTTTTTCTCATGTCCAGACCTGCTGGAATAGGGAAGTGCGGGACGGGGCTGGCCCCGTGCAGGCTGGTGCTCTGCTCCTTAAAAATTCCCTTCCTCCAGAGGCGAGGGGTTGCTGCTCGCTGGCGGCATTTTCGCCCTGGGAAGGGGAGAGATGGGGGCTGGGCGTTGCACCAGGGTCCTGTCTCCTGCAGCAGCGAGCCGAGGGGCTCGGGGGCTGCCAAGGAATCCGGAATTTTGCTCAGCAGAATTTCTGGGACGTCTTATGCCCAGACACTCATCCCTGTCCTCACAGCAGATGGGCACAGTCATCCCAGAGGATGTTTGATGGGGACATTAAAAATCAAAAGCCAGGTTTTAATTGCAGCTCTGGGATGTGGTGCTTGCAACTCCAGCATGCTCAGGAGCGACTTTGCTCCTCCGGAGCGTTGCATAGGTGACACCAACATCTGCGGGGCCAGCTGGGGCTGTGCGGTGACACCACGCTCCTGCTTCACGCCAGCCAGTGGAGAGGGGCCGAAATAAAAGCCCCAGGAGGAATTTCAGCAGGAATTTTCCTGTGACTCAGTTGTTTGTGGCCAAATCTTGTGTCCCCCCGCAGCCCCGGAGTGCTCCTGGGAGGGTGGGAGCTGCGTCGTGGCCGTTCCTGTGGATTTGTCTCATGTCATGGCACGGCTGGGCAAAGAGGCTGGAGAACGGGTGGCAGAGTGTCTTGCTTAGGAATTTGAGCTTAGCTTTAAAAAGTAGTAGCTCGTTTTTCTTTCCTGAATCACTGTATTTCTCTGAAGTGCCAAAAATCCTGCAGACCCTGCTGTCAAAGAGGGAGGGTTTGGGTTACTGGGGGTCTGGGCAGTGGAACACAGCGGGGGTGGCAGCACCTGGGTGGGTGATTTGCCAGCTCATGGCAAGAGGCTCTGGTGAGGGCCTGGACAGGTTTTGGGCATAGATCAGCGATCGAGGTGCTCTGCCCTGGCACTGGGTGGTCTGGTGCTGGAGAACAAAGGGAAGCTTGGGTGAGTCAGCAGGAGGCTTCATGGGAAGGGGGACAAATCCTGCCCTGGGAGGTGGCTCTGGGGAGGGAGGGAGGACAGCAGTGTGTCATCACCCCAGAGCTGCCATAGGTGCATCCTAGCAGAGCTGGGAGCCGGTCTGGTGGCAAGGGAGGCCCACATTCCTCGACAGGAGCCTCTCAACACAGGCGTGCCCCAGGAGAGGGGCACGTGGCCTTTGGGATGTGCAGCCTGTGCTGATGCCATTCCCACTGTGCCAATGACATTCCTGCCGTCCTGCCCCTGGAGCAGGGATTGCTCTTGGAAATTTATGGCTTGCTGCCACGTCCGGCTCGCTGCTCTGCTGTGGTGCCAGAGGTGCAGGAGTGTGGTTTTGCCGGGCGTTTGGAGGTGTTTTCCTGCTGGTTTGAGGTGGGACAGCTGGCCCAGCGACCAGTGGGACATTGCTGAGTCCCCTGGTCAGTCCCAGTCGTGCTGCACAGGAGCCGGGAGGAGCAGGGATGTGAAAACCAGAGGAAATCAAGGAAGCATGAATCTTCCTGCCTGCTCCCCTCCCAGCCCCGCGTGCCCATCGATCTGTTGTGGAGCAGTTAACTTGTGCAGAATAGCAATGCTGCTACAAAGGCTCTGGCAGACCCCAGCGCTGCTCCCGGCCACCTCCTGCCCAGCCCTGCATGGGTGGCAGTCAGGGAAGGGGAAGAAAAAATCAGGTCTAATCCAATCCCACTCATTTCCGTGCAAGGTGGGAGGATGGGGAGCTGCAGCCAAGGATTTGGAAGGAGAGATGTTTCTAGAGGTCCCTTCTTGGTGTTTCACAGATGCGAAAGGGAAGCACAAGCTGAAAACTCAGCAGCAGAAGCTGCTGTTTCTCTGGAGCACTTGGAAAATCCTGTTCCCCCCTCCTCCCAAGGGAGAGGCTTTGGCTGTTGGAAATAGGTTATGTTATGTTATCGGGGTGATGGGTGCTGAGGAGCCTGAGCAGCAGTGCCCTGCCAAGAGGCTCTTTTCAGCTCTGTCCCTCCAAGCAGAGTGAATTCAGTGCTGGAAAACAAGCTGGATTGAAACTACAAGGAGACTTCTCTGTTGCAGAGGCTTTGCTCCATGCAATCCTCTGCAGGGAATTGGTTTAGGACCAGAGACATTGGAGATGTTCAGATATTTCCTTCTGTCTCCTGTTGTTTCTGCTGGAGGGTGCAGGCATGTCGTGGGTACCAGCACTTTAGATCACTGTATTAAATTTAAATCAAGCTTTAGATGTTGGGTTAAAGCTGCTGCCTGGGATAGGAGGGGTAGGATTTAGGGGTTGGATATTGGGAAGAAGTTCCTCATGGAAAGGGTGATAAAGTCCTGGAATGGCTGCTGGGGAGGTGTCACCATCCCTGGATGTGTTTAAAAAAAGCCTGGATGTGGCACTGGGTGCCAGGGTTGAGTTCAGGAGTTGGGCATGGGTTGGACTCGATTATTTTGATGGTCTCTTCCAGGCTGGGGATTCTGGGATTTACTCCTGGATGCAGCAAAGCCTGTGGGAAAAGGGAAAGGGTTTGAGGGTGTTGTGGCCAACAGTTCAGAGATTTGAGTGATGGATGTGTTGGTCCTGCTCTTGGGGTTACACTGAGGAATTGTGTGCAGCTGAAGGGCAGAGTTTTTGTCCTTCCTTGTGTCCCCAAGCACAGATCATGAGGATGATGCTGATCTTCATCCCCTCGCACTGTGCCCAGACAGGAGAGGGCCCATCCTGAACTTCCATGCAGGGCTTGAACCAAGTCCAGGCACTGCTGAGACCTTTGGAGCAGCTCTCTCGGCACCAAAACAAATGGCTTGATTATGATTTCACTTTAATTGGCACCAGTCAGCGCTTTCCATGGTGAGGCTCTGACGTTCCCATCAGCAGCACAGGCGCCTGCCTGGTGTCCCCCCGAACCCGCCTGTGCTCCTCTCCCCATCTCCTCCAGTTTCCTTGGCAGGGTAATGCAATGCCTTCATTTGTTCCCCTCTTTGATTCCAACACTAAAAGTCAAATCTGAGTTAAACACGAGGCAAAGCTTTTTTTAACCCTGATGTTTCCCGTGGTTTCCACTCAGGCTTTGAAAAGGGCTGTGAGCTTTGCCACTGAGCTCTGTCATTCTTTACCTAAGCCTGTTTTGCAAATTTATTTGGCCCCTGTTGTGCTCTTGAAATAATTTTGGAGAAATGATGACTTGGCTGTGAAACAAAACAAAATCAAGCATGTTTGTTTGATGGGTGCAAACAGAAAGCGCTTGTTTGCTAAGCAGAAAAGACTATTTTTCAGTGATGGGTCTGTTTTCTGTGATTCTTTGCTGCCCCATCTTTCCCCCTTTATTCACAGGAATTTGCCTTGCTGTGTTTTTATTGTGTAATAGAGAAATAGGAATGGTCTCCAGTGGGTAAATGTGGTGTGTTCCAGCACCCAGGTCCTGGGGGAGCCTCTGTGTCTGCCCCAGTGCTGTTCCTGCCAGGGTTTGAGCCAGGGTGATTCTCGCTGAGGTTTTGGGCAGCTGCCTTTGTGGTTTGCAGTCAATGAGCGCAGAAATGCTGCGGGGGGGAGGAGGGCAGGGGAACCATCTCGGGCTGTCTGTGCCTGGGAAAGCCTGGGCTGAGTCACGGGGGCTCAAAGAGCCGTGCCCAGCGCCGGGCTGGGCTCCTGGTGGGAGTAACAAAAGCCAGACAGTGCAGAGGATGATGATGATGATGAAAGGGGCCAGTCCTGATTGCTCAAGCTCCTCTGGTGGCTGCCCAGCTCTGTGTCCATTCTGCTCCAGGCTCCCACTGTGAGCTGCAATAACCCCACTGAGGGAGAGTTCCTTGTCCACCCCGTCCCAGCAGCTGAGAGCACTCCAAGGCAGGTATTCCCATCTCCTGCCCTGCCCTCCTTCCTGCACAACCACCACATTCCTTAGTTCCAGATCTGCCTCTCCAGGACTCAGACATGTGGAAAAGTCATCGATTCTGGTGCTTTCCAAACCCAGTACCTGGTGTTTTCATCCTGCTGCCGTTACTGATTTCAGAGACTCGTGATTGCTTCCCTGCCCACTTCCCAAGCCCAGAGTGGGGGATGTAGAGGGCCTTGCAGAGACCAAGGTGTAAAACGTTTGCTTTTCTCTGTTCCTGAGCAGTAAAGGAATTCTGAGCACCTGGGATGGGCTGGGAGCAGCTTCCAGCAGCCCAGTGGGGATGGGGTGAGGATGGAGCTAAGCTGCACTCTCATGTCTTAACTCGATTTGATTCCTCCAATTCTCCAGTATCCACCCTCCTTGCCCTTCTCCATCAAACCCCTCTCCTTTTCATCCTGGGGTTTAGGGAATAAATTCAGGGCAGCCCCAAAACAACCTCAAAACCCAAAAATGCCCCAAAACAGACCCAAAATTCCCTAAAAGAGCCCAAAAATAGCCCAAACCAACTGTGGTGACCCCTCTTGTATTAAGGTGAGGAAGGAGCAGAGTGTGTTCTGCATCCCTGCTGGTGCCACTTCACCCCTGCCTCTCTCCTTGGGGGTTGTTGTTGGCTCCTCCTTTCTGCTCAGGGTTTTGTCCCCACACTCTGGGGAGGCTGCAGGAGCCCCACGTGCAGGGTTTGTAGCTCATGAGCCGATTGCTTTGCTGGCGATGGCACGTTTCTGAAAGAGGAGTTTATTACTAAAGTGACATGTCAGCAAATCTCTGCCACCTCTCTTCCATCTCGGAGATGGAATCAGCTTAAAGTGGTGAAAAAAAAAAAATTGTCATATGCATGGATTATTCTTTTTTTTTTTCTTTTTTCTTTTTTTTTTCCCTGAGTGCAATTTCCATCTGAGATGAGACAAGCTCCTGATTGCTGTGCCAGAGGAGGGTTTCCCTTTATAGCTTTCCTGGTAGAGCTGCTGCCTCTGGTTCACCGGAGCTGGGGTCTCCTCGGGGACAAGTGGGCTTTTGTGGAGCTCTCATCTCCATCCTGGCTTAAGCATCTCATGTCTGCAAAGGCTGAAGTCAAACAGACTTTACCTTGGGATGGGGAGGGGAGGCCAGAGCAGCCCCACAGGTGGCAGTGGAGCAGTGCTGGTGTTTCTAATGGTTAAGGCAGGCTTAGGAAATGGGTTTTCGGTTGCCAGTGCTGCCCTCGGCTCCTCGTGTGACGTGAGGTGCCCTCCCAGGCCCTAAAAATGTCTTGATTCGTGCACAGCGATTGCAACGCTTCCTTTCTCTGCTCCATGAGTCATCTGCTTGCGTTGCAATCTCTTTGTGGCAGGATTCATCCCTCCGCAAGGAAAATGTTAAAAGTGTCCTACTGGAGGGCACCATGAGTGTCCACCCGTGTCCTGCCCTTGCTTGGGGTTGGACGAGGGGACTGGGAGCTTTATTTGGTTGGATATGCCAGGGAATCGTCATTTTGGGGTACCTGGTGTGTGCACTGGTGGAGCACGGCAGAGCTGCTGGGAGAGGGGAGCTGAAATAAAATCAGGGATATTGGGATGGGAAAGCAATGCCTGTGTGGGGCTGCTCCCAGTCCCGAAATTTGCTCTGAAGCTGCCTCAGCAGAACCACGAGCTGCTGTAAGCCCTGGACCCGAGCTCTTGTGGGTGCCAATCCAAGGGATGGCACCTGGCCTCACCTCTAGCCTTGGCTGTGCTGTCCCAGTGCCACCCTGGCAGAGCCCTTTGGGCCCCGCTGCTGCTGGCACTGAACTGGCAGCTCCCCGTTGTGTTAACAGAGCTGGGTTGGGGCTGTGGGTCATCTGCAGCTTGCTCAAGTCTTCATCACTTCTGTTGGCTCCACTGGAGTTACTCCAATTTATGCCGTTGGAAAAACTCTCCTCTTGATCAGACAGAGTTGTTTTCTTCCCCCCAGACCTGCCAAAACCTGCCACTTTGAACTCAGACACCCTTATTTCCCTTCAGAGGGAAAAATCAGGAAGGAACTAATCTACGGCCACATCAGTGGGAAGCCTGGGCTAATAGAAATTGTAATGAGAATCCAGAGCCAAACAAACAGGCAAATGGGGAAAATGCAATCCCACCGATGCGACAGAGAGATTTATGCCAGCAGAGGGGCTGATCCAGCGCTCATTAATGTCACCACGACTCTTTATCCCAACTGTAATGGACTGGGGATCAGGTTGGAAGACAGCATTTCAGTCTTGCCACAATCTGCAGACTGTTAACGGGTTGTGTGTGGAATAGCAATGTGGAATTCCTTCTCCTCGGGGCTTGCTCGTTGTTGCATGCGGCACCTTTGCAAAGCAAGTGGGAAATACCTTCTGCTCTCCTTGGGTTTAGTTCTCGGAGGTGCAAGGCTGTGAAGGAGCCAAGTCTGAGGCTCAGGCTTGGCTGTCTGGTTGCTGCAGCGTCTGCTGAACCGCCAGCATCTCCATCATGAGCATATTAAAAATCCTGGTTTAAATAAGGATTCTTCATCTGCCGGGGAGTGGTGTTGGCTGTCACCACCACAGTCATGGGAAGCATCCTTAGTTTATGTGCAAAGTGAGGAGGCAGATGGGTGGGTATGGAAAACCTGCAGGAAAACTTGACTTTGCAGCTGGATTTTTCCCTGGAAAGACCAGGGAGAGAATTGAGATGAGGTCTGGAGAGCTGAGCCTGGTCTGAAGGTGGGGACACCTTTGGGGACAGTGCTGAATAGGAAAGGACACCAAGGGTCAAACAGGAGATGAGTGAGGCCAGCTCTGCATGTCAATGAGGACAGAGTAAATAAGGGATAAAACCACCTTCCAACATGAGCAGCTGGTGAAATATCACAGGATTTTTTTCCCAGAGATGGGAGATTTTGACCGGCTCTGTGCCTGCAACCATAAATGGCTCTGACACCTGTGTCTGTTTTATCAAACACATGCAGAGCCCCGGCCATGATCCAAACATTCATTACTTGGGATTTCTGAGTCTCCTTTTCCCTTTTTTTTGTCATGGTGGGATCATTATTTTTGCAGCTTCACATCCTCAGTTCAGCAAAACTAGCGTGTTTTTCAGCCTTGTGGTTTTTACACATCTCTAATAAGAAGCATGAGAGGAAGCTGTTGAGAAAAGCAAATTCTCAAAGGTATGAAAGGAGAGCAGGGCAGCTCCAGGCTCGGAGACACTTCCCAATCTCAAGATACTTTGGACCTACAGGTAGGCACAGCGCTAATATTTGAAGGCATATTTGGGTTCTTATCCTTCAGTCCTCCAAATTCAGTCAGTTATATGTGTAGGGCTTTATCCCTTAAATAACCCTAAAGAACATAAAGATAACTTTTAATTATCTTGCATCCCTTTTCTTCTCTTACAGTCCAGTAGAAAGCCCTTGATGAGCTCAAAGGAAGGGTGACTGAGGTGAAAGTTCAAGGAAGTATTTTCTAAGTCCTTTTCTTCCATTACTATTCAGCAGGAGCTGGGAGAGCACTTGCTTCTACTCTCATTCAAAAATTTCAGACTTTTATCATTTGTTAAATAAGATTTTTTTTAATTCAAAACCAGATATTTTTATTAAGCAATCCATTTTGTTCTTGCATACCTTGACTGGAAAGGATTTGACTTAGAATTCCCTCGTGGGGAAGAGAACAGGCTTGGGTTCACTTGGAAAAATAGTATTTCTTTCCTTCTATCTGAGTTTGTGAGTTCAGTGAAGCATCTTCTCAAATGTTACAGGAAGTTCCCTGATGAAGGTGAAGCAAGGTTTGGGGTTTAAAAGTGGAAATAGTGAGATTTTTATTTCATTCAGTCTCAGAAGAGAAGGAGTTCTGGACACAAAGAGTTTTCCTTTACCTGAAAACAAATCTTTCCCTACTCACCTCTAAACTGCTTTACATCTCGGGTCAATTTTTCCATCAAAATTCATCTCTGCTGTTACTTACTACTGTTTGGAAGAGCTGCTCTGTTTCGAATCAGACAAAGTTTATACTGAATGATGTTTTCCAAGGCCAAATTTCCAGCTGGCCAAGGCACGTCAGGACCCTGTTTGCTCTGCAAACTCGCAAGCTGTGGGAGTCAGGGTTAACGTGGCGCAGTTGGGAGGGAGCAGTTTGGAAGTTCTTCATGGTGTGTGTGCAAGGGATGTGATTTAGTCCTCCACAAACACAAGGAGCCAAAGGTGTCTCGTTGGCTTTGACTCATGGGATTACAGAATCTCTTCCCTCTCTTGCACTCTGTGGCAGGGCAGGATGTGGGGGTCAGTCTCTTCTCACAAGTAATGAGTGATAGGCCGGGAGGAAACGGTCTCAAATTGCACCTGGGAAGGTTTAGTTTGGATATCAGGGAATATTTCTGTAACAAAAAAAGGCTGTCAAGCACTGGAATGGACAGTGGTGGAATCCTCATCCTTGGAGGGATTTAAAAGCCATGTGCATGTGGCACTTGGGGACATGGGTGGGTGGTGGCCTGGAGGAATGGTTGGAGTTGATGGTCTTAGGGGTCTTTTCCAGCCTGAACGATTCTGTGGTCAGAAAGTCAAAATCCCATCTTGGGTTGTTATTGCTTTGCCATGGAGGTGGTTGGTCAGGGGAGAAGCTTTCACTGGTGCATGTCAGCTGGGCTCCTAAATTTCTCCTGTTGTCCTTGTCTCCCGGAGGATGGCAGCTGCAATTTCCTTGCTGGTTCCAAGCCAGCAGCTTGCAGACTGTTGACATTGCTCAGCAGACACGGGGCCTTCACCTCAGACACCTCTGCGAGTCGGAAAACAACACAGACATTTTTGTCCATCCAGAGGTGCTCTCGGTGACCTCCATTCATCCAAGTGGCACTGCCTGAAATAATCTGAGCTGCTGAAGGGATCACTGAAGGGTGATCAGCATCCTCTTGGTCCTTCTAGAAAAGACTGCAGGCTTGGCGGTGGCATTGTTTGGAGGAACTTCACCCACCTCGATGGGTCTGACGCCCTGGGGTCGATGTGAGCCGCAGGACGATTCCCTTGCAGGTTTAATGGGAAGGAAAGGCAAGGAGAGGAGGTTCAGGTGATGCCTTGAGCTGAGAGCTGTGCCACCCACGCTGCAGAGGGAGGGAGGCTCTTTGGAGGCGCCGTGGGGCTGCCGAATGAGCACACGGGGAGGTGTCAGCTCTTCCTCTCAGCTTCCCTCCGCAGCGCCAACTGTCAGTAATTTAACTAACGTTTTGTAAATAAATGTGGCATTCGGACAGCTGTCACCACGCCTGTTATAAACACTGCCTTTGTCACTAAGAGCTGGCAGAACTGCTCCGTTTCCCCTGCAAATGCAGCCACCACTGCCAGTTAGCTCCCGAATCCAGGGCTGTCAAGGAATCACATACCGGGCGGTGGCCGGGATGCCGCGGCTTCGCACAGGGAGCCTGGCGAGGCGCTGCCAGGGCCTGGTGCGAGGGCAGCTCTTGAATCTCAAAAATAGATAAATGGCCTGAGCAGCGAGCAGGAAAACGCATCAGAATGTGGCCACAGGGCTGGTTCCCAGGCAGGAGCCCGGTCAGTCCAGCTGCAGTGCTGGTGGGGGCACTTGGTTCTGCTGCCATCTCATCCCAGCTCCGTGAGCAGCACTGAGGGGATGAGGGGGGGGAGCTCAGCCAGACCCAGGGGTTGATGTGCCAGGGGAGTGATTTGGCAGCAGCATTGCAGGTGCTTTTCACTTTGAACAACCTGGTCTGGTGGCAGGTGTCCCTGCCCATGGCCGGGAGCTGGACTGAGATGAGCTTTAAGGTTGCTTCCAATCCAAATCACTCTGGGATTCTATGAAAAGTGGGCTGTTCCCTCATCAGCATTTGGTTTTGGTAAACATGGGACTTTGGGACTGGTTGGATTTGAGTGGTGAGATCTGCCCTCTGCCCATCAGTCTTGCTCAGCACACTTGTCCTACCAGCAGCAGATTCTACACCTTCAGGCAGTCAGGATGCCTCTCCTCCTGATGAACAGGACTGGCACACATTGCTCAGAAAAGTTGTGACTGCCCCAGCCCTTGAAGTGTCCAGGTCAGGTTTGATGGGGCTTGGAGCAGCCTGGGATAGTGGAAGGTGTCCCTGCCCGTGGCAGGAGGTGGAATAAAATGGTCTTTAAGGTCCCATCCACCCCAAACCACGCTGGGATTCTATTAATCTGTAAAACGGATGCTGTTAGATTTCTCCTTGCTGGGAATTGTTGATTCTGTGCTGCTTTTCTCCTCTCCTCTTCCTGGGATCTGCAGCTCCAAGCCCCCTTTCCCTGGATTTTCTGCCCTGGTGTGGGGTGGTTTAACTTCCAGCTGTCAGCACCTATGGCCTGACTGCGCTGCAGCGCTGGGTGATGCAGACAGTACAGAAATCAGCACATGACATCTCTCTCCCTCTAAGCTGCTGTAAAATTAGCTTCATCTCAAGTGGCAGAAAATGATCATATCCTCGCTTGAGGGCGATGAAGAATATTCCTGAGTCACTGCTAGTGATGAAACAGGCAGAAAATCCAGAGTGATACACAGCTGCCCACTCAGTTCTAATCGCTGAGGCCATTTGCTGCTGCAGAGCCTTAAGACACAGCTTCCTCCTCCTCTCCCTCCCTTTCATCCATCACTCCTCGTAGAGGCCAGGGCTGCAGATCCCAGCAGCAGCAGAGCAATTTCCTGTCCCACCAGCGAGGCTCCAGGCTGTGAGCAGCGTGCCCTCCTTCCCTGTTCCCCTGTGATGAGAGGAGGGGGTCAAAGTTTCCCTTTTTTAAAGGAATCAGAGGGAAAATGTGGAGCCTGTCCTCCTCAGGTCTCCTCCTTCCACACTGTGATCCTGCAGTCTGGGGAAAAACTGTTCTCTGAGCTCAGCCTCCTCTCCACAAATTTTCCCTGCTGTCTCTGAAGCAGATGCTGTGCCCACAAGGATATTTCCTTTTTGTCTTTCTCCTACATCAGCTTTAGTTCAAAGCCATCTCCCTGGATTTTTATGTCTTGGATAAAGCCACCCTCTTCCCTACAACTGCCAGCTCAGTGCTTGGGAAACCTCTTGCCAAAATTGCTGGCGACTAAGGCCAAAAAACCCCTTCAAAACAGGGATGATCAGAAGCGAAGTGCTGTAATCCTTCTCTTCCTTGCATATGCTCCCTGGCAGCGTGGTAACAGGAAGGACTCCTTGAAAGCTGCTTCCTGCATGCCCTGCCCTGCCAGCTTTCCCCGGTTTCAGATGGAAGCCCCCCAGGCTCTGGGGGCAGGCTGGAGGTTCTGAATTTCCTCCTCCTTCTGGTTTTCCACGTGGCTCTACCACCTGCTTCAGCAGCGTTTAGAGGCAAAACCGTAACAATCCTCCAGTTCATGCAGGTGTTTGAATGAACACTGTTCTCCAGTCAGGGCTTGTCAGTATTTATCCCTTAACCTGGTTTTCAGATGTTCTCTATCCTGCAGATTTGTGGGATATGCTATTCACACAGAACTCTCCTGGTGTCAGACTTCTGCTAGGATCGCTTCACCGCTCCCGCCAGCCTGCCACGGGAATTAAGCAGTGCTGGCAGCAGAACAGGGAGAAATGTGTCGGAGCAGGGCTTCTGCCAGTGTCGGACAAAATTATTGCACAAGCTCACTCTCCCCCCGGAAATTGCCGCACCAGCGCGAGTTTCCCGCACTGGTTGACCAAATTTGAGCAGTTTTCTGTGAATCTTGCTCCCTTCCATAATCCCAGACAGCTCTGCACGCCGGGCAGTTATTTGTCAGCACAAGCAGGTGCAGAGCTGCAGGACATGGGCTGAGCATCTTGCTTTGGTGGTTATTCCAGCACACAGCCGCTTTATCCTCCTGTCAGGCAGCACCAGCAGCTTAATTTCCTGTTTGCCTCGTCTCTTTCCCCAAAAAACACAGTTTTGGGTCAGGTTCAGCAGGAGAGCAGTATATATGAGTGTCGGGCTGGGAATTTAGGGGTTGAGTGTTAAAGCAAAGCACCCCCTGAGCGCAATTCGTTCTGCACGTGTCAGCCATCAGCACACGCAGAGACCAAATCTGTGAGCGTTTGTCATGGGATCGTGGAAATGCTCGGGTTGGAAGGGACCATAAAGATAATCTAGTGCTATCCCCCAATATGTAAATAAATACATGTTTTTATATGCAAAAAAATATATAAATATGTTTTAAGAATATTAAATATATATTTATATACCTTATGAGCAAAGGTACAAAGGGGGAGGAGTAGTTCATGCAGGTACCTGGTGAGAGAGGCAGGGCACAGGGATAAAGCCAGGGGAGATGGAGCAGATGGCAAGCGTGGATGCCACAGCTAAACCCTGGAAAAGGGTTTCTGTGGAAAAGCAGCACTGGGGCTCCTTTTGGGAGAGGTGAGGGGACAAGCCTGTTGGTAAATGCTCCAATCTTTTCTCCTGGTGCTGCCAACTGCGGCTTGTTTCCCCTGCTGCGAGTCCCCGCTAACCTCTGGCAAAATCGGGATAATAAGGATGGAAGGCTGACTTTGTTTGCGGCATTCAGTTACTTATTTTTCTTCTGGGCTTGGAAAAGAAGAAATAAAGTTGGATTTCAAGTGGGGTTGTTGCAGTAATGGAGGGAAATGAGATCTGCTTGTCAGCTGCCTTCTCCTTCCTCGTGTCCCCATAAATAACCCTCCTCACTCAGAGACGGCTCAGCTCCTGTGCAGGGCACAGAAATGGCTTTGGGCTCTCATTTTTTTTGCAGTTACTGGGTGGTTCCTTCCATTCTCTTCCCTTCCCTGCCTGCAGTTCCCCTCCTCAGAGCCCCCTCCTTCCCAGGGCTGCGGTCAGGTAAAGCATTTTCCCTCGCCTCATGGAATANATGGAAGGCTGACTTTGTTTGCGGCATTCAGTTACTTATTTTTCTTCTGGGCTTGGAAAAGAAGAAATAAAGTTGGATTTCAAGTGGGGTTGTTGCAGTAATGGAGGGAAATGAGATCTGCTTGTCAGCTGCCTTCTCCTTCCTCGTGTCCCCATAAATAACCCTCCTCACTCAGAGACGGCTCAGCTCCTGTGCAGGGCACAGAAATGGCTTTGGGCTCTCATTTTTTTTGCAGTTACTGGGTGATTCCTTCCATTCTCTTCCCTTCCCTGCCTGCAGTTCCCCTCCTCAGAGCCCCCTCCTTCCCAGGGCTGCGGTCAGGTAAAGCATTTACCCTCGCCTGATGGAACAAAGCGGGAGTGGCTTCCCACTGCCAGGGGGCAGGGTTAGATGGGATAATGGGAAGGAATTCTTCCCTGTGAAGGTGCTGAGGCCTGGCACAGGTGCCCAGAGAAGCTGTGGCTGTCCCTGGATCCCTGGAAGTGTCCAAAGCCAGGTTGGAGGGGGTTGGAGCAGCCTGGGATAGTGGGAGGTGTCCCTGCCATGGCAGGGGTGGGACGGGATGAGCTTTAAGATTCCACCCCAAACCATTCTGTGATCCCACGATTCCAAGGATTTTTGATTTGGTTTTCCATGCCGTTTAGCCTGGCTATCCCTGTAGCTTCTCTGCCTAAAAGCCATTCACACCTTCTTTGTGGATTCATGGAATAAGGGTTCCAGGTGTCCCTTTTCCCCTTCACCATTCCTGCTGGCTTTTGTGAATCAGCTGCCCGGTTTTGGTCAGGTTTTACAGGGAAGTTTACATTCCTACAACTCCCATGAAAACAGTAAAGCTTGAGAGGCCTCATTATTCCTCTGAAGGGATGACAGAACGAGCTCAACTCTTGTACGAGACACCCGAGAATCCGCGTGGGCGCGCTGGTTATGAGCAAAGCTCAAGGGAAGAGGGAGCTCCAGCCTGAGCCTGCATCATTTAAGGTTTAAAGTGTGTAGGAAAACACACGTCTTCCATGCAATGTGTGGAACTGCTCATTAAATGCAGCAAGAAGTGCAGGTGGGGAGGGGTTGAGCACTCCAGATTGTGCGTAAGGAAAACTGCAGAGCTGATGTTGTGTTGGTGGAGAGAAACTGCCAGTCCTGGTGTCAAGGAGAAGAGACAAAAAGCTCACGGCTTTGTGCTTAATTCTCCTGCTCTCAAACGGGGGATGCTGCACGGAACTCGGCTGAATGGGAAAGCTGCAACAGCTGGTGGCTGTGGCATTGCTGGAACGGGCTGGCTCACCCTGCCCTCTGCTTAGGAAAAAAAAAATAATATAATGGCAAAAAAAGGCACAAGAGCACTGACAAAAAAAATATAATAAAGCCAGTAACTCGCTTTCCAGAAGTTCCTAATGCTGCAACAGGCAAAACAGCGGAGATAAAAGAAATATAAAAGCGAGGGAAAGAGGGGAAAAAAATGCATTTATGAGCTCTCAAACTAACAGCATGCAACTCTCATATTATTTTTCCTCCTTAGCCTTTGAAACAGAACAACGGCCTGGAGCCTTCTCGGCAGATGGACAATGTGCGTGCCTTAACCACTTAACAGCCATTAGCCTAATTTCACATACTGGAGCCAAATTAAATAATAAGTAAGAGGCTATGAAAAGCTGGTTTGGAGGCTGCGTTACTGCCTTTCACTTGATAACCTTCTCATAAACAGATGCTCTCTCTCTACCCTATTAACCTTGTCTGAGAGCGGGGAGGGGGCTTTGGTGAGGAAAACAAGCCAGACCTCGGTGGGGAGGGGGGAGATGAGCTGGAGGGGCCAGATGTGGGGGCCCTGCCTGGTTTGGAGGCTCTTCTCGTTTTTGTCCCCCACACCCCGGCCCCGGAGAGGGCCCTGAGCAAAGAGCCCGTTCTGCGGTTGCGCCCGGGTCACTGGAACGTGCCAAATGATTCATCTTGATCAGCGAGCCCATCTGTACCTGCTGGGCCAGGCTGCACCACCCGGAGCTGATTTTGTGGACAAATCTGCTTTACTTGGAGGAAAGGGGAGCTGGTGCTGATAGACACGAAAAGGGAGGTGGCCAAGGGGCTCAGTGCCCAATCCCTCCCTGGTTTTGGCTCAGGAGGCTGCTGTCTCCTCCATCCTCACTGTGCCACCAGCTCGCCCTTTCCGATGAAGTCATTTTGCTGCTCTTTGCCTCTTTTCCCCCTGCACTGAAATAGAAACAAAAGTACTTGCCTAAGCTCTGGGAATTTGGGAATATTAGTTTGCAGAATGCTTCTGACGTAGCTGTAGTGCCGGGAGGGTGAGGTGTGTGCAGAAAAGGTGTTCTGCATTTCTTTCTGGCTGGAAAGGTTTGGGAGTGGCGGCCCCATTTCCTCACCAACCCCCACTAACTCTGGCTCTGTGCTTTGCGTCTCAACTTTAGACCTTTAGAAGTTTTCAGGGGATTATAGATGACCGTGCAGCTATTTTTGGTGAAAGCTTTTATTTATTAAAAAGCCATCTTCCTTCATTAAGAAGCTACATTGATGGGAAATAGATGAGCGGCTCTATTACTGGCGTCTGATGGGCCGGGCGGGCCCGGGGCCACTGAGACCGTGTGGTTTGTGCCCTCCCTTGATGCAAGAAATGTCTTTAATGGAGCCAAGAAAAATTTGGTGCAGGAACCACCCAAAATTTGCTGCATCAGTCATCCCCTCACCCTGCCTGCAGCCTGCAAGGCCCTTGGATAAGTGTGGGCAGGTTTGGTGCAAGATCTCCTGCAGTTCCTTGGTGCCAGCAGCAACTTGACTTTCCTCCTGTGTTGGTTTTGCTCCTTTGTGTGAGTTGTCACACAAGCTCTGATTTCATATGCAAAACTCATCCTCTGACTGGCACGGAGGCCGATAAAGCCGGGGTTCTTTTAAGTTTACTTCATTTTAGTCCAAGTAGGAGTCAATGATTTGCTGCCTGTGGTGAGGACGTTTGGAAAGGCTTTGTGCTGAGTGGATTCTCTGAGGTTCAGATGAGGATGAATCTCATTTTCCTGTGGCCTTTCCCTCCGTGAGGCACTTGCAGCGTCCCTCTCCTGTACCTGGCTGCCTATCCGCACTAGACTTGCAGGTACTTAATGTCTTTGAGCCATCTGTTCCTCTGTCAAATTTAGTTAAAATTGGCCAAAGGCTTCACGAATTATTGGGGAAGATTGCTAGACAGAGGTGTGCAGGTGAAAAGCACGATTGAATAAGCTGATCCCAGTAGGACTCAAGGCTAAAAATGTTTCAGGGTATGTTATTTGGAGACAAGGCAGCTTGGAAAATGGGATCCATATCCAACCTCTCCCCAGCATGAGAGATATTAGATTTGAGTCTATTTTTTGGTGCTGTAGAAAGCTCCTCGGTGGAGATGGACTTTGTCTTGGGTGGGATGTGGTGCTTTATCTTTTATTTCTGGTAACGCGTGGCTTCCTGTCCAAAATGAGCCCCACCCACGCTTCTCCAAAGCTCCGATCCTCATCCCAAGATGCTGCTGCTGTTTGCTGAAGAGCTCCTTCATCATGGGCTGGGAGGGCTCTGTGAGCCTAAGACATTAACTTTGGGAGGGCAGTGTGCTCCTGTTGGAGACTGCTTCATCCCTGTCTTGAACCAGGATGCTTTGATTGTGTCATGGATTCTGTGCTCCCAGTTAGATCCATGCAGAAATTTTGGCATTCAGGAATTGGGTATCTGATCCAAGCAGGTCTTGGGAAGAGATAGAGACCAGCCCGAATCCCAGAGTCCTGTCTCTTATTGACTACAGGAGGACTAAGGGGGAAGAGAGAGAAAACAAAGGAACTGACAAAAATTCTGTCAAAACTTGATCTGTGAGCATTTCCACAGGAGCCCAGAAAAGCAGGAGCAGTGGGGGATACTTGCTCCTGTGACTGCAGGAGTCTGAGATGGTGGATGGCTGTGTCTGAACGTGTTTGCCCAGTCCCCCTCTGGGCGTTTTTAGGGTGCAGTTCATCCAGTCCAAGGCAGGTGTATAAAATAGGTCGGACAGATTGTGTCCTAGCAGTGACTCTTTCTCTCCATTTGCTACAAAACGAGGTCCAAATTGCTGAACTTGGCTGGTGAGGTGATAAATCCCAACCCCAGCATTTAGAGGAAGTCACAGGATCAGAATAGAAAATGTCTAACATTGATCAGGTGTATTAGAGTCTCGTGAGGGTGTTGAACAGCAGGAAAACACCTGGTACTGCACTAAGCAGAAATAGGGGAAGAAATGGCTTTTTTGGTGAGTTTTTGCATCCTGAGTCCGTTTAAATCTCATCCCTGCAACTTCCAGGAGACTCAGATAAGCAATTCTGCATGTGGCTTGTCATTAGGTGCCTCACCCAGCAACCTGCAAGTTCATTAGTATTCTTTTTAGTGCTAACGAAATGTCTGAGCTGCATCTTTTCTGCATGAGAGGCTGAAACAGAAGCAGTAAAGAGAAAAATCCGACTCCAGCTCTACAGAGACCACCCAGAGCGGGTCCCTTCTGCCAGCAAAGCGCTGCTCGTGTCAGTGTGGCAAAACCACAGGAGTGCAATAAAATACCCAACCCCAAAAGTAGTTGGGAAGAGAATTTCAGCTTTATAATTGCATCTGCAGTGGGGTCTGTGCCAACGTGGCAGTTTGAGCTGAGGATCTTCCCACCCCAGCACAGCCGTCGCTGCAGAAATCCATGGGAGCGAACATCTGCAGGTAAAGAGGCAGCGTGGAGGATTAGGTTACGAATGTTCCTGTTCCTCCTGCCTCTGTGGGAACCCATAGGGCTGCCTGGCTCTGCTTCCCAGGCTGGAAAATGTGGATCCAAGCTCTGTTCGTGGGTGAGGAGAAGGCAAAGCAGCACGAGGGCCGGGGCTGTGTCCTGCCTGCCTAAGAGGCTTCATTGATTTTTCTTTTCTTCAATGGAAACAGAACTGACATCCATTAACCAGCCTCCCAGCCTCTCCAGAGCCGGCCATGGAGGCAGCAAAGCCTATATTGCAATTTTTTATTTTTCTTTTCTCTTAGTCTTGTGGGTTTCTCTCCTATTGCTCCTTGCTAATGCTCAGTGCCTCTGGCTGCAGCCTGGGGGACGCAGAGGGGTTTGAGAAACACGAGGTGGAAATGCAGCTCCTCTAATCTGACTTATACCCAGTTTTGAGAGATACCCCATGTATTTAACCAGCTTAGACATCCACAGAGAGCTCTGTGAAATTTCCAGGGGGGAGATGGATGGGAGAAACCATCTCCTCTGGCTTTATTTGGCAGCTCAGATGCTCTTTGCTCCTTTGGGAACAGAGCACAGCCAGGCTGTGAATTGTGGGGTGCAGTGTGGATTCCTGGGGTGTTAGCAGGCTCTGGGGAATGGGATTCTCCTCCTCCAAAGGCAGCTCCAGCCTGAAGGGTTTCATTCCTCTGCTTGGAATGAACATTTGTTTAATAGAGGCTGGAGGTGAGAGCTGAGGGGCTTGAGGCAGCAAGAGCCAGGATTTCGCTGCAGAGGTGGGATGCTGGTGGTTTCATCATCTGCATCCTTCCCGTCTCCTGGAGATTATCCCAAATCCCTGTGCAGTTGTTCAGGGGAAAAGACGTTTTCCTTTCTCAGAACCTGTGGCACGTGAAGAGAGCAAAAGCCATTTATGGATGAAAATAGAGCTTTTAATTTCAAGTTTTGCAATATAACTAATATATATTTAGCATTGTGTTTGTCTGTGTGATGTAGATTTATGAGCTTTATGTATATTTTATCCATACACATTTGACCTTGGACAATTAATGTCTCTTGAGTTCTCAGCAGAATTTTTTTCCTTGATATTTCCCTTATTTACTTCTTTTCCTCCTTACTTTGGGTGGGTTTGTTCCTCACTGCTGTCACTGCGCAGCTCTCCAATAACTGTGTTTTGTACTCAGTTGCAGAGTTTTCTTTGGGGGGTTGGTTTTTAATATACAACTTATGAAGGAGTCTGATTTTTGGGAGCCATGTATGTTTACAGCAGAATATTTCTGCAGAGAAAGGGAAGGTCTTGGAAAAACAAAGGAACAAGGGGGAAAAGGAGATTGTTGGGTCTTTTTGGCCAGTGAGCACTGCAGAAATACCTTTGACATTTTCCCAGACTGATTAGACAGGTCTCGAGCTGACTCAGGTACCCGCTTTCCAAATGTCTCTGCCTGGACCAGACCTGAGCTGCAGATTTAATGGCAAACCTCTCGTTACTATCCTGGCTGTGCTGCACCATTCCCTGCTGGAAAAACAGCCCAGGCTTTGGATTTTAATGAAGCAGTTGTTAATGCTGTGGTGCATGGAAAGCTGCCTGCTTTATTAGGGCGAGGCGGGAGTTTCCTCCCTCACCCATCCCCGTGTGCTCGGAAAACTCTCACAGAACCTGCGAGCATCAATCCCGTTCCAGTCCTAGATGATGGTGGAGTTAATGAATTCCATCAAAATCAGGATCCTGTCAAGGATTGATGTCCTTGGTTTCTGGGTGGTTTTTTTTGGTGCTCATCTCACCAGCTGCTCCAGATACTTGGTGGGACATGTGGTTGTGTGGAAGCACTGGGAGTGAATGCCCTGAGCTGGAAAAAATTCACATGCTGGAAATGGAAGCACTGGGAGGTGTGGGCTTCGTGCTTGATTGCTTTCCTGATTGGTACTATTAAAAAAAAATGCATTAGAGAAAGAATGTTTGATTTCAAGAGTGCCTGGGTGCCGACACCATCTCTGTTTGTTTTCCTTCCTTTAGCAGAAACCTTGTAAAATTTTTATGAAGCATTAATGAACCAGAGATTTCTTTTTCCTCAAGCAAATTCCTGAGGTGAAGGTAACCCCCACAAGACCAGCCCAGTTCTGCACTCTTGAGAAGTGCAGGAGAAGGAGTGCTTTGGGGTAGTTCCTGGAGCATCCCTGATGTACTTCCCAGCTGGGATTAGGAAGGGAAGGAAGGGTCCATTCTCATCCTGGTGTGTGTGATGATGTGGTGGCTGGCTCTCCTGGAAGGACAAGCTGCTGGGAAGGATGAGGATGAGGCACAGGATGTGTTGAAAAAGTGAAGGGATGCAAACGTGGATCTTCAGGTCAGCATCATAAACTAACCCTGAACTTGAGATTCAGCTCTGCATTCACCTCTCAGTTTGTGGGGTAGGACATTTGAAGGTTAGTGAACATCAAGGGGAGAAAAAGTGAAATATAACATCCCAGCCGTCCTCTCCCGGATCCCTTCAACGGGCTAGGAATGTGCTTGCAGGCAATAAACTGGTCAGGTGTGAAGGGTAAGAGGATTCTTCCATTTCTTTTTTATTTTATTTTATTTTATTTTGTTTCTATCTTCTGTGTTGAATGCTGTCATCTTCCTTTGGAAGAGAAAGGCTGAACTGGGATCAGAGCAAAAACTGAGAGGTTGTGGTTTCTCTGTCCAGCTCTGCCAGGGATTTCCAGCAGGACTGGTGGTAGAGAGCTCATTTTACAAGAGTGCCTCAAGCCATATCCCTTCAAGAGTTAGCTGGGTAAGGAGAGCAAACAAGCCCTGGCAGCAGCCCTGCAGAAAAGCATGGAAAACATCCAGCTCCGAGGAGCTTAATGGGAAGTTATTAGCTGGAATATCCTCCTTATTGTGGAGGCCGGGCTGCCTTATCATCCTGACAGCCCCAAGTAATTGATGTCCCTTCAGAAGGAAGGTGAGCTGAGGATTTGTGGCTCGGTGGGAGCTTTTGCTCTGCTTGACCTTCCCGTTGGCTGAGGATTGTAACACCGCTGGTGCAGCTCCGGGAGCTGGGCACGGGGCACTGCCAGGACCCGTGAGGCACGGGAAGGTCGGGATGGCAGAGAATGAACTGAGGGCAAATGGGGACACCAATGGCTCGTGGTAGACATTTGGTCCCGTGTGGAAGCCTGGGCTCAAGTCCCGTGGCAGAGCAGGGAACATTCTGGCATGGGGAGCGGCTCCTTTTGGAGGGGCAGGGTTGTGCCTGGAGTTTGCCTAATTTAGTAATGATGGAGCTCAGAGCCCTAAGAAGTTTAGAGTCTGGGCAGAACAGATGAGTCCCATGATTACAGGTTAAAGGATATTTGCAGTTCCTGTAGGTAATGGGACATAAACCTGCATCATCCCTGTGATGCTGAGAACACCTGGAGCGGGGCTGGCAGGGGCCGCTCCACCTGCAGCTCAGGACTTGTCATCAAAGAGAGCTTCACGAGTTATTACAGAAACGGTCAAGACTTGTGTCGGTGGTTCTGGAAGGGCTTTCACATCCTCAGGGCTTATTTTGACAGGAATGAGAAATAAATCAGAAGCTTCAAATGTTAACTCTTTCTCTTCTGGTCCCCATATGGCTCTTTGTTAAACTCAAACATTTTTTTCTGAACTTTCTTCCAATATGCAGCAGCAATCAAGGCAATTAACTATAATTGCAGAGAGACTACCTTGTGAAGGCGGGCCGCAGAAATAGGCAGGTAATTACAAGGAGTTATAAATGGATGGTTATTTACATCAGGAGTGATGCACGGGGATTTAGTTATCGGAAGTGGCAATTGGTGATTGAAGCACAGGGCAGTTGTCTGGGGTCATTTGTCCGAGATCCTGCTGTACCCAGGCACCTGTCTGCTGTTGATCCTCTCCCTCTGCAGCCTGGGGGCTGCGTGCCCACCACCTGGGGATCATCAGCAATCTGTCAGGGTCTGTAAGAGTGCTCTGCTGTCTTCAAATGAAACGCAGAGATTATTTAATTAGGCACATCTCTGAAGGCATGCGGACTTTGAGGGCGAGCTGTTAGATCTGATTTCTGGGCGATGCCTTGCTGGCCTCCTGTGCTCAGCAGCTCAGGGTGGGCTGGTGGTGAGCAGCTACAGCAGCACCCAGAGCTGCCCCAGTGCCGAGCTGACCTGTGCTTACTCCTGCTTGCAAGGTCCTCACCCCTTGCAGCTGCAGAACTGCCTTCCTCTTACGGGACAAAAAAAGTGCTTTTTAGGTCTTCTTTCCTGTCCTGGTTTGGGCTAATTTTGGGAGACAACCTCTAAAGGGGTTCCTCCGGAAAAGCCAACTCAAGTGGCCCCTCCCTCCAACAGGTCCTGGAAAAAATTTCCTTAGAGAGAAGTGGGAAAAAAACCCCTGTTTATTCAACAGTCAAAGCACTCCCCAGCACAAAAATGAACAATACTAAAACAACAAACCCGCTCGCTGCTCCAAGGAGATGACAAATTCAGAACAGTCCCTCTCGTGGGTTGCTCAGTCCCCCCAGCTCTGGAAATGCTGCAGCCTGGGCCAGGCCCCAGTGGGCACAGGTGGGGACTCCCGGAGCTGTGCTGGGTTTTCAGTCCAGAGCAGGTTCAAAACAGTTCCAAGGCAAGAGCAAAACCACAATCAGGGAACTTCTCTGCCTCAGCTAGCTAAACTAACTAAAAAGCAAAGGAGAGCTCTCTCTGGCCGTCCACTGCAGACACCACCAGTCTGGCCAAAGCGATATGGGGGATAGAGAGAGTGCAGTTCCTGAAAACAAACCCTGCGCTTCTTCTCGCGCTTCTTCTCTCCCCCCTTCGCTCTCAGATCCTATCTTAAAGATGCAGAACTCAAGACCTAGCAGAAACAGATAAATGATTGGGGATACAAGCATCACAAAGCCACTCCAGGACATTTCCCTTGGGGAATTGACGGGGCAGAGAGATCTGTCTGGCCTCTCCGTGCTTTAGGGATGTGATACAGTTGCTGCAATCGCCAGCCACGTCCCTGCAGCTGCGTGCTGTGCTGTTGTAGGCTGACAGGAACCTCGTGTCACCCTGCTGCCACTTCTCTCTGGAGGAGCACTTTGTAGGCACCGTGCCCTGCACTGAAATGATTTTTTAAACCAGATTTAAGAACGCTGTTAGGAATCAAGGAGGATGTCTTTCCTGTAGTAGTGACAAGCACCCTGAGGGAGCAGCCATGACAGGAGTGACTCTGAGGAGCAGCACAGTCCGTGTTGTTTCAGGAGACAATGTACTTTGGTGGCAGGACATCTTGTGAGTTGTGTAGATTTCCTGGTGCTGGTGTCCCCAGAGAGGTTTAAAACTTTTAGTGCCCTCTTGTTTGGATGTACTTAGCAACAAAGAGGTTTCTATTATTTAAAGGTACAGGAAGACATGAAAGCCATTAGGAAGGGACCTGCTGCCCTCAAGAGATGTTGCTGGCTTCTCCTCCAGTTTTGCAGGCTGCAAATCCCAGCACTGAATCAGGGGAAGGAATGAAGAACGATGAAAACCAGCTTGGAATAAAGTTGGAGTTGGATTTGGGTTGGAATCATTGGCTGGGTGCAGTGAGGGCCTGCTTGAGGTGGAACCCAAAAGGAGAGCAGCAAAGGTGGGGTGAAACAAAGAGGAGATCAGGCAAAAGGTCAAGATGTGGTGTCACTTGTGTTCACTGTGCCTAGAGATGGACTCAGTGTCCAGGGGCGGTGATGTGCGCAGTAAGGAAGAGCTGGGTAAGGATGAGTAGATGGGGTGGAATCCTTGAGCCCTCTGCATTGTGGGTCTGAGGGTGGCTTGGGCACAAGGAGAGGCTCATTTTGATGCCTCCCAGCCCTGCTGCACTGGCAGAGCTGGCTTTGGACAGTCCAAAGCTGTCACTAGCTCAGCCCAGAGCTGGGATTTAAACTGGACATTAATGTGTTGTCCTCATGACAGGTCACCCCACTGCAACGGGCTGAGCCCAAAGTGTTGGAGTGCTGACCATGTTCCAGAGAGCTGGGGTTTATTTCTGCTGGCAAAGGCAGCACTTTTAGTGTCCTCCAGACTTTACCATTGTTTCTTTCCAAATTCTTCTTTAGTGGCTTTCTGTGCCTGTCTGGAATTGTCACTCAGGCGGCATCAGGTTAAACTCTGAGGCTTTCACCGAAGTCGTGGCTGCTTTTCAGTGCTGAGTGAAGCAACTCGTTAATTACCTTGTGTTGATGTACCCATCACGAGGGAAGGCGATGCACAAGCAGAAAATGGATTTAATTACAATTTTAAACAAAATTAAACCATTGTGATCAGAGATACAGATCAGGGAACTCCGTCTCAGCTGAGGACATGTAAAGTGGGTACAGTGGGTGACCAGCAGGTCTTCTCCAACTGCAGAAACTCTTCTTCATGCAGAGCAAGTACATTTGATTTATTACAACTGGAAGTGGAAACAGTACTGGAGCAGTAGGAGAATTAAAAACATGCGTGGCATGGATATGATACAGAATAACTAATCTTTGCTGACATTTACTGTCAGTCATGGCTAAGGAGAAGATAACTAACTCTGCCTCTCATGTTCTGTGGTCTGCCGTCTTCAGTCACGAAGATAAATGTCAGGCATCAACTGTCCTTGTGTACAACCATATTCTGCCTTCAGCAAATTCTTATGCTGGAACGGGAATATTTGTGGAGCCCAGATCCAAAATCCTGGAGACTTTGTGTAGAAAGATTTTGATCCCAAATGAGGGACCCGAAGTGTCCCCTGCACCGACAGCTGCCACGGTGGCCTTGGTGGTGATGTCCCCATGAGCCAGATGGAGCTTGGAGGAAATCAGAGCTGCTCTGATTTCCCTGAAGTGTTTATATCCTGCATGGATCTGCCTTCACAGTCAGTCAGACATGGGATCACATTTCTCATGCCAGCCAGACCAAATTCCGCATGCATTTTTCCTGTAGAAATAATAATGCCTTTTTAGCCATCTGAAATCATTTCCCCATTCATACAAGAGCTCTCAAGTTGTCCGGGGGAAAGGGAAAGCATGGAAAAATAAGCCAAAAATGGCTCTTTATTTTTGAGTGTGTCATTTGAAATGAAGGGGGCCAAACACTCTGCTCGTCGCTTTAATTTGAACTGCTTGACTCGGGGTTATTTTGGAAGGTGTGCAAAGTGGAGGAGGTTCAAGTTCAGTCACAAGGTGGGAAAATATATTTTGGGGCTTGTGCTAGGAGATTGAGTTTTCTTTTGTGTGGGGGTGAGGGAAGGATTTATCCAGCTTATATCCTCCATGGATAAAAAGATGGAGAAAGTCACGAAGTCCAGAGAAGACAAACAGGGATGTGCTCCTGTTGATGGCACCGGGAGGGAGCACGGCTGGGGAATCTGCTCATGGACATTTCCAAATAAAATTTCCCTCCTAGAGGTGTCTACAAGGGTAGAGTTAGCAGTATATTATTAATAGTGAATAACAGTAGGACAGTAAAATGTTTACTTAAATATCCTGTGTCATTCGGTGCATCTCTCTGTGCCGAACAAAGGAAAGGAAAGTTGTAAGCACGTGTGAGAAGTGTAAATATGAGACAGGGAGGGACATAAGGTGGAGATCAGATTTTTCATCTTCTTGGGTTTTTTTTTTTTTTTTTTTTGGCTTATATACAATAATGATCCAATTCCCAATTACCCAGGTGCTCTTTGGGGCTAGCTGGTCATTTCTGTACGCAGGATGAATCCAGTCCGGGTGAAAAACTGGAAGGAAAGGTCGGGTAACGTTCCTGCCATACAGAATCTGCTGGTGACGGGGGGAGGGCAGGGGGCTATCTCCGTGCGAGCTGCAAATAGAGCTGTTAGCGTGCCATCAGATAGCTGGGCCATCGATAGTGCGGTATCAATGGGATAAAGATAAATGCGAAGATAAGAGAGTCGGGTTTTGCCTTGAAATCCACTTGTGGTTACCAAAAGGCTTTTGTCTTCACGTTGATTTCTTCATCCCGCTCCTGTGGTAAATGCCAGGGCTTGAAATCTTATTTATGGTGACGCTAATGAAAAAATGTCCAACAGAGCCAGCGCTTCACCCAAAGGATATGAAGATCTTCTGTGCTGTCTTAATTAAGTGAGGTAACGGGGAGACTTCTGAAGCCACCCGGCAGTGCTTGAATGGCTAATTCTCTCCAGCATTGCATTAAAAATTAGGAACATTTAATAAGCGGGGTTAGGTGCCCCCTGAGTTACGGTTTCAGCAAGATGCAGTTAAGCCCAGTCTTTTTGCCTGTTTTTGAAAGTCTGACTCATCTTTCCCAGCACTTCTCTGGCAGCTGTGAGGGCATGAAACTTTTTTAGATTAGAGATAAGATTCATGTCGTAATCACATGATTTGGGGAGCTGGCACTTTAAGGGAAAGAGTGCTAAAAATAACCAGAATTGGTGACAAGATAGTAGCAATTTTGGCTTTTTCTACCGTGAAGGGCTGGTTGCCAGCTCTAGGGAAAGGAGTCAATGGCTTCATTCTGCAGTGGGGATCCAAAATGTCATTGCTCCCGTGATGATGTGGGGTAATTAAAAAAAAAAAGAGGCAAGGATAGGAAGACAAAAAGATGGAATGGAAGTGAGACTAAGTAATGGGGAGATTTGGAAGGGGTAAATACTGCAAAATAAATAAAATGTGGGGAGGGAAGCAGGGCGTATCTTGGATTAGTCCTGCATAGGCTCGGATGGTGTTAGAGGAAGACAAAAGGAGTGAGACAGAGCGAGAAGCACAATGACTTTAATTTGTAGGCAGAGACTGTTAAGAGAGAGAAAAAAAAAGGTGATTTGAGTTCTTTTATTCATTACTAACCATAAAAGGCCCAGACTGTGTTGCCAGTGGCTTTAAAATCCAGGATCCTATTAAACCTTCCTTGATAGTAACTCAGCACTTGGAAACGGAGTTAAAGAAGGAGCAGGCGAGAAGGAGGAGGGATGGGGGAGCTGGCTGAATCCAAGGGGGACTTAGGGCGGAGGTGTCACCTTTTTCCTGGCAGTGTTTTTTGGGATCAAGTGCCTGTTTTCTTGGGGAACCACGACAGGAGTGGCAGCATCCCGACGCCCCTTGCAAAGGGATCGCCTCGGCTGCTGCTCCCTAGAAAAGGGCACTGCTCCCCATTCCCAGGTATTAAATCAGGTTTTATGCTGCTGCTCACAAACCAGCTGCAGCTCCGGGGAGGCTGCACGGAATGCGAGATGAGATGGGAGAGATCAGCAGATAAATGCGATGGATAAAGCCAGCAGCAAAAGGTTCTTTGGATTAAGTCCCTGTATGATAAATAGCAGCGTGTGTGTCTGTCTGCTTGGAGTTTGACACCGGGGTGAGGCGAGGCTGGGCTGGTTCAGGGCAGGGACTGGGAATGTACTGGGAGGAATGGTCAATTCCCTCTCTTCGCCTCCAGCATCACCGACGGTCCCTGCACGCCCCCAGGGACTGTCCTTCCCCGTTTTCCACAACCTGCCAACCTGCAGAGCCTGCGCCCAGCTCAGGGGAGAGCTGTAATTAAAAGAGCTGTTCCCTGAGACCCAACGACTTATTGATTTTGTGTGTGTGCGGGGAGCGCTCTCTCCTCTCTCCTCGGGGGAACAGCAGAAACCATTCATTTCTGAGCCAGACTCGGAGCTGACACGCAGGGCTGTGCCACACCACGTCCTCAGCTCCCCGTGACACGTGCCCAGCAGTGCAGCCAGGCAAGGAAATAGCTCCCACGGGAGGTACTCGAGGGGATCTCATCTCCTCAAGGATTTTCCCTCCCTGCTGGAGCTCCGGTAGCAGTTGGAATAGAGATGCTGTATTTCACCTCGCTCCGCACACTGAGGATCTCCAGGCAGCAAGCAACAGGTTTAGGGACCTTCCCCAGCTCTGACAGAGGTGTCACTTGGCTGGGAAAGAGGGAAAAGGAAACAGGGCTGAGCATCCCTGCTCTGAGCCGACACAGAGAATCCAGAGAAGCACGGGGAGCTTCTGCTCCGGTTCGTGAAGTGGGTAATCAGCCCTTTTTATGAAGTCAGACTCCAACCTCTTTGGATTTCACCCCGTGTTCTTCCTGTTGTGGAATAGAATTGACTGATAAAGGTCTTATCTGGTCACTGTGCTTGAGGGAATCTGCGCAGGCGGAGGAGCGTGGCTGTGACCGGAGCCTCGCTGGGGATGCAGCGTGCAGAGCGTGGCTGAGGGATGGAGGGGCAGAGCAGGGGGAGAGGCACTGAGCGACCCCAGCAGCGTGGGGTGACAGGCAGCGAGAGGGATGGTGCAGGGAAATGGATTTGGGGTGAATCCCTTTCCGTGTGGAATTTGGGAGTTGCCCCCTTTGCCTCTCCCAGAGGGGTGCGGCGTGTTTGCAGATGGTTCCTTTGTTTTCTTCATAAGAAAAGTGACAAATTGCAAAATTAACCAGAAGTACAGGCTTCTGTCATCACTTTCCCTTCCTAATGGAAATCCAGAGGATCCTGCGTAGTAACTAATCAGTCAAGCGGAGGAGTAAGATGGTTAATGCAGGAAAAATACTCCTCTCGATGCCTTGTCTGGGAGAGACTCGACAGCTTCATGCTCAGCTATCAATCTGAGCAGTGGAAGGAGACACTGGCAGCTCTGTGTGTCTGTGCTGAGGAGAACATCGGGGTGGGCGGATTTGGGCACTCAAATACCTGAAATAAACCCTGTTACTGGATAAGGAGATCCTCAGCACCTTTTCCCTCCTTAGAATGATAAGGAGAACCAAAACAATCCTCCAGTCCATGAGGTCTCTCCCTAAATCAGGCATTTCTGAAGGGGCTGAAAGGAGAGGAAGGAATCTCATCAGCCACCTTTTGGAAGCTTAATTTCAGGCGAGCCTGCCAAAGTTCCATCGCTGCTCGGATGGGAAGTGTTGGAGAGCTCCAACAGCAGCTCTCCATGTCCAGACCAGCCTTGGACAATATCCTTAAGTGTTATTTCAGGATTTGGCTGGCAGGAGCAGGGTGAGCTACAAAATCCAGATATTGTTGTACTTGGCAAGAGCCTCTTGCCCCTTGCAGGGGGCGAGACTTTGCCCTTTGCTAAATCCTGAACAAACTTCCATTAGGAATGGAGCAGAGTCCTCTGCATTTCAGCAATCTGGGGTGGCTTCTTTCATGTTTGCCCTGCTTAGCTCGTGGAATTCTGCAGAGCATCCATTTTCCTAGAAAGCTCTGCGCCCATCTGCTCTGCCGACTTTAGTAATGGAGTTAAGACCCCCCTCCTCCCGAGGCAGGGTGAGGAGATTATCCCTCTAATATAATTCAAGGAAACCCCTCAGCTCCCAGCTGGCTCAAGCAGTTGCTGGGTGATAGAATTCACTCCAGAAACAAAAACCTGGTCAATGTGGCTCCAGATGGAGTGCCTGCAGTTGGAGATGACTCTGGAAGAGGAGGTTAAACAGCTCCACCAAAGTTTTTCTCATTTTCTTTCCATTTTGAGGCTGAATGAGCTTGTTCACTGAGGACACTGGTGTTTTGTGAAGAGATTTAGGGGAGTAAAGTGTCTTTTTCCAGTTTGGGGAGTTGATCCTCCAACTGAATCAATGTGTCAGGGCTCTGTGCCTCTCTTGGGCACAAAACTTCTGCTTTTCTGTCATCTGTCTTGTGGGTTTAGACATCGTGAGAATGGGATTTGGGGAAAACTCCAGGTATTGAGTGTTGAGGAGGGGGGCAGTGATTCCCAACATCCATTTTCCAAAGGGTGTCCTGCAGCCCCCAGCAATGCTGGCTGAAAGCTATTTCTTTTCTATTTCAAATTTCTATGCGTTTGCCATAGAAACATTCCTTGTGGAATTTTGTTGTGTAAAAAAACCACCCTCCTAACAGCAAAACCAAGAAAGAAATACAAACCCATAGAGACAAAAGAAAAAGATATTGATTTTTAGTTTGGATCCTTCCAGAGGAGTCTGTGCAATCATCGGTCCCTGTCTGTCTGCCTTACCCACTCCTACCCCTCTGTAGCTTCTGAGCCCTTTGGCCAATTCCTGGCCAATTTCTACCCAATTTGACAGAAGGAAAGAGGTCTCAGAGATATTAAATTTCTGTAAATTTCATTAAAAGAGGTGGCTGGGTAAAGGAGCCCAGCTATTACAGCAGCCCCATGAGACTGGGGCTCCAGCATATGCAGAGCCTTTGTTAGACAGCAGACAGCGGCTGAGGAGAAAGACTTTTCTATATGAACTATTTCAGGGGGGAAAAAAACCATCTTTGACCAGCCCTTGCACCTTCAGAGCCGCCGGGAACGTGGCTGGAGAGCCCTTGAAGGCCGTGTTACATTTGTTCTGCTGCCTGCGGATGGTTGTTCATTCAGAAATGAACTTGTAAGTCCTCGAAATAGGTCACGAGCGGATGGAGGGAGCGTTCCGGCCTCGCTTGGGCGTCTCCACAGCAGAATAAATTCCAGCCAAGGAGATCTGGATGATTTCTCCCCCCACCCCAGCACTCTGGGCCTTTTTTTTCCCCGCAGCTGAAAGTGCTGAGCTCCAAATTGGGAATTGGTTCCGAGCAGAGCCCCGCGTGCCCGGCGGGGAGAGGATGCGGAGGGGTGGAAGGAGGCAGCCGGGAAGGCCAACCAAAAGCTCAGTGTTATTAAGATTTTTAAGATATACAGTTTTGATAAAAGCTTGCAAGTAGCAAATTTGCTATCAAGCCTAATGTAGCATGGCAGATTTTGTCTGAGCTAGCAAAGGATCACATTTGCAGCTCCTCTGAGGCGGGGAAGTGGGCTCAATAGGCTATTTTCCACATCCATGCTCTGTTCCTAAAAAAAAAAACAGGGAGGGGGAAGAGGGGAGATGGAAAGGAAAATAAAGACGGTTTCTCTTTTTCACTTTGCCCTGATTTTGCATATGTTTGCCCTGAATGTTAATTGCCAATAACCTGCATGCTCAACATCGGCTTTACCGTGGGATTTGGGTTTTGCTGGGTGTGCAAAGTTGCTTAGGAACACTTCCAGACGGGTTTCAGAAATTTGGCAAGTCTGGCATGTTACAGATCTGTTGGCATTTTCATTTTGACCCTTGTTTTGCGGAATTAATACCTCTCTGCATCTTCCTGCACCGTGCTGAAGCTGTAAGGCTGCCGAAGGGATGGGGGGAGGTGGAGACAACATAAAATATCCTTCAAAAGTTGGGTTGGTTGAGTAGTTGATATTAATCAGGACCTGGTTTCTGCTATCTGAGCTTAGGTTATATTAAAGAATGAGAGCTTTGGGAGAAAAGTGGTTAATTCAGCTGAACAATCATCCGGAGGGGAACCTGATACAGAGGGAGATGATTTACAAGGGTCTGGAGGGACAGGAAAAAGGGGAATAGCTTCAAACTGACAGAGGGTAGGGATAGATGAGATATTAGGAACAAAATCTTCCCTGTGAGGGTGGGGAGGCCCTGCACAGGCTGTCCAGAGCAGCTGTGGCTGTCCCTGGATCCCTGGAAGTGTCCAAGGCCAGCTTGGACAGGGCTGGATGTGTGACCCAGCCAGCGATGGGATTCCTCACTGATTCTCAGCTCAATAAAACAGATATTTGGATATGGCCTGGAGGAGACTGGATGTTTTCCTGTGCTGATACACTCACATTTTTCTCATACGTGAAGCAACTCTTCTTGTTTTAAGAGACTGTGGCGTATTTTCCTGCTCAGGAGAGCATGAGGAGATGGCTTATTCTTTCATGGGATCGGGCATGTGTTTTGTTAATGCCCTCTGCGATGTGCTCCTGGTTTTATTTGCATCATTTACTGTCATTCTGTGGCTTAGTGACCCAATGTGCTTCTGCCCTGGCTCCCAGCACCAATCCTGAGCATCCTGCAAGCTCTGGCCACATTCCTGGATCTTGTATTATCCTTTTTGCCCTTCTTTCCCCCGTTTCTGCGTGGCATTCGCTACCTCGTGCAGTTTATTAATGCTTCTTTGTCACTGTCTGCCTGATGGGTTTTCTTTCTGCCTCCCTGCTGCATCCCTAATCTTCCAATCCTGGCTTCATTTAAGGGGGGGAATCAAAACCCTGCTGCTTCTGCTAAATCAAGTGGTGTTTGTGTTGGGAAATGAGAGAGTGCGATGCCATCAAACTCACTTATTCCAGAGCTCCGCTAGGATTGCATCCTGGCTGCTTGCAAATCACGTTATGTGGAGCCAGGGAGCTCGTGGCCTGGCAGAACCATTCCCACGGCTGTGCCCTGTCCTGACAGGAGGGAAACTGCTTATTTCCCCCCTGTAGCTTTGGAAAAATACGGGGTTTGTCTTTTCAAGGGCGATGATGAGGCTGTGGTGCTGCCCCGCGTCCTCCCCGGCGGCAGAGCTGAGCCAGGGTGACGTTCCCCAGGGCTTCCCTGGATCCAGCCGGCAGATCTTGTAAATGTACAGGACCATTTAGGCTTTTAAGACATCTGAGGTCACTTTTCATCGCAGGCTGGGCCGCTGCACAGTTTTACAGGGTCATAAAAGCCCTGACAGGAGTCATAAAAGCCTCCAATTGCACTGCACAAACCCGCGGAGTATATTTTAAGGGCCCCTGAGTTTTCATTTTGCTGCTTTTATGGGAACTCATAAAAGCCTCGATGAGCACAAGCCCTGATTGGCTCCTCAGCACGGAGGTAGTTAAAATTACAGCCGACGACAAATTGTTCCAGTCTAAATAAATCAGGGGTTTGCGTGGAATGTGGGAGAGGAGGCTGCGTGAGCTCCGTGGGGGTCTGGCCCTGCCGTGGTGGCACCCCCGGTGACCCGTGTGCTCTGCTGTCCTCAGGGCCACGTCTCGGGTGTCCTGCTGGAGGGCACGGCGCGTTCTGCCCAGCCTGTGCTGCGCTGGCCTCCCCTGGGCACGCTGCTCTGCTGCATCACTCGCACGCACGCGCCAGCCCTGCTCCCACCAGAGCTGCCCTGTAACCCTTCTGCTCCCTTCCAACCCAAACCATCCTGGATTCCGTGGTGATTCGCGTCCCGGTGGCACCGCAGGGCTGTCCCTGCTTTTTGTGCGCAAACAGATGCTCAGCTGGCTGTCACCGAGGCAGGGACAGCCCCCTGTGCGTGGCAGTGGTTGTGACTGGAGGGGTTTGGCAGCGTTTCTGGGCTACGTTATATTTCTAGTGAGCAATGTCAGTTTGTCAAGAGGGAAATATTTCATAGAAATAGCTTGTTGTGGTGTTTATTTTTAACATTACCTAGCTAGACTGAAATAAATAAGAGTGGTTGAAATTCAAATGTGATGCTTGGAAACTACAGAATCAGACCTCTGGGTGTGGTGTGACCTGAAAATGGGAATACTTGGGATGAGTTCCCTCTCTTCCAGGGGTAGGGGAATGTTTCTTGGTCCTGGCAGTCTCTGGGCAGTTGTTGTGATGGTGAGAGGGATGGGGTGAAGGTCAGTGCCGTGGGAGGAAGGAGGCAGAGCAGGTGTTGTGGGACGGTTGCAGCAGCCAGTGGAGAGTCTGGGCTTGTAATGGAAATTTCCTTGGCTGTTGTCCTGCTCTCTGCACCGAGCTGGGAATGCTGAGGGCAGGTTTTGGTGCCTGGGGGTGCACGGTGCTGCTCTCCCTGAGCCCTTCCCTGCCTCTCATTCCCATGGACATCTGCTTTTCCACTGGGGTATTTCTCCCCTTCCCCTGAGCCAGTCCTCACCCCATGGAGGGAAACTCCCCACCGGTGACCTCCTCCATGCTGTGACCTCCTCCATGCTGTGACCTCCTCCATGCTGTGACCTCCTTTCCCATGGAGAGGCCACTCCTTGGTGTGACCTGTGGGAGCTGTGCTGGCTCCGGGGCTCAGACAAAAGCAAAGCCAAGCCCAAGGAACCGGGCTCGGGTCCCAGGGCCCCTCAGAAAGGGATCGGCCAAATCTGAGCTGTGTGACCTTCCAGCCCGGGATCTGCTTGTCACAGCTTGGGAAAGAAAGGAAGCGATCAGAAAGGTTCTCTTCGCTCTGTGGAGATAAATGTGTCTTATTTCTGTCTTGCTGTAGCTTTATATAGTAATTATATCAACTACAGCTGATCAAAGCATTTGTTAAAGAGAAAACTATCTCTCCTTTGCTTTTGTTACTGTTTGCAGCCAATTTGACAGGCTTTATATCTCTGACTACATTTTCTCTTATTTTCCACGCTTGATTTCTCTTTTTCTCTTCCTTCCCCCTTGTTGGCACCTGGCACATAGATGTATCTCCCTCCCCTCCTCCCCTTTCCCTTCCCCCTCCCTCCATCTGGCTTAATAAAAATGTTTTTTAAGCCATCCCAGGGACTCTGGAGCAGCAGCAGTCGTGCTCAATCTACCTGGGCCTGGTGTCTGGCAGAGATGGGAGTGAGGTGGTTCAGCCAGGCAGGAGAGCGCCTGGAGCAGCTCCCCTCGCTCCTCACCTCTCCTGGTTTTCTATTTTCCGCCATTATTGTTTCTTCAGGTATTTGTGAGGGTTTAACCTCTCATCTCAGAGTTTTTCATGAGACTGGCACGAACGGGCTGACCTTTTGTCCGAGCCATATCCACAAATCCCAGAAAGCGCATCCTAGCTGCTGCTTTAATATTATTAATTTTTTTTTTTTTTTTAGGATTCCTTCTTTTCTTGTTGACTTTCCATCTTCCTTTAATCTCATTTAAAACCTCCCTCTTCTCCAATGTCTGTACTCCTTTCTCTCTCTCTCTGTTATTGGCTTTATGGCCAAATGCTTTAATTTATTTGCCATACAATATCTCTTTACCACCGTTCTGGGGATACAAATTGTTTGAAAGACGTTACAATAATATCCAGGCTTGGCACATCTGTTTGTCAGTGCGCAGCTTTTCCAGCTCAGTCCCTCAGGGACGGGCAGGAGGAGGGTATTTTCCTCTGCTTGAGCAACTGGGGAGATTAGATGTAATTACCTGGGCTAAAACTTAGCTGGGATTGGAGTTCCTAAGACAAAATGCACTGGGAAGCTGCTCCTTGCCCAGTATCAGCTAAAATGATTTGTACCCTTGTGCTGGTTAGTGACAAATTCACTCGTTGCTCAAGAAAAGGCTTGAATTGATAACTGGGGAAAGAGTTTTAGGTCAAAATCTGGGTCAAAGGGGGGAATCTGTGTTCAGAGGAGACTGGTTGGGAATTTGTGTGTGGGGTGGGGGGATCTGTGTTCACACTGCTGGGGCTGCTTGGGAGTTTGTTGGTGGGGTGGGGGCTGGCTCTGTCCCTGCTGAGGGTGCGGGAGCTCCGGTGGCTTTGCTCCAAGGTCACAGCAGGGACAGGAGCTGTCCTTACACCCATCCCCAGCTGGGAACGGGGCTGCAGAGGGGGCAATGGCGTGGCTGGATTTGCAGAGGGTCTCCAGCAACCTCCAAGGTGATTTATTCCTGCTGATTCCTTTGAGCTGTGAGAACCTCAGTGACATCAGCACCGTGCTTCAACCAACTGAGCTGACCCAGCTGCTGGGGCTGGGCTGGGGTAGTGCTGTTAAATCCCCTCCGTGCCTCAGGCAGGCAGCAATTGCCTCCCCTGTGGTGTTTTTAGCTCTCCTTATCAATGTGCTTCATAACTCCTAATGTACATTGATTGCTGTCTATTCCTCTTTTATTTTTGTGTTATGCTTGATTGCTGCTTTAGCAATAAGAATAGGGCTTTTAGCCAAAATTGTCTTTTTTGGATTGTGGAGTCCTGACTTTCTGGCTCTCTAATAAGTTTTGTGTTACGAGCCCACATTTCTCTGTTGACATTTTTCCTTCCAGCCAATTTCTCCCATAATTTTCCCCCGCATTGGAAATGAGTCCTTTTGAAGCCCTGAGTATATATATTACTGATTGGGGCAAGCCTTTATTATCCATTGTGAATGTAATCAGGTCCTCATCACTAGTTTCTTGATAATCACTGAGCACCAGTTCAGTCATTAATTTCGTCTTTATCCATCATGTCTTCTTTCCACGTTATTTGCTAAATAGCTCGGACGTGATTGCGCCACTCGGCATCTGAGCTTGCAACTCTTTGCTTTCTTAATGTGTTTACATTGTCAGGGTAATGCTGTCCCTGCTACTCAGGTCTGGGGGATTTTACTGTGAAGGATGCTCAGCCAGCTCCAGCACGGAGGAGATGAATGCTCCTTTGTTGGATCATCACCATCGATGGTCTTTAGACCCTGAGGTTTCAATACTGCCTTGCCTTCGAGCTCTAATTTATTATCTCCCCAAATCAAGCTCCTCAGAGCTGTTTGTCTTCCCCCTCGTTTGCAGCCTGGTGTACAAATTCATCCTGGTGTGTGGTTTCTCTTCGAGGTTTGTGCCTGCTCTTGTCGATCCACATGTATCCAATAGGTCGAAGAGATCAAAAGCTCTAAAAGTAGGAAAATAAATGGATTATAGCAAAGGCGGCCCCGTCGTTCCGACCACTCGGTGACGCCAATAATGTCTCCTCACTTCTTGTCAAAGAGATTTTTCCAGTTCTTGCAGCCTCTGGGGAAGTTCTGCGACGTGGAGGGATGCAAGGAGGGAATGAGGGAGGAAGGAGTGGATGGAGAAGCAGAGGGTGGATGGTGATTCACAGAATCTCGGAGTGGTTTGTGTTAGGAGGGACCTTGAGGTTCAGTCCCACCCGTGCCATGGGCAGGGACACCTTGCACCACACCAAGTTGTCCCAAGCCCTGTCCAGCCTGGCCTTGGACACTTCCAGGGCAGCCACAGCTTTGCCAAGGGTGATGGGTTTCCTCACTGACCAGCCTCGGCATTTGTGCCCTGCTCATCTTTTTTGGGCTACCCTCGTTAGGCTACCACCCCCTATTGCTTGCAGGGGTTAATTAGCTAGGACAGGGCTTAGTCCTGCCACCCCATAACTTCTGGTGTCCAAACCAGCTTCTTAGACCTGCCCCGAGCCTCTCCCTGCTCCTCGTGCATTGTGCAGTTAGGGACACCTTCGGTGCCTTTTGGGAAGGTTTTCAGAGCTCCTCTGGATTCTGCCAGGGGGAAGCTGAGGCTGCAGGCGTTAAAAACCTAAACTTCCAACTGCTGCTGATCCCTACGGCGATGTAAAACGAGCTGAGGGATGACAGGGACCTCGGGGGGAAGACATGGTGACTCTCAGGATTGAGCTGAGCCCTGGAGACCACTCTGCTGCTCTCCTCCTCCTCCCCCAGCCAAGTGCTCTGCTAACTTCTTTTCCCTGACAAGCTGCCATGCTCCCTCCTGGCTGCTTCAGTCTCATGCCTTCCCTCAGTCTGCAGGGATTGGGCACTTAACATAGGGAATGAGGTTCTCTGTGATTACATTAGGCTTGTAGAAATTGGAAAAACAAATGAAAAAGGGCTCTGAAATCTGTTTAAAGCCACAGGATGGTTTCTCAGCTGTGGGGGTTTGGAACAACAGGGACCTCAAGTGGTTGGTTGGTGCTTGTCACTGTGCCCTGCCTGGGTGGCAGTGGCTGTGACAGTCACCCTGTTTTGGGGTGGCCGGTTTCGTGTCCCCACGCTCTTGTTTGGGGTGTTGGAATGTGGTGTCAGGGCAGCTACCTGGGGGTGTTTGATACAGCACACAAGGTGCAGCGCCGGCTCTGGTTTTGTTGCTTTTCTGATGGAGGGATGGAGTCAGCAGGATGCACTGGGAACGTTCACAGAATCCTGCAGTGGTTTGGGTTGGAAAGGACCCTGTGAGTCTTTTAGCCCCAACCCTCCTGCCATGGGCAGGGATCACCCTGCCAGATCAGGTTACTCAGGGCATCTCCATCCTGGCTTGGAGTTTTGAAGAATGGTGTTGTGCTGCCTCTCGGATCAAATTTCAATACATCCAAATTAATTTAACTGAAATGTGGAGCTGTAAGTGGTGGGCGCAGAGATCCTCAACCCCATCAGGGATCAGCAGAGAGAATCTCCAGGAGGAATTTACCCCAGCCTGTGCCTGATGCTCAGGAGAACTGGGAGAACTCGTGCTGCAGGGCAAACTCAGACTGACAGTCCCAATGGAACAACAAATTCAGGAGGCAGTGGATGCCGCTGGATGGTGGCTGCAGGATTGGTGAAAATCTCAGTGCTCTGCCTGCTAAAGGAGCAGCCTGGGAGCTCTCAGTCCATTGAAAACTAAGCAGCAAATGGATTTTAAAATTCTTGGTTGTGTCCTTCTTCCTTCTAATGCACATCTCGTCCATCGGTCACCTCTCCTCGTTCTCACTCATAGTTTCAACTTTCCTTTCTCCAGAGGCAGCAGCCCCTCTGGATAATGTGCTCTGACAGCTGCTCTTAGCAGAGCTTTCAGCCTCGGTGTGCAGGGCTCTGTGGAAATGGAAGAAAATCCACCTGGTAAATGCTTCTATGGACTGAAAACAAACTGCACTGAACACCCAGCACAGGCAACCTCTGCAACTCCCAAAGCCAAGCAAAACCTCGAGGGGCTTAAAAAGGAGCAGTGGCTGAGCTTTGGGATCTTCCTCCTATTTTCCTCCACTGTTGTGAAGAATGAAGGATGTGGGAGATATTTTACTGAGAGGAAATCAGGTCTCAGGGAAGTGCAAAGGCGTCCACTGGGGTTTGTTCCTCAGTCCATCCCCACCTCCCTCAGCCCTTTCGGAGCAGGGGAAGGGGTGGCAGAGCTGTGAGCCCCTCGTGCTCTTGGCAAGGCACCTGTGTTCAATTCCTGGTGTGCATCTCAGCTTTACCAAATCCCCATCATTTCTGGAAAGATTAAAGCTGCGCTTCCAAAAATCCCATTTTTTGATAGTGTCTTTGCTTTCCCCCCCACCTCCATTCCTATTTCTCTCCCCTCCATTCCCCCACTCATCTTGCTGTCATCCATCTCTTCACTGTACACATTGCTGAGGGTCCTTTCTGTTACCAAAGCCTTGGGAGCTGCTTTTTATTTTAATTAGGAATGAGTGAAGGCAACAAAGTGGTTTGTAAGGGGCAGCATCCGGCTGTGGGATGCTGGGTCCTGCTGGAGAAGGAGCTGGATATGTTCCATTTCTTTGTGTGCTTTACAATTTCTTCTATTGTTTTAGGATCATATAATTTACTTTGTTTTAAATACAAGGGCTGCATAAACCGCCATCTGTATTATTTTGTGGACCCTGACATAAATTTCCATTATGGTGCTTATTAAAATGTCTCTTTAATGCCCAGAACATCGACAGCGCTTTGCAAATGTGTGGTTTTTCCCCACTGCCTTGTGAATTGAGTGGATTTATCCCTGCCAGGAGTCTTTTGGAGGGTGATGCTCGGGAGGGAAGGAGAATCTCTTTTATCTCATCCTGTTCAGTGAAGCTTGTGTCCCTCTCAGGGGCTCCCAGGCCACCTCAGCGTGAGTAAGTAGAGGGCAGCAAGTCCTGCTGGGACAATGCAGCCATGAAATGCAGCAGGATTAAAAACTGGGAAAGCTTTTATGAAATATGTGAGTCTCTTTCTTTTTACCCTGCCCCCAAAATCCAAATATTTCCTGCAAGTGCTGCTGCTTTATCAGAGGAGGGCTTTTCCTAGAAGAGATCTTTTTATTCTGCTCAGTGTTTGTGCAGTGTCTAGCCAGGCAAAGATCCCGTTCTCCATGTGTTCCTAGGCATCCTTCTAATAACCGTGGTTAATAATGAATGACAACCATTAAATCACTTTAAATATGTACGAGCAGCACGATGGAGACCCTTGTTTCCTGGCACTGGTAATGCCAGTCAGGTGTGGATAAGCACGTTGCTCTCTTGTGCCACGGCCACAAAAGGGGGGAGCCTGTAGAGAGCGGGGCTAATTTGCCTGGTTGTTGCCTTATTTAGCAGGAATGCCTGGAAATGGAATCAGGAGAGACATTCCCACGTCGGCTCCGGGGGTCGGGAGGGCAGCGGGTCGTGGCGGCGCGGCAGAGATTATGGGAGGCGGCAGCTGCTCTGCCTTCGTGGGCTTCACGAGGGGAAAGCTCGCTTTGTGGCAGCTTGATTCCTGCAGGCAGAAATAATCCAGATTAGAGGGACCTGCTGTGCTTGTGGGAGCTGGTGAACAGCCAGCCAGGAAAGCCTCTGTGCCCATAAACGTGGTGTCTGAGCAGAGGCTGTGCCACATCTGTCTGGAGATGTAAATACAGATGTGCCCCTTCCACAGCCCCCACCTTCTGCCCTGATGCTGGACCTCCCCTCTGGCAGGATCCAAGGGATACTTTAACCCTGTCTCCTTGAGTCTGTGCTGCCTCTGCTCCAAAAAAAATGGTTTCTGCCTTTATCTGGCACTCTGCCTATCTGGTTCTCTGCCTTCATCCCACAAATCTCCCCGTGGTGGTGGCAGCAGGACGAGGGGCAGATTTTGGCAGAGCAAGGCCCCTCCAAGGTTCAAGCAGCTGAGGAGGACACGTGTCCTGTTCCTTCTCGCCCAGGGTGGTTTGGCTGTCAGCCCCATGAGGGATGAGGTGCCTCCAAACCCTCTCCCAGCTCTCTGTGCCCCTCATAGAAGTCAGTCCAAAGGGAATCAAACACTCCCTGTTGTGCCCACACCAGCACAAACAGCAGAATTTGTTCCTCTCTGCTGCTCCTCACGTGGCTGAAGCCAGCTCTGGGATTTTCCACTGCTCTGCACCTCGTCTGTCCCTCTCCTGCCCTCACACTTGCTTGGTCCCAGCATCCTGCTGCAATTCAGAGGAGCCTTGGAACACAGGGATGGTGCCCAGATGTGATGGCTTTGGAGGTGTCTCCGTGCCATGTGTGCCTTGGGGAATTGTGGAGTGACTGCACAGGGCAGGAGATGGCAACAAGGAGCTGTTTCTGGCTGCTCAGTGGAGCAGAATGATGTGAAAAGTCTGTCCTGCTGTGACAAATTCCCCTGGTCACCATTCCTGACCTGCTGAAGTGGGGCAGGAGGAGGAAGGCTGAAGCATGCTTGGGAAATGGGGAGGGAAGGATGTGAGTGGGGAAGAGGAGTGGATAAATTATTTAAGATACGATCTTTAGAGCAATGGCAGGGAGGAAAAAGTAAATTTTATTGCCTTTTGCTTTGCTTGCAGTATCGAAAATGGGGGAAAAAATCATTTGGGATCAAGCTAGAATTCAACCTTAGTAACTGACGACTGAAGGGAAAGAAGGGAATTGATGCTGGGCTGACTGTTCCTCATTCAGTGAGAGTGGAAAAAAGCTTTGCTGAAGTTTTTTCATAGTGAGACAAGCCAAAAGGCCAGGGGAGCACTGGAATCCTCTGAGATCGTGCCTGGAGAGTCTGTTCCTGCTGCTGTTCTTGGGCTGGAAAACCAGAGAGAACAGAAGAGCAAGCTCTGCTTTGGGTGTCACCTCAGACTCTGCACGGATAAATCCCACAGGTTTTGGGCAGCATCCTGAGGCGTCCCCTCCCCTGGGATGTGGTTTGGCAGGCTCTGCTTTCATCCATGCTCCAGTGATGGTGGGATTCTCTTCCCTGACTCATGCAGCTGGGCTGGCTGTCTCCTGCCTTCTCCCAGGCCATGGTGGCAGTGTCCTAGTGAGACCTGTCCCCCTTTCCTGGGATCCAGCTGCTCCAGCCTCCTGAACAGGACGTGATTGTTCCTCCAAGCCCTGGCAGAGGTGATGCTGAAGGCTCTGGACAAGTGCTTTTATAGTATTTTAAGATTTCCAGAGCCATTCTTGGAGGGCCGTTAAGACCTTCAGCTGGTGATAATTGGATTTGTAAGACAGTGCAACATGTGATAAAGTGCTCTTGTTGGACAGGATCCCAGTTTTCTTCTATCATTCCTATTAATGTGATAAATGTCGCTGTCTCAGCTGATAGGGCCGTGTTGGATAATAAGATTGGAATCAGCTTTGATTTCTCCAGCTCAGTTCTGCATCAGGGCTCGGCAGGAGCAGGCAGGAGAGACCTGGCCGAGGTGTCCATGGCTGGGGCGGGGGTTTGTGTCCCTTCGCTCCACGCTGATTCCTGGCTGGCAGGGCAGGAGACAAGGATCGGATCCAAGGCCGAGCTGCAAGCCTTCAAACGCCTCAGCACAGAGTGGGGGAGGAAGATGGCCTTGGAGGAGCTGGAGCAGAGGCTTGGATGTGTCAGGCAGTGAAACCTCTCCTAATTAAAGCTGATGGCAAACAAATGGGGCAGTGGGAGGACAGCTGGGAAGCTCAAGTCCAATTTGGAACTGAGCAGCTGTGAAATTGGACCCACTGACCACAGCTGGGGCTGGAGGAGGAGGGAATCAGGACTGGGAGAAAAACAGGTGATCTTGCTCCCCTGGGTCTTGATGTACCATAGGACATCCTGCACTGCTCCTTGGCAGTTATGGAGCTGGCCAGAGCCTGGACTATGGATGAGCAGAGGGAGAGGTGGCACTTTGGTGGCCCAGTGTGCTCCATCTCCTCTGCCATGGTGGTTGTAGCCAGAATGAACAAAACCTTTCCCCTAAGGCTTTGAGCTGAGGCAGAAAGAGGGGGACAGTGAGGTTTTTCCATGTCCAACCTCCAATATGTTGGAGAATAAATGGTTACCCTTTCTGTGCTTAGATGAGAGGTGTCTTTTAAAATCAGACAGTATCCTAAGCTGGAGATGTTCTTCCCCGTGTCCTTCTCTTTGTGTCTCTCCATTTCATTCCTCTGGAGATGTGTTGTGCTTCACTGATTCCTTGGGAATGGGATGTGTGTGCTGGGGAGGATAATGCAGCAGCAGCAGCAGTCCAGAGTGGGTGAGCAGTAAATAGTTATGACATCCTGCCCATGGCTTTTTGCAGGACTTGTGCTTTTTCTTGCTAAATAAATGCCAAATGAAGCTGCCTTCTTCTTTGAGGGTGGTTTGAAGAGGCAGCTGGAGGCACCAGCCTTTGAAATTAGGTGGCAAACTGAGCTTGCTGTCTCTTTCTGCTTGATATTTTGTGCTAGATGAGGGCAGCAGGAGGAGAGTGCTGTGTCCAGCCTCCTGCCTGCCCCTTGCAGAGCGCTCGGCCCTGCTGCCAGCTGTGGCCGGGGCCAGGGAGCTGCTCCCGAGCCTTAAAACATCGCTGGGCTTTGGTGTGGAGGGAGGCAGTGGCCAGAGAAAGTCATTAAACACCCCCTGTGTCTAAAGCTGGACTTTGCCAGCCGTGCAGGCAGAAATCACAGCACCGTGAGGCTGCTGCAGGGATCATCCCAGTGTTGTTATCCTCAGGTTCCCTTCCTCAGGGAGCAGCTGCACTCAAAGGGAAAGAGGAGCGCACACTGTTCAAAGAGCCAGGCAGAGTACCCTGGGCCTGCTGAGCCCTGTGTGGTAAATGTTATTTCCCATCTTCATTGACTTCCCGGCGTGTCCTTTCCACCGGCTCTGATTGCTGCCTCTCCCACTCTGGGAAGCTGGGCTTTGTCCTTCTCTCTGATTGCTTTGATCTATGCAACGCACACACACACAAAAATGCTGCGAGTCCAGCAGGCAGCAATGAAGAAAATCAAAATTAAAGAGGAAAAAGTATTCATAAATAAATATTTCCAAGCCCTGGATGATCTGCCTTGTTTGTGCCATTCGCTGCTTGGAAGTGAAGTATTTGAGAACGTGATGTGAAGCTGAGCAGGGTTGGGAAGTATGCAAAGAGCAAGAATTGCAGCAAACTGCTTCTGTTCTGGGATTTGGGAGGTGAGCTGTGCCTGGAGGATTTGTTTTAGTTGTTGGGAGAGATCTGGTGAGTCTTGCAAAGGCCCCAGGAGCTGCTGGGGAGAACGGAAATGTTGGGGATTTGGCAGCATGGCCTGATGTGCGTTATTGGTTGGAGCTAAAAGACTGAGAGAGGAAACTTTACCTCTTCCTCCTTATCTTGTGGAGGGTGGATTTGGATCTTGGACATCCAGCTGCTTCCCATGGCCCTGCTCCATCCCAACAGGGCAGCCAGAAGGATTAGGAGCTGGGATGTGCCTGGCATTTCCCTTGGTTGTATTTTTGCATTGTCCAAGGGTATTTAGCTGGAGGTCAGGGAAAGGCTCTTCCCCCGGAGGGTGCTGGCACTGCCCAGGTAGGAATGGGCACAGCCCCGAGGCTGCCAGGGCTCCAGGAATGTTTGTACAACACTCTCAGGTGCAGGGTGGGGTTGTTGGGGTGCCTGTCCAGGGCCAGGGGTTGGATGTGGTGGTCCCTGCGGATCCTCCCAGCTCCAGTTCTGTGATTCCCCTTTTGGACCAGGGACTGCCTCATTGTGTGGCCAAGCACAACCGACCCCAGGTCTCTTATCCTGCCAGGGTTTTACCTCTGCTCTGCCTGCTCACTGCTGTCAGCCGTGGCAGCTTCTGCGTGAGGAAGGAATGTCAAATATACCCCAAAAATGTGCTCTGCAAGGACGAGAGATCCCAGAGCAGAATCCAAAAGCAGCTGCTGCCTTATTACACCTGGCCTTGTACCCAGCGAGTCTATCATCACCTTGTCGGGACGGTGACACTCGGTGTAGCACAGAAATCCTGCTGGGTACAATCCGTGTTAGACAAGCAGGGGATGCTGCCCTGCTCTGCCTGCGAGATGGGATCAGCAGGGATGGCACAAGGCAGCGTTTTCCAGCTGCTCCACGCAGGCCAGGCAGAGGAGAGGTGCTCAGGGTCTGTGAGCCACCTCTGCCAGATGTTTGCCAGCAGTTGCTCCCACCCATCGTTATTAGCACTGTATTCCCTGCGTCCTCCTGCTGTGTTTCCAAGGCTGCAAATTCCCAGCTGCCTCCAGCAGCTGGGTGGCCTGACCCTCAGTCATCCCCTGCTTTAACTTTTCTGGGCTCTGGTGTGTTTTATTGAAGCCCCGGAGCAAAGGAGTGCTCCTTCATGTAGCACTTTATGTGCCACAGTGCAGTCTTTATTGTTATTATTATTATTAAACGGTTGTTTTTTTTATTTTTTTTATTAATCTGGAGAGAACGGATATTTATAATTTACCACCTAGGGCTTGGTAATTAATATTTGTGTAGAGCTCTCAGCGATGTCTTGGATGTGAAATGTATTATATAAATAAAGACCGTCTTGTGAGCAGCAGGGGAAGAAGGGAATTAAATAAAGCCCAGGTTTCTGTGGTGTTCATGGGAGCAGGTGAAGCTGGGAAGGGATTCAGGATGCCCAGCTGTCCCAAAAGACTGTGGGATTGTCCCAGGGATGCTGCCTGCCCAGGTCAGGGGCTCCTGGTGCTCCAGGCCTGGAGTTCCAAGGCTGATGTGGGGTGAATTTGTGTTCCCACACTGGGTCCCAGCAGAGCAGGAAATGTGATGAACTTTGAGAAATACTGGAAATATCTGTCTGGGAATACTGGGGTGTCACGATCCGCTTTAACATTAAGGCAGAAATCGTGATGGTTCATTCAGTCTTGAAGTGCAAAATAAGAGGCAAACAGCAAGGGACTATAATTTCAACAAAACAACAAAGCACTTTATTGAGTGCTGATCAACTCAGTTATGTGATAGAGGAGAGAGAGAGAAAGTGAGCAAAGTAGGGAGAGAAAGAGAGAGAGAAGGTGGGATATAGCTACCAACAGACGAGGTGAGTCCTTGTGGCCCAGCCAATAGACGCGTCTCTTTGCGTGGGGAGATCTCGAGAGTCACAGTTTTAAGTCTTTTTCCAAGGCGAGTGGCCTCTGGCCAAAAGGCAGGGAGATTTATGGCCTATTGTGAGCAGGCCCGTAGCTGATCAGCATCAGGTATGTGCTGTACCATGGCAGTGAACACACACACTGTACATACAGCTGTTCTGCCCGAAGCACTGTACTGCAGCAGCAACCATCTCCCCCCTCAGCCAGGCCAGGCTGTGTCTGTGGGGTCTGTCCCAGTCTCTGTCCCGACGATCGGGAGGAAAATGAGATCTCTGGGCCGAGCCCTACATGGGGTTAACTGGGCTGTGGGGATGGAGCCGTGGTAGAGGTGCTGCTGCAAGGGCACTGTCACCAGCGGGTGCTCCTGGGATCAGCGGGTGCACTGTCCCCATCCCCTCATCCCTGACAGCTGCAGAGGGGCAGCGGAGGAGCTGGGGAGGAGTCAGCCCCCCTCAGGCTCGGTGACAGGCATGTGAACCCCGCTCTCCCTGGGAAATCTGCCCATTTCTCAGGTCAGATTGTCCTGATGGCACCAGGACTGAGGATGAGGGAGAAAATCCCACTGTCCCTTTGTTAGCGTCGTGAGACAGAGACACAATCACAGAGTGATTATCTGCAGCGCTTTATTGGGCCCAGAGNCCAGAATGGTTTGGGTTGGAGTGGATTTAAAGCCCACCTCGTTCCATCCTCTGCCAGGGGAACCTCCCACTGGGTTGCTCTGAGCCCCATCCAACCTGGCCCTGACTGACCCCTTTTGGGAGGTATTTGGGGTCACTGATGTGTACAGGTGGTTAAAATCCTTCCCAGCAAACTCTGCCTAGTCACAATTTAAAAGAAACTCATAAAAAGAAAGAAAAAAGAAAAAAAAAAAAAAAAGAGAAATAGCTGAAAACCCCTCCCCAATGCCCTGAGTGTCTCACAGCTGTGCTTAAAAAATTCCATCTGCTGCATCCCATCATAGGATTTCATGGTCATAATAATTTCCCTGGAAAAGGGAGGTCTGGGTTGCCTGGAATTATTACTGAACAGAGCTCAAACCACCAATTTTGGGTCAGGGAAATGAAAAAAACCATCTAGAAAACTTGTTTCATTTTCCAGAAAAATATTTGGATTTTTGTTTCAATTACTGGTTTGGGTTTGTGGGTTTTTTTTTTTTTTTGTTAAATATAACAAACTGTGGTTATGAAGGTCAGAGAAACCTGCTACCTAAACCAGGGAACACCTGACAATGAAACAAAACCTTTATTTTCTGGTTGAACAAAATATTTAATTTGACTCAAACAATTTTTCACCTGATTTTTCACTTTTGTCATAAAATCAATTTCCTGCATAGCTCTGTTCTCCCACGCTGCCGGTATTGTGGAGTCAGGGAATCTTTTTCCTTTCCTTTCTTTGTATTATTTTCTCCTTTCCCTCCCTTTCTTGCTTTTCTTCTCTCTTTTTTTCTTTTTTTCCTTTTCTATTTTTCCTTTTTGTTTGAGGTTTTCTCATTTTGTCTGATTTTTTTTTCTCTTTCCTTTCCTTGCCCCTCCTTTCTTTCCCTTTCCCCTTTTCTTTCCCTTTCCCCCGTTTGTCTTCCCCTTCCCCACTTTTCCTCTTTCCTTCCCCCTCTTTCTTTTCTCTTCCCCCCTTTCATTTCCCCACCATTTCCTATTCCCCCTTTTCCTTCTCCCCGTCTTCCCCTTCCCTGCCTTTTCCCTTTCTCTTCCCCTCTTCTTTTCCTTCCCCCTTTTCTTCCCCTCTTTCTTTCCTTTCTTCCCTTTCCCCCTTTTTCTTTCCCTTCCCTTCCCTGTCCTTCCCTTTCTCCCTTCTTTCCCTTCCTCTTTCTTTCCTTTTCTGTTCCTTTCTTTCATTCCCCCCTTTTCTTTCCCCCTT
>VXBU01003352.1:78236-104517 GCA_013400315.1 Bombycilla garrulus | reverse complement strand
CCCTCTTTTTCCCTTCCCCCCGCTTTTCCCCTCTTTCCCATCCCCTTTTCCCCTCTTTCCCATCCCTTTTTTCCCCTTTCCCCCCTTTTTTTCCTTTCGAACTCCTTGCCCTGCACTGCTGCTCTGGCAGCCCTTATGTAACTAATCTGCAGGTAATATTGTGATTATATATCGGGAGCCATATGGTCCTGTGCAGTCACTTCCCGTGTTGTTAAACTGCTGAAGCGGATAAACTCCATGTCCATGCACAAAGTAATTGCACAAAACTAATTTGTGTTTGCAAACAGAACTGAAATTAAGTATGTAAATAAGCAGAGCTGCAGACTAAATATTATAGCAGGGAAGGAGGGAGCGGAGGGGGGAGGAGAAAGTGGAAACAACTTCATAACTGCAAAGTACAATCCATGCAGGAGATGGGAATGGGAAGTGTTTCTAACGTGCAGGGAGCTGGTGCTGTGAACAACTGTCGGAGGGTTTGTGGTTATAAATCCTGCGTGTCTCCAGCACAGGCCCTGCCTCCAGCTGCAGCACCAGCTCCGTCATCCAGGGGGGAATAGAGATATGTTAGAATTTAATGGGGTTTTTTGCTGGGAAATAGATCTAGTTTAACCCCGCGTGTCATTTGGTTAGAGGCTCTATTTTATTTGAAAACTTTTCAGCAGGAATGTTTTATAGCCCGGGGTTGGCAGCGTGAATAATGGATGTGGGATGTGCTTTGGAGATGCAGCCATGTGGGGTTCGGCAGCAGCTCCCTCTCCCCCAGCGGGCAGAAATCCCCCTGTCCACGGGCTGTGAGCTTCTCCCTGACCCAGGGGAGAGGCTGAATTTGATTTTGGAGGTTCTGGAGCTCTTGGTACCAGTTCCTGTTGAGCAGTAGGTGGGGTCTGCAGGGATGTGTCCCAGGGAGATGCAAATGGATTTTTGCAACGGTGAGATTTGGGTGGGGGGTGGATTTGTCAGCAGTGCACATCACAGAAAATTGAATATTTGCACCCTCTGCACCCACTGGAAATGCACTGGGGTGCCTGAGGGGGTCAGAAGTGATCTCTGTGTGTGCTGTGATCCCAAAGTGGGCGAAGCAGAGTGATGTTGGCTGCTGCAGAGAAGCTCTGAAGGGTCCCTCCGTCTCCCAGCCAGCAAGGGGAAGGTTCCCTCTGCTGGCAAATGCCAGACTGGCCTTGGGAAAGCTCTTGGTGATTACACTGAGCCAGCGCTGAGCCGGAGAGAGGGTTTAATTGTGAGATGCTTGGGAAAATGTCACTGCGTGTGCACACATGTGACATCCTGTATTTATCGGGAGAAAAGGTGCTGGCAACCCTGCCTCCTATTTATAGCCCTGCTAAAGGCTTGTCTTGGGACTGGAAGAAGAGCTCAGCTTCTCTCTACAAGTTTTTACTCCTAAAATTAGCCCCGTATTTGGCTCCTCAGATGGGTGCTCGCAGGTGACTGTGAAATGGGTTGAAGTCTGCCAGCAGAGGCACAAGGCAAGTGCAATGTCATTATTCCTGCTATCGTCATTAATGGTGATGTCCTTGTCATGGAATTGCAGATTTCAGCTCTGTTAGAAACTGAAAAGCTTTAAAAAAAAGCCAGGGAAATAAAAGAGAATGGCTGTTTACCAGATGGATATGGGGCAGAATTGCTCGAGGGATGACTCCTTGTTTTCAAGATGGCGCAAAACCACAAGGTAAAATAGATACATTAATTGATAAATAAATAAATACTCCTCAAAAACAGATGGGTCCTCTTGAGCCCAAAGCCATCTCTCTTTGTTTCTTTTCCGAGCTGGTACTTCAGAGCAGTGTGGAGTGCGCCCAGCACACTGTGCATCCTGTGCCGCAGTGTTCTCAGGGCAGGATCTGCACCCGGTGGGTTTGCCCTGGGTAAAACACCTGAACTGGTTCCACAGCTCCTGATTTCTCTTTGTCTTGCAGGGACAACCTCCCCTCATCCATCCCCTTACCTGCTGCTCCCTGGGCTTCCTGGCCCTGCAGCCAGACTCTGCCCCTCTCCACAAACAGTGAGATTCACAGGGGGGACACGGAGCTGCTCCCCAGAGCTCTGAGGGAGGAATGGAGGCAGTGGGATGTGCTCCTGGGAACAGTGACTCGATGGGTCACATCCAGGACCCATGGCTGGTCACCCTGGGTGACCTGTCCAGCTCCTGCCTCCTTGTGGGGACTCAGCAGGGAAGGCTGCGAGGACTTTGCAGAGCAAATACCAGGGTTCAGCCTAACTCCGTGCACCCTTTGGCTTGGGACAGTTCGTCCTTCAGCGGGTGTGAGGCTGGGCGGGCGAAACCAGAGGAGGGTTTGGTCCTGGAGGAACTCGGGGAGCATCCTCAGCTTTAGCTGTTGGGAGAGGTGTTCCCTGTTGTTTGTGCCGGAGCTGTAAGGACAAATTCCCACCTGACCTTTGCTGTCACTGTGAATCACTGCACAGTGCCCAGGCTGAAATCTGGCTGCATTCAGGACTCTCGTTGCACATTTGCAGCTGCAGGATGGGGACCGGACTCTTCCCTTGACCTGAGCTCAACCCCAGCCTACAGCAGGCAAGGCTTAGGGTTGGGGAACTGGGAAGGTAAAATTTCCGGAGCTGGGAGAGGCTGCTGGGAGGCTGATTCCTACCGTTAGCCATGATCATTAGGTTCTGTTGTTGTGCAAATGTTTTAAAAATAACTAGGGAGAAAAAAATGCAAGTGCAGGGGGAAAGCACTGATAAACACAGCCTGAAATGCTGTTACAGGCAGACTTTAGAGCCTGAAATCACCTCAAATGTGTTCTGAATTACCTTGAGCATATTTAGACAGATCTATTTTTCATTGCAGGACATTAATGTACTGACTTGGGGGATTTTTTTTTTCTCCACACAAACATTTCTGTCGCATGCTGGGAGGAAGGAGTAATAACCCTCCTCAGCACCAGGACAGGAAGAAAGACTTTGTGAGGAAATGGCTGGGGAGATAGTTGGGGGCATGGCTGTGAATTTCCACCCTGGGGAGTTATTTTTTTGCAGTGCAATTCAAGGAAAACTGGAGCTTTGAAGCTGACTTGGGCTCTGGAGTCGTTTCTGATGAGTCTGAGAGTTGATTTTCTTACCTATCATGTGCAGTTTGCGAGGCTGTCGTGCTCCGTGCAATATTTGTGTCCCTAAAGGTTTGTGAATTCTCAAGTATCCTTTCCACAGGCTAGGATTTGAGGAGCAGGTTGTATGAATTAATATAAATAGTCATAAATGAGCTTTTTCTCCCAGGATCTGGGATATTAGGGCACCATCCCTCTGCCAGGTTTTTTGCAGATCTTGGGATGATTTAAATAGGAGCTTGAGCATCCTGAATCCCAAATCCTGAGTTTCCAGCTGGATGGGAGGGTGGGGATTGTTGCAGTGCCTGGAGCTCTTGCTGTGTCCAGCAGCAGGAGGATGTGGGCATGGAGATGATCTGCAGGGATGGAGGAGGAGGAAGAGGAGGAGGAACTGGAAAAATCCAGCACAGCTGGTGGCCTGAGCAGGGTGGGAATGCCTGTGTGAGCAGCAGGTGAGGGGCAGCACGGCAGAGGGGCTGGCCAGCGGAGGTTTTAGGAGAGGAGGATGTGGAGGCACACGGGCCCCTCCCCGTGCAGCCTCCTGCCGGGCTGGAGCTGCCGTGCTGGGAGGGGCTTTGCAGGCACGAAGAAAGGAGGAAGATTTCTCCCACTTTTGGTTTGGTAGCTGCAGTTCCTGGGCTTTGTTGGAGCAGTCAAGGGAGGGGATGGAGCCTGGGATGGAGTCAGACTTCCCCAGGCTTCTGGCATTTCCAGGACTATCCCTGAAGGCAAAAGGGGTCTCGTATTTCCCTCCTCCTCCTCCACGCCTGGCTCGCTGCCTGCTCGGAGGAGCTGTAACCCTTCCCTGCGTCCTCATGATTAATGGCAGAGCAAAGAGGCAGCACGGCTGTGCTCAGCAGCCTCCCACCCAAGCTGTGCCCGACCCTGGCGAGGGCAGCGTCTGCTTGGAGGAGGGCCCCGGGCTCAGCATATCCTGGAAAACCCAGCAGAACCCTTGGGACAGCTGGGGATGAGGTGCTGCCCTTCCCAGCAGGGATTGAGGTGTGGAATCAGGGCATCTCTGCAGGTGCTGTCAGGGCAAAGGCTGGAGCTGGGGGTGAATGCTTTGGGAAATTTCTTGGAGCGTCCATGCTGTCCCCAGTGCTGAGCAGGTGTCCTGGCAGATGACCTTGCAGCAGGGGTGGGCTGGTCCCTAAATAAAACAGAAACAAGGTGAAACCTCTCCTATTTTCCCTTCCCCTGTTGCTACTCCCGCTCCTGATCCCGAGGTTGTATTCATTTCCACAATTCATCACCTCCGGCATGGCTGTGTCCTGTTGTCCTTCATGAAAATGCTTGCTTGCTCCTTGTGGCCAGTTAAGAAGAACATATCAATGGTAAAAGTGTGTGAATTTCCCCTTATCTGGATACTTTTTCCGATCAGGAAGGCAGATGGAGATGTAGAGCAGTAGGTAGATTTAGAATTCTGTTGCTCCCAGATTCCAAGCAACACAATTATGACTCCAATAATTCAGGCTTGTGCATCAAGGAAAGAGAGTTTATTATATTACAGAAAGAAAGAGCTGTGCTCTTTTTTATAGAACACATTGTTAGGTACAACTGCATTGGTCCATTAAAGACAAACAGGGACTGATTGGTAAAAGAAAGGAAACAATCCTCTGAGAGTGAAACATCACGTAGCTCACACAGAGCTGAACACAAACCACAGGTGCAGATCTTTGTTTTCATTCCTGACATTCTGCTCTCCCAGAACAGCATGAGAGCTGATTTCTTCTCCTGAGCCTTCTGCAACTTCCCGGTCAGGCCTGGGAAGAATTGCTGCTTTCTCAGGCTGTGTACAAGCACAGCATTCTGGTATTAAAACTCCTGGAAGTAGAGTCTTCCTGCAGATATAACGTAAAGAGAAGATCCTAAGAGGATTTCCCATATTTTCATCAGAAATAATGTACATTTACCAGGGTTTTTNTTCTCCTGAGCCTTCTGCAACTTCCCGGTCAGGCCTGGGAAGAATTGCTGCTTTCTCAGGCTGTGTACAAGCACAGCATTCTGGTATTAAAACTCCTGGAAGTAGAGTCTTCCTGCAGATATAACGTAAAGAGAAGATCCTAAGAGGATTTCCCATATTTTCATCAGAAATAATGTACATTTACCAGGGTTTTTTTGTCCTTGCACCGTCCTTATTTCCAGCATTTCCATGCATGAACTTCCAAGGCTGGTGCTGCTGAGCTCGGCCCAGTTGGCATCTCCGTGGAGCCGCATCCATGCAAGGCTGTGGTGTCCTCTAAACATGACAGAGCTGTTGGATGGGGATCCACCTTGGGACTGCTGGTCTGAAACAGGCCGGCAAGAAGTTTGTGGATAAACTAAAAATTAAAAAAAAAAAAGGAAAAAAAAGAGCTATTTTATTTTTTAATGAAGTCAATAAAGCCTGTATTGTCAGAGCAGAGCATGCCCTTAGCTGGTGACCTTGGTGTTATCAGTGCTGTCAGAGATCTTTATTGCTTCCATCCTGCTCTCCAGGAGTTTTCCCTGTGTTGGTGCTGTGACTGCTGGGACGTGACTTGTCTGGAGCGGGGACAAAGCCCCGAGCAGGGATCGTGGAGTGGGGTTTGCAGCTCTTCCACAGCGCCTGGAGCTGCAGCTGCATCCCCCTGAATCCCCAGGCAGCCCCTGGGGACAGCTCCGTGTCTGGCAGTGCCTCTTCCCTTCATCCCTGCTGGAAGGGGACAAGATGAGGTCAGCTGGACCCGTCCTTAAGGGCTGAGGAGGGGCAGCAGGAGGGAGGCCGTGGTGGGAGGAGACTGATAGCACAGGAATGTGGCTCGGGCTCACAGTTCTCCCAGCCCCTCAGTTTTCCTTGTGGGAACTGGCCCCTGGCTCTCCTGCCTAAAGGAGGCAACGATTTGTCAAGTTAAAGGCAAAAAAACCAGCAGTGATGGGAAGACAAAAGGGAACATAAAAAACCCTCCTGCTCTTCCAGAAGAAAGCAGTGTGGGCTAAAGAAGGATCCCTGAAAAAATAAGGTGTGCGTCTGAAGGAAGGAAAAGGGGAGCATGCCAAATTCCCCTCTAATCCCCTCAACAACAGCCAGATATAATGGGTTGCCAGACTTTTCCCTGAGCTTGTTTTGCTTTGGGCCGGAGATTTTTACAAACTCTGGCATGTTGGGAATTTTAATCAGGGCCAGGGCCTTGTTCGTGGTGATGTTTATAAATGTGAGTGGAGGAGAAAGTCTAGATTTTGCTCTTAAAAAATCCCACCAAGAAAACAACAACAACAAAAAAAACCAAACCAGAAAAAAAAAAAAAAGGACACTTACAAGCTGTTCCCATCCTCATTCTGTCCTGGCTGATGGAAAATCACCAGCACTTGCCTCATGTAAATGGCACTTTATCCACTGGAAATGTGAATGCTGTCACCAGTGGCCAGGTCTGTCAAGCTTATCAGCTGAGCTGGTGAGACAGAGAGATGCACCCAGTCCTGTTCACGCCAGGAGAGTGAGAGATAATAACATTTGGAGGGGAGAAAAGGCAGCCAGGCTGATGGACAGGAATGAAGGCACCCTGTGGAAGTCCATCGTTTATTCACTCCTGGTTTCGTATTCAGGAGGATGGCGTTTGCTCTCCCCTTAGTTCTCTTTCCTCCTTTCATGCTTTTGAAGAGTCAATCCAGAAGAATGAATTCCCTTCTCCCCTGCTGCCACCTCTGCACGTGTCATTCCTCATTTGCACCTGGAACAGGCTCTGCTAGATTTACTGGGGGGGCTTTGGGTGCTGAGAAAAAGAGGGATTTGGGGATTTTCAGGCAAAACAAGGAGCAAGGAGGCATCTGCCTTGGGTGATGTGAATCCTCCTCCAGAAGCTGCTCAGGAGGAGGAGTTTGTGCTGGGTGTGTGGGAATGAGGGATTGCAGGCAGGAATCTGCTGATGGAGGAAAGAGGCTCCATGGAAAGAGGCTCCAGCAATGGTTTTGGAGATGTTTTGGGTTAGGGAGATGTTTTGGGTTAGGGAGATGTTTTCCCAGCCCTGAAAGAGGGTGTATGGGGAGAAGGGGAGCCCGGAGATGGCTCCTTATAAAAGAGGGCAGCTGGGCAATGAAGCTAAAAATAAAAGAAGTGCAAAAGTTGGTTTTGTAGGAACTAATCATCCACTTGGCATCAATGCATAGAGAGAAAAGCTTCCACTCTCCTGGGAAAAGAGTCGTCAGGAGGAAGGGCTGTCCCTGTGCAGCGCTCCAGGAGAGCTGTGGGATCTCTCCTTAAGCAGCCCCAGCCTCGGAGGGGCTGTTAATGCAGATCAGAGCCGTGTTCCATATGTATGATCCTGAAATCTGTGCTTCCAGAGCGAACCCCAGGCACGAGCACGATAATGTAATGAGTTAAACTGCTTGTTCGCAGTTCCACTAAAAGCAAATGGACTGGGAATTTGTTTTAAAAAACTGGACGGAGCTTTATCGGCCAATTAATCAGGATGTATAATGGATAAATTAAAGGGCAGAGTCAAGCGAGGCTGCCAAATAAAAAACAATAAAGTGCAATCTGCAAACGGACGTGACATTATGGGATGCTGAACAACCCCAGCAGGGGGGATCAGCTCACGGCCTTGGGCTCCCCAGGTCCCCTTGGCTTCCCCATCCACATCGTGGAGGAAAAGCCATCCCGTGGGGATTGTTGTGGTTCACAGCAGCAGAAGGGTTGCTGCCTGAGGGGTTATCACTATTCCTCTTCTAAACTGGAATCAGAACAAGCCACAGGCTGGATTGGAGGTGGTTGGAGAATTGGGAACATCAGAAATTCAGATGAATTGTGGGGCAGCCCCAAGGGGTGAATTTTGCAGCACCCACGGGAACTTTTTTTCCCTTTTTTATTGACATTGCTGGAAATAGCAACATTCGGAATCCCTGGATATTAAATAACTGCTCCACTGCAAGGAGCACAGGCAGGGAGCTGAAAGGAAGAGCTGGCAATGGCAGGGATGGGTTGGAAGAGCTCATTTCCTCCCAGGCTGTGCAAACTCTGCCCAGTTGATCAGACACTCGAGGGCCTGCGAGAGGCCCTGGGGAAGCTTCGGGAGCAGCAGCTTGGCAGATTTATCACCCTTCTCCCTACACATCTCTGCAGATGGGGAATTTCCTCCCCAACAAATAAACCCAAGCAGTAAATTGTCTTTGCAGTGGGGCTGGGGGGCTCAGCAGTGGGATGAGGGGTGCTGAGCTCCTGGCTGTGCTCATGATTCACAGCCAAGCTGTCCTTTAGGTTAAAAAAATAAATGAATTTGCTTGGTGCCTGCCATGACCATCTTGCTTCCTCAGGCTTTGTGTCGCAGCAGTTAGAAAATCACTGGGAGCTCTCTTCTCCAGGTGACTGAGGCTCCGTTGGGCTTCCTGGGAAAATGAGGTGGCATCTGCTTCTCCAGCACTGGGGATCATGTCACAGCTCCAGCTGGGGCCTCTTCCAGGTCACCTGGCACATCACAAGTGTTTGATGCATCCTCTGAAGGGACAGCAGAGGTGTGAACCTGTCAGGAGGAAAAGACACAAATAACCAGAAGTAGATTTTTAGTTTATTTTTCAATTTTTTTTGGTAAGTGGAAGTGTGAAAAAAAAAAAAAAGAGAAAACTTTTATTGAATCCTTGCTAGAGCAAAACCAGCAGGGTAACAGCACCAGGGCACTGCAGGCAAGGAAGGAAAGGTATTTTAATGCTATTAAGCAATATTTAGTTAATGGAAGACAGATCTTATGGAGAGGAAATGTTTAGAACACCGGCCTTGCCTTTTCCCTGAGAGCTTTGGATGCCAGACCGATCCCACCGTGCGCGTTCTGCAGCGCTGCTCCCTGTGGAGAAACTTCCATAAGGAAATCTTCTAGTTGAGAGACAAGGCCAGATTCTGACGAGCATATTGTTTGTGAGCAAACACCAACAGCTCGCTCCTCAGCTGCTGCAGACACGGCCATGTGGCGACTTCCCCAAGCTCTTCTCAGCGAGGAACGTGTTGCTCCCGACGATGCTGTTGTGGATAGAGGCAGGGCTGTGCTGTGGGTGCTGGTGGAGCTGAGGAGCTCCGGGAGGAATTTCCCCTCTCCTCTGACTCCCATCTTTTTGAAGATCCCGCTGGGTGCCTGCCTGCTTTTCCAGTCTTAAATCTCTGTCTCCTTTCCTGGTCTTGCCCCCAAAGCTGCAGGGAGTTTAAGTGAAGCAGGGATTTCACTGTGTGTGTAGGACCCAGATTTGCCATCACAAGCATGGATAAACACTCCTTGTTCCCTGGCTGGGGGTCAGGGGCTGAGTGCCATGTCAGTAAGGAGATTGGGATTTGGTTTGGGGCAGTTTTGTCCATCAGAGAGTCCTGGAGCTGAGCAGAGGTGGAGGGCAGAGCACTGTCCCTCTGCTCTCCCCTGCCAGCCATCCCCACTGTCCTTTTGAGGTGGTGGCATCACAGCTTTTGGGGTGTGGCAGGGTGAGGAGGGAGCTGGGCTGCCTTTGGGGCTGCAGTGAAAAACAGAGCTGGAACCCCTTGCAGAAACACGGGGTGTTGGTCCCTTCCTGCTGGGACTGCAGAGGTTTCCAAACGTCCTTAAAAAGCCTCTCCCAGCCCTCCTGGAGGTGCTCAGGGATCAGGGAGTGCTAGTGGGGTGTATCCCGACGGATGAGCACCCACATCTCCTGGCATCCCCCCCGCAGGCTGACTCAGTGCTGAGCTTGCTGAATTGGGGCTCTCAGGATTAATTTCCTCCTCTGGCTCCGCTTCCAGAGGCTCAGACTCAAAGAGGATTTGCCCGGCGATAGAGCAAATCTCACCCAGCACATTTGTTTACTTGCAAACCACGAGCACTCCCGCGCACCCCGGCCAAGCTTCGCATCCTGTTGGTGGGCAACAGAGACCAAGAGAACTTGCTCAGCAAGGAAACAGCCCCGCTGGGTGCAGATATCCCTCCTCACTCCCACAGGGAGAAGGAAAGCACCGGGAGGCGCTGGGTGCTGTTGTGTCATCACTGCTGGTGGCAGAAGACGCTCGTTGTAAGGGATGGGCCTTGCAGGGGATGTTCCTGGCCCGGGATCTCCCAGCCAGGGATGCTCCTGGCCCAGTGCATCCCTCTCCTGAAGAGGGAATCACTCAGCTGCTCAGGAGCCTCCCTCCACCCAGCCGGAGCCTCTGCCGCGGGGTGGGCGAGCTGACGGCTGCAGCGGCAGGAGGAGCAGCGTGGGAGAGGGTTGGAACCCAGAAAATCTGGGCATGTTTTCTTCTTTTGGACAAATAGCTTATTCTCTGAAAAATTCAGTTGTGGGTCGGCCAGCGCCATCTGTGAAGCCCTGCCAAACGTGGTGAAGAGTTTCAGCCAAGAGTGAAAGAAAAGGAAAAATTAAAAAACCTGGAAAATGTCCATTTCCAAAAGCATTTTGCAAAACAAACATTTCAGGTCTTTCTGTCCAAATTACACTCCCTGTTGACATGTGTCTGTTTAATAATATATACATTTTTCAAAGATTTGGAGAAGATGACCTCAAGTACTCCAGTTATTTGATTTGTGGCTTCTGTGTGGGAAATCTTTTTGCTCCCTGGACACAAAGCAATGGGAAGAGCAGATCCAGTCTGCTCAAGGACCCATTTGGTGCTTGTACAGTGATTATTGCAATTTGGCCTCATTTCATGGGCTGGTGTACACATCTGTGTGGTGGGGTTGACTTTTCTGGGGAAGGGTGGCAGATTTGGGGTGCCAACAGTCCAGCACCTGCTCCGCCTGTTACAGATTGAATGTGGGAGCCACGGGGTGTAAAAGTGACCGAGTTTGCTATTTCAAAGAGAGTTGGCTTTTCTGGAAGAGAGGAGCTACACCTACTTGTGTTTCTACTTCCCCTTTCATATCTCTCTTCCCCAGTAGCTTCTCTTCTTCAACACTCTTGGTTTTCCATCTGTGCTTATCCAAGAGCTGTGACCCCAGATCGGTGCCGCCAATCCCTTCTCATGATCGGATTTGCACAAGAAAGAGGAAATAACTGTGGTTATTTATGTGGTTTAAACTTGGACAAATTAATGTAATAATTTAAGTCTGGTGAAACTTCTAGGACATCACCTCGTTGAACCTTCTGCTGATGTGGAAATCACGTTCATAGCACCGATGTTATCAGAGAATCCCAGAATGGTTTGGGATGGAAGAGACCTTAAAGCTCATCTCATCCACCCCTGCCTTGCACAGGGACACTTTCCACTGTCCCAGGCTCCTCCAAGCCGTGCCCAGCCTGGCCTTGGACACTCCCAGGGATCCAGGGGCAGCCACAGCTGCTCTGCACACCCTGTGCCAGGGCCTGCCCACCCTCAGAGGGAAGAATTTTTCCCTATATCTCATCCAAACCTGCTCTCTATGAGCATCAAACCATTCCCCCTTGTCTGTCGCTACATGCATTTGCTTCATGCTTTTAAAAGTGCTCCACCTGCAAACCACCAGGCATTCCAGTAAAATATCCTCCTGACCAGTGGAGGTCCGGAGTCATCAGCTTGCTAGAGCAGTTTATTTGGCTAAATATGCCATTGATTTGTTTGGGCTGCATTCCAACCGTGTGGGCTTTGTAAGTCAATACAGCTCCCATCCTCCACTCCACGCTCAGTAATTGCAGGGCAGTAGATTCTGTTTAAAAAGGACAATGCTCTGTGTGTGCTCGAGCAACAGGAGATGGCAGGGTCAGCACCAGGAGAAGAGCAGGGTCAGGACTTGGTGGGGTGTTGGAGAGCAGAGGGAGAAGGAGGAAAGCAAGGTACCACATTTCCAGGCTGCTTGAGGAAGATGAGGTGTGTGGTTGTGCTTTTGAATGTCCCAGAAGCGGTCAGGCTGGGAGGAATCACAGCGGGTCACCTGCTCCAGCCTCCCAGGGTCACCCCAGAGCACAGGGATGCTTCTGGGATATCTCCAGTGATGGAGGCTCCACTCCTCTCTGGGCAGCCCCTTCCAGTGCATGGTCACCTGCAGGGTAAGGGAGTTCTTTCCCGTGTTACAGGTTTCCATCTGCCCCAGTTTTGTCGCCCCATGTTGTGCCCATGAAGGTATCACCTGTCCCTCTCAGTTTCTGGTTGTGCCAGGGCCTGCCCAGAGTGTCTGGTGAAGGCATTCCCAGCCTGGAAATGAAGAGATGCAGGCTCTGTCCCCGCTCGCTGTCCCTCCATCGTGCTGTGATGAGGTTCAGCCCCAGATCTGGGTGCAGTTCTGCTTCCCGGTGCAGATCCAGCCCCAGCTTAGTGATACCAGCATGCAAGTCACTGTGCCGTGGGATTTTAACATTTATCAGTGACCATAGCTCTTACAAGGGACTCTGCTACCCCAGGGTGAAACACTCTGGGTGGCAAGGGGGTTAAACAATGCCTGCTGAGGCCAAGGGTACAGTCGAGTGGGATTGGCTTTTATTTTTCCTTTCTCTCTAAAAACAAACAGTTTTAAATACCCAATTTCCCCCTAGAAATGCGGGTTTATCATCAGATACTGCAAGCCCTCCTCCCCAGCAGGACATCAAGCTCCCCAAACCGGTTCAAAACTGAGGCAGAAGGGTGGAAGAGAGGTCCATTTCTCAGTGAGAAATCAGGTCTTGCTTCCAAAAATCACTTTGCATAACTCCATGAAGCCCAGGCACACAGGCAGCTGGAAGTGCTCCTCTCCCCACGCCGATGTTTTTCCTGAGCTAATCACAAGTGTAACCTCCACGTCCCTGATTGCAGGTGAGGGCCGTGCTGATTTCCCAGGGAGCCTCAAGGCACTTTAATCCCGAGCCTGGTGCTCCTGGGGAGCCCCCCCAAAGCCAGCCCATGTCCCCATCAGCAAACACACCACACTTGTTAGGACACAGTGCATGAGCCTGCCATGCCAATCAAGGCGCATTCATGCGGCCGTGCAGGGTCTTCTTGCTCTCTCCAGTGATGTGTAATTAGTGCATATTTAGAATCACAAATTCCTGCCTTGCAGGAGGGATGTATTCAGGGCCAGTTCTGCCCCTTGTTGGAAGGAGACGCCTTCCAACAAAAGGAAAAGGACAAAACGTAGAAAGGACGCCTGAGCAGGGTGGTTTTTCCTTCTGTGCTCGTTCAGGTGGATTTGCACGCTGAACTGCTGCTCTGGGAGCTTTACCTGTGCCCTGAACACACAGAGCTTGTAACAGCAGTAGGAATCTTTGGATTTTATGTGCCTTTGCTGCTCTGTTAACACTGTACGTGGGGAGCTTTGCCATGGGATGTTGCTCGGCGTGGCTCTTGTCCTGCACAGATGCCAATTTACAGTGCCTGCGCCCACACATGGGTTTGTTTTTAATGCTGGTATTTATTATCTGCCTTCCATCTAATGTCACCATCACTTCCACGTCTGCCACCAATTGCCAAGGAATAAATACAATTAAATCAGCATCTCCTTAGGATAGAGAGAAGGAAAAAAAACAATGTGTGTTGCTGGGCTTGCTGCATCCCATCTCCATCCCAGCAGTTTTCAGTATGTCTTTGCTGGGGCTGGAGCACAAATAAAGCAGAGAACAAGATTTTTCCAGGTCCCTTGGAAACACAGAGGGAAGGAGGCGATGGCAGTCAAAGGGTGGAACTGTCAGACTTGAAGAAAAGCCACTTCCAGGCAGAGAGGAGGTGCTAATTAAATTAAATTTGAGATTTCTGCCACTCAATCCTGAGCAAGTCTGAGAAAAACCAAGCAACCTTTAAAAATAATTAAAAGTTAAACCAAAAATAAAAGAGAAAAACAACCAGGTGGGGAGGGGTTGCTGACTACAGGCTTTGCTGTTGTTATCCACCCCCTGGTGCCTCTCTCTGAGTGCAGCTCTGCCGGAGCCCTTTGGAGCTGCCTTCCCTTTGATGCTGTGATTGATTTCCCCCAGGGATGGGAGAACACTACCTGGGGAAGAAATTCGTGGTTATTTTTAGCTTTGCGAGCACCGAAGGGGATTCCTCAGCAAGGCTGAGCTCTGCGTGCCCGAACCTCTCCCATCCCATCCCCGTTGCCGTGGGTTTGGTGGGAGGATGGCAAAGCTAAAAAGCAGGATTACTGCTGTAAAATCAGGGAATGCTTATAGCTCAGCCTCCTCGTGCACTGGCACAGAGAAATTGTGGCTGATCTGTTCCTGGAAGTGTCCAAGGCCAGGTTAGATGGGGCCTGGGGCAGCCTGGGGTGGTGGAAGGTGTCCCTGCCCGGGAGATGAACGTTAAAATTCCTTCCAACCCCAAATATTCTGGGATTTAAGGCTAAGCAGCTGTGATCCAAAAGAAATCTCCTTGAGAGAGCACTTGAAGCAAATTCAGAGCAGGAGGAGGGATGGAGAAACGTTGCTCTTGTAGAGGGCAGAGCAAAGAGCTTGGAAAAGGCAGTTGAGGTTGGAAGTGGTGCTTGGATTGATGGTCTCAAAAAAATCGTTCAGCTCAGCTCACAAACGAAACGTTTCAAAATGTCAGTGGATTTAAAATCTGGGAAAATATTCTGACTGGATTTCACTCTTTTGCCTCAGCAAAACCCAAGTAGTCTGGTGTTTGCTTTTGAGCTTTCAGATTTGTGGCTGATATAAAGCAAATGTAAAGGAAAGGTTGCAGGGAAAGACTGTTTCAAACCGAAGAGCTTGGAGTTAAAATCCAGAACAAAAAGTGGGTGAATTGGTGCATCCACGGTGCTTCTCCCTTGGCAAACCCGGATTGAGTAACAAAAACTGCACTTTCTGCAGAGCATCTCATCCATCCCTAATGCTGAGATGGAGGGAGGTAACCAGAACTCCTGGGTTCTCCTCCAAACTGTAGGGAAGAGCTTGGGCTGGGATTTTGGATGGGTTTTTGAGCTCTGGGCGATCAGGGGGAATGATTCCCACCACGTGGTGTGATACAGGAGCACAGGAGGAGAACCACGGGTTCATGGACCAGGCTGGCAGGGGAGAGGCCCAGCTCCAGCCCCCCTGCACTGCTGTGTCCTCTCTCCAGATGGATTTTTCCATCTCTGGGCTTGGCCTTTGTGGTGCTGACAGAGGAGAGCCAGGGTGCTCTAATTGGCGGGGAATCGGTCCTGAAATGTCACAGAGATTTATATCTCTGTGCAGCCTCTCCAGGTGCTAATTGTGCCACAGGCCTCTGGGTAATGGCTCCGGGAGAAAAGAATCCCAGGCTCCCCTGCTTCTCCTGCCCTGTTTTTTTCCCTTTTTATTCACTTGGTGGATCTGAGGGCTGGGAGGGGCGAGTTCTTGCACTGCCCTGCAGGGAGAGGGAATTCTGTCCACAGCAAAAGTGGGAGCAGGTTTAGCAGGAGTGGGGGATAATAGAAAATGTCACTGCAGGTGGCACTTGGGTGGGATGCAGCTCTTCAGTGCTGCTGACACAGGAAAATTTCTGGATGGATTACAATTGTCGCTGCTGGGAGACTTCCCAGCAAGGTCCTGCTGTGGGACATGGAACTTCACAGCCCAAATTTTCTCCCTCCAAGAGAGGAAGAATCTCACTTAGGTTTTTTTCCCCCCCAGGGTGGCAGTAGTTATGGGATGAGCCATCTGTGATGGTTTGTCCTCTCCAGACCGACCCAGCCAGCCTGGTTTGGGCAGCCCTGAGCAAGGTGCAGGTTGCTGTAGGTTGGTAATGATGTGTTTTTGTCAGACAGGACAAATTTTTTCCTTCCCCGACTGAAACAACAATATTGATCTATCGTCTTGGTCAGTTACATAAAGACCATCTGCATTAATCTGATTTAATGGGGATTTAGCTGGCACGGGAGGGAACCTGTTACTGTTCTAATCTCATTTCAGCAACACACCGCTGCTTTTTTTAATACTGTTTTCCTTTCCCCCCATCTCTGCTGTTCCAGTCTATTTGGATCAGACTGTTCCTGGCTGGTTCTTTACTTGGTTTTGCAGCTTTTCTATGATTTTTTTTGCCATGCTCTGTGTGCTTCTGGTGTCCCAGCCAGCCCAGCAGCCCCGAACTCTTCCGTGTTTGAGTTTGCACCCCAAAATCTGGACTGTGTTGATCTATTTCCCCAAAAGGCTGGTGGCACCCGTGGGTGCTCCTGCACAAAGAGGAGGTGCTGGCAGCTGCTGTGGCCATGGGAGCCCCTCACTGCCCACCTCGCCTTTCCCAGAAGCTGCTGGACCACGTGCTGAGATCCACAAACGGAGCCTCTGCTGCTGCAGCTCCAGAGGTGAGGCTGAGCTGGGGTTTCCAGCACCAGGCCTCCTGATTATCAGTCCTACGGCAGAGCAGGGAGGCCTGATGGGTTTTCCCACCTCCAGATGGTGAATGGGATGAGAAGTACACGAGTACCAGGGGAGGGAAGATCAAACATCATCTTCCTGGCGCTTGTGCTGGAGGCTGGGGAGTTGCTAGGACCGAGCAGCGAGAGGCAAATTAAAACCTTGCATTAATTCCATTAACTATGATCATCTTCTCACCAGGGATGAATTTAACTGCTCACCATTAGTATTTTTATAGACAAAAAGTTGCGTCGAGAGGCCCACGCGCCATTAACTCGACCCCAGGGTGGGGATGGTGTGATCCATCCTGGATGTTCACATTCCCTGGGTGCACCACGACCCCACAGACCCGGGAGGGAGAGCAGGGAAGGTGCTAAAAGGCAACACGAGGCACCAGTTTAATTTGCCAAGTGAGTGGCTCAGTCCAGCTGTGCCATTAGTGCCTCACAGCTGGACTGCTGTGCTGGTGGCAGCCGAGATCTCGCTGTAGAACCAAGAGCAAACACATCATCAATGCTCAGCTGCCTTTTGCAGCTCCAGGTCCTGTCCCGTGGCCGGAGGTGGCAGGAACTTTGGGGGTTTGGGTGTTTGCTGAGCTCAGTTTCTGGGTGGGGAGGTGGGAATGGTCCCAGCAGGGTGGCACTGGACTTCTGCAGGGCTCCCAGCTCTTCGTTCTGTTCTTTTCTTCTGGGGTGGTTATTTCCAAATTCTTCTGTGAGGGAGAGTCAGGCTTTTCCCACTTGGCATGACACTGAGTCTGGCTCAGAGGGTTCACCGAACTCATGGCTGAGAGGTTCCCAGACCTGCTCTGGCAATCTTGTACCATGAGACCTTCCCAGAGCCAGGAGGCACCGTGTGGTTGGCATTTCTGTCCTCTGGCACTCCTCTGAGCTCCCTTGGTGGAGTCACCGTCCCTGGATGTGTTTAACAAAGCCTGGATGTGGCACTGGGTGCCAGAGTTTAGTTGAGGAGTTGGGCACGGGTTGGACTCGATGATCTTGGAGGTCTCTTCCAGCCTGGGGATTCTGGGATTCTGGGACTGTGTTTGGACTGAGCACATCCCTCTGTTCAGCTGGGAGGGGGTGGGTTTGGCATCTTCTACTTTTTTGCATTCAGTTTGGTTTAAACCTTTGTTTTCCCTGTTGCCCTGGAAACACTGCAGAGGAGAGGGATGGGAGAGGGGAGGGCCGGTGACCTGGTGCTCCTGGTGCTCAAGGGACAATGGAGCACCTCGTGCTGTGCCATGGGGACAGAGAGAGAGAGTGCTGGGAGAGAGACTTGTACCCAGTGCTGGTTATGGACTGGGACACCTCAGCGAGCGGTTCTTTGCAACTTTTAGCAATTAGGGAACCTCTGTTAGGACAGCTCCAATCCTGGTGGAGGAGGAGGGGACAGAGAGGTGCAAAACCAGCTGAACAGGTGCCAGCAAAGCGGAAATGCCTCAGGAGGAGCTTCCTCCTGGGAAGTTGTATTTCCCTCAGGGTCCTCCTTGTCTGCCCATCTTGTCCAAGTCCCGCGTGCAATGGGGGCTGCATTTCTTGATGCAGGGATGGGGCTGTTGGAGCAAGTTTCTGGTCCACACCATTCTAGGTTGGACATCAACCTTCCTCAGATCCACCTGAGGTCTTTCCCATCCCCTCTGGGATGTCCTGGAGCCATCACCAGTCTCTGCACAGCTTGTGAAAAGTCTCCCAGCTCCTTTGGCCATGTCCTCATTGTCAGGGTGGTTAAGAACTTGACCATTGCAGAGCGAAGAACCTCAGGGCCACGCTGGGACATGTCCATCCCAAACCAGGTCCCCTTCTTTGGCTTTGCTTCCGCCCCTCTGTACCCACCACATCTGCGGGTCTGCAGCTCCAGCCCGGGCTCCGAGATGGGACAGGCAGCAGCGGAGGAGAGGGATGGGGCTGGTGGCACGAAGAGCAGCAGCTGTTTTTGCTCCCTGCCCCACGGCTTTGGGGTCAGACGGAGCTCTGCAGAGGGCACACAACTTGTCAGGAAGCACTGGCGAGTTCCTTGGCAGCGGGTGATTTTTTCCTCCTCTTTTGCATGGATTACACTTGTTCGCTGCTTGCCCTTTTCAGCAGGGAGAGCAGTTTGGATACACATTACCTACATGGCAAAGTGTGCTCTAATTGGCCAAGAATTGGTCCTAAAATGTCAGGAAAAGATTTATTTCCCAGTGCAGCCTCTCCAGGTACTAATTTTTCTATGGGCCGCCAGATAATGGCTCCAGTGCACAATAGCTCAGTTCCTAATCAGGATACAGAGCTGTAATTGGGTTGAAGGGATTTAAAATCATTAAGGCCACATTCACAGGGAATAAAAAAGGAACCCCCCCACCTCCTTTCCCCCCCAAGACTGAGTGACTGTGTTTAATGAGCAACTCCTGGCATGTCATTCGTAATAGGCAGCAATGAAGTTGCAGCAAGAAGTCCAAGGGCAATCAAGAGAGACTTTGTGGCCTTGGGATGACTGGTTAAGGAATCAGGAGAACAAGGAGAGCTCTCCTGTGTCCTGCCAGTCAGAGGGAATGCTGAGGGGAGAAATGGAAAGAGCCAGCAGATCAATACCTGGCTCTGAGCCTGGTGTAATGGGCAGAATTTGGGGTATTTTGGTCTCCACAATGGGACACCCCTGCCTCAAAGGATCTCTGTGCAGGAGTCAGCAGAGCTTTAAACCTGTTTTGAAGTAGTGAAGGAATGAAACCAGGCTCCAAGATAAGTCGAGAGGCAGCACATCAGTGCTGACAACAGGCAGACCTAGAGGAGGTCACTGAGCATCCAGGAGTAAAAAAGCCTCAGGTTGTGCCATTTTGATAATTTTTGTGGTCTGGCATCCAGCCCTGCCTCGGCAGTGGGAGCCAGGAGTTCAGCTCTGTGCATCTGCAGGTCCCTCCTTACTGCTGCATCTCAGTGTGCTCCAGCCTTGGGTGCAGGTGATGTCATGTTGTCCCCATTTTGTGGTTCTGGGTCCATGCTGGAGTGGTGGTGCTGTCCTATTGCCAAAATCAGTGTGAAGTGGTAAAAAAATCCCTGGTTCTGCAGTGGGTGAGGAGTGGCAGGTAAAGAGCTGAGCAAAAAATCTCCCACATTGAGCAGAGTGAAATGGTTTGGTCTTGCTTTAATTTGCTTAGACTCCTTCCTTCAGCATCCTGCTTCACAATCTCATCCACTAAATTTCCTCTTTTTCACACGAGACCGTATCTTAAAGTGTGTTGAGACCTTTTAAATTCCAGACTCATCCCTCCACACCCCTTGCAAACCCATCACTCGGTGTCACCCACCCACCAAGGCCACGTCAGCACACCTCAGCTGGAACTGCAGTGCCTTTTGTCCTTCAAGCCGTGCCCTGTGTTGAATTCACGCCGTTATCTCCCTTTTACAACTCCAGGTATTAATTTCCCCCAAGTCTCACTTTACAGCTCTGCACCCTCCCTCCTCTGCAAGGATCACGGGGAAAGGTGACGTCAAGAGACTCACCCATGATGGGGAGAATACGATGTCCAGGTTTAATTGGCAATGATTGTTTTGTCTTCTGTACAAAAGCAGCAAATCCCCAGAAGCTGGAGAGGAGCACAGCTGTTTATGGCGAACAGAAGCCGCTGCTTATCTCCTTGTAGCAACCTGTCTCCAGGAGATCACGGCTTAATTAACTCGCGTGTTATCGAGAGTGAAATTGTACAGACATTGTTAAAAAAAAATAATATTAGAAAATAAAAACTAAGAAGAGATAAAGTGGGAAGGAAGGAGGTGACCTGTGAGCCAAGTGGAGTGAACTCTGTAGGGAGGCAAAGCGTGTGGCTGCCGGAGGCGATGCGTGAATTTGGATGTGGTGGATGAGCTGGAGAGGGGACAGCGATTCCCTGGCTGCAAGGAATGTGATTTTCAGGCATGGTGTGGGCTGGGCTTTCCCAAAAATGCAAACCTGGGTTTGCACTGGAGAGGGTTTGTCATGAGGAAGGAATCATTGTGCACTGCTGGAACCTCCCGGGCACCCAGCACATCAGCACGGGGTTCCTTCCCATCTCCTCCAGGCTGCTGGAAGGAAAAGTGCAGGGCTGCTGCTCCTGGTCTCTCCACCCCATGGATTTGGGGATGGGTCACAGACCTCAGCCTCTGATTTCCTGATCAGAGAATCACAGAATGCTTTGAGTTGGGAGGCATCTTAAAGATCGTCTCTTTCCCCCCCCTGCCATGGAGTTGGGCACTTTCCTCTGTCCCAGGCTGCTCCAAACCCTGTCCAACCTGGCCATGGACACTTCCAGGGATGGGGCAGCCACAGCTGCTCTGGGCACCCTGTGCTGGAGCCCCACAAATCTCACAGGAAAGAATTTCTTTGTGATCTAAATCTAAACCTATACTCTTTCAATTTTAAGCCGTTTCCCCCTTGCCCTGTTGACAAGGACAAACAGATCCCAAATGACTAAATTGGGCAGGGATTTTCCATCAGACTGGAGTGCAGAGACAAAGTGGCTGAGTCCTTCCCAAAGATATTTTTCTCATTCCTGGCTGTTAGATCCCAACTTTGTCAGCAGCCTCATCCCTGACTTCAGCCAGCTCTCCATCGATTCCACAACATTGGCCACTGTCCCATCCAGGGGCTGGTGCTTTGTCCCAAACAGTTCACCCCAGAACAAGGGGCATGGTCTTGCTGCTGCAGATCTTCCTGAGGATGTAAGGAAAGAATTGCTGGAGGAATTGTAAAGCAACCTCTCTGCAAGGGCTGTGGAGTCACTCGGAGAGCGGTGCAGAGGGAAATTTGACAACCTCTCCCATTCATCGCTCAAAGTGCTCCGCAGATCAAAGCCACAGAGACAGTGATACATTTTGGGCTAAGAACATTAATTTGTATCCAGAGCATTTTAATAAATAATTTTTTTAAATCCAGTTCAGCCCTGTCATCTCAAGCCAATTCCATTTAATATCCAGCCCTTCGAATGACAGATTTTTAACACCATAATTAGCATGTGTGGCTCTTAAAAGCCTTTGCTGGTATTCTCAGGCCTTCTCTACATTGCAGCATCTCCGCTCCTGTCCTCCCAGCCCCCTTTTCTGATATTGTTATTCCTCTTGTAGTTGTTTATTGTGCCTGCTGAGGCAGATTAAAGACAGGAAGGAACCAGTGTGTTGTTCTTAGGGGCTCCTTTGCAGTGCAGAGTAAGCATGGCAGAGCTTAAGGATTCCAAATCCAGAGCCTCGCTTTTCGAACCGTGTGCCTGACGAGTGGAGGTGGTTTCTGAAGCATTTCATTGTTGCTCTGTTGGGTCACTTTTTGTTTGATTTGGGGTTTTTTGTTCTGTGGATTTATATATTTTTTGAATGGGAAGAGTGAGGAGCACCAAGGGTTTCTTATATAATGACATATGACTGAGAGCTGGGGATTAAAAGGAAAACAAGAAAGGTTATGGAATACTTGGTCATATTGTAAATTTTGGCAGCACCAGGAAATATCCTCACGTGTTATTGCAGAGAACAAAGCTCCTCAGGCTCCATCCAAGGATGAAAGCAGGTCCAGCAGAAGCCAAACACGGTCCAGTCCCCCAGTTCCCTCCTCAGAGCCTTTCAGTGGGATGTAAATTGTCTACAGCACAGACACACTTAGATTTGGGCCTCCATCCTCCAGCAGAAATTGCTGATGAGAGCTGGAGCCGTTTGCCAGTTCGCATTTTCATGTGGGATCTGGCACACAGAAGGAGAAGGATTTTGTTTTCCAAAGCCACTGGAGTGTGCGAGGGGGGGAACCAGACCTTGTCCAGAGAAACAGAGACGCCAAATGCTGTCTTGTAGTGATTTTGTTCCACTTCACTCTTGGCTGAGGATGGGCCCAGAGCAAAATCTCAGCTCTGAGCAAAAGCCTAAAAGCTGAACCTGCTCCCAGCCTGCAGCTGCTGCTTATCTCAGTGATAGAAATCAAACCTGGAAACCTGTGGCTCTGCTCAGTGGCTGCACCTGCCCTTTGGAGCGTGCTTCTCCTGTCCCACAGAGGTGTGTAAGCCTCGGGGGCATCCATCTGTCCCTAAACCTGAGCATTTCTGGGCTGGAAGGCCTCACGCTCTGCAGTGAGCACTGTGTAACCCCAATCCCTCCAGTTACCGGGGAGCGAGGCCGGCGTTATCCTTTCGGTTTTGCCATGGCATGAAAATCAAAGCAAGGCTTTGAGGAAAAGCAGTGCCAAGCCCTGGTTTGCCATTCAGGACGTGCTGGTGTTATCCCCATTATGTGAGGAGTTGGTGGGGAGGGCTTTGAGGCCAGCATGGAGCCAGGATGCTCCCCAGCACTCAGCAGCGAGCATGCAGGATCACAGAATCACAGAATCTGCTCGGCTGCAAGGGGCCCGTGAGGATCACTGAGTCCAGCTCCTGGCCCTGCTCAGGACCATCCACAAAGGTCACACCCTGTGCCTGAGAGTGTTCTCCAAACACTTCCTGAGCTCTGTCAGGCTTGGGGCTGTGACCACATCCCTGGGGAGCCTGGGCAGTGCCCGACCACCCTGTGGGTGCCAGACTGCCCAGCCCCAGGCAGACACCCACCCCCGGGTGCTCCCAGCACAGCGCAGGCCAGCGCTGAAGCACAGCGGAGCCAATTTGGGCTGCAGAGCCCCGTCCCTCCGCCCGGCTCTGGGACGCCCAGAGCTCATGCAATGCAAATCTGCAGAAAGCGGCAGCAAAGCCCTTGCTCTGACTCATTATTCCGACCGCAGCAGATGCTTTGCAGAGGGACGCTGCCTGTCCCCTGGCCGTGGCATGGGGCCACCAACCCCGGCGTGCCACAGCAGCCCTGACAGCTGACGGCTCTGACAGGATGATGGGCTTTGGCACCTTCCCAAAGTTTGGAGTTGGCCCACAGTGCCCTCCTGGGTCCATGTGGGGCTTGCAATAAACTTCAGGGCTTGTGCCTGGCTTATTGTTGGCACTTGATGCTTCTCCTCGCTGCTCTGGTGATATTTCTTGTCCCTGGCTCGTGGCTGGCTTGCAGCTGCAGTGTGCTCGCCCTCATGCTGAGGGGGGAAATTACTCTACAAGCCCCCAAATTGATGTAGAGTTAATTCCTCGCTGCAATTTGCTAAAATCCTCCTTCCTCTGTGCTTTCACTGTTAAAGATCACATGGAGTGGCTGGGTTTGGTGCCTGCTCTGTGGGAGCCAGCTGCAGTCCCTGGTAGCCTTTTGTTTTCAGATTGCCTTTTTGGAGAGATACGAAAATCCACTGAGGAATGATGGGCGAGCTCTGCTTTGTAAAGCTTCGCTTTCCTTTCTTCCTGGAGTCCCTGCAAATGTCAAATGCTCTTTTCCTGCCTCCTAAGTGCACACATTTACCCAAGTCCCTGGTATTTTGGGAGCAATCCCATTTACTCACAGGCTGCGTAGGAGGCACTACAGAGGCTGCCCAGAGGAGCTGCGGCTGCACCATCCCTGGAACTGCTCAAGGCCAGGCTGGACGGGGCTTGGAGCAACCTGGGCTAGTGGAAGCTGTTGAGGGGGTTGAAATGAGATGAGCTTTCAAGTCCTTTCCAACCCGAACCATTTTGTGTTTCTGTGATTCTGTGCCTGATTCTCAGTGCTGGTCTGGAGCACTCAGAAAACTGGAGATGTAGAGATTGCAAAACCTCGTGATTTTTGGTGCAGTGGCCGAGATGAGCCAGCATGGTCATCTCCATTCCCCTGCATTTTACCCACCGTTGTCTTTTCTGTCACTGTGAGCTCTCAATAGGAGATTTGGGCACTTTCACTGCAGGTTGGTGCCTGATGCAATTCCATCCGCAGTCCCCTACTCCTGGTGTCACTCCTGGCTGGTGTCCCTGCAGCAATGAGCCACACGGGGTGAAGGTGACACTTCCCCTTAATCCCCAGCCCCAGAGGCTGAGCTTGACATGGGTCAGCTTTTGTACAAAACGAGGGAAAAAAACAAACAAATAGCTGAAAGTTGAGCAGGACAAGGAAAGTTCAGGCTGCTCTGTAATGTCAAGGTGAGCAAGGCGATGGCATTTACGTTGGAGATATCCGGGACTCAGGATCTGGGATTAGTGTCAGCTCTTCTGTGGCAAACTAAATTAGGAATGCAGAGGCTGTCTCTGTTTATGATACAGGGTTGTTAGGTGCTTCAGGTACTGTCATTCTTATTTAAGGATATATTTAAGGATTAGCAGTAAGAAGTCCAGCATTAGCAGGAGAGAAATGAATGTTAGTGAGCTTAGGCTTGGAGGGCTTATTTTTGATCATCATCATGTGAGCTGCTTTAGGAGAGATGAGCTCCAAGATGGGAAGGGCGGGGGGAGATTCTTGTATTTTTGCAGGAAAAGAAAACGTTTTGCAAGTTTGAATAGAGCTCAGAACTTAGCAACAATGACGGCTGCACGGGTAAAGCTGCATAACTCCCCAGAGCCGGTGCCTTTGCTGGGCTGGGGATCTGGCTCACAGCACCCAGCCTATTTTTAGCCTCTATTTTTTTGCTGTTTCTTTCTTCTCGTGCAGAATATGTGTGATCAAACAATGTCCATGGATTTCTTTGTTGTTTGAAATCATTCTGTGTTTTTAATTGGCAGCTTTTCTGTTTCGCCTTGATCGTGGTTGACTGCAAGTAGGTTACGTATGCTAACCCGAACCACAGGCACCTTGGACTGGCGTGGAGAAGTTTCCTCCTGATCCTGCTCCTTCCAGCCGGGTGTAGCACAAAGATTTTCTTGCTGCCAAACGTTTTCTTATGTGTAAACACCACATTTTCTTTCCCAAGCTTTGGCTTTGATATTTGCTGCCCACAAGCACCTGGTGCTGGGGAAAAGCTGCTGAGGATTCACAGCTCTTGACATCCCAAGATTTTCTTGTTTTCGAGGCTTTTCTTAGAGCAGGAATGGTGAAAAGGTTGGTTCACTTGTGCAGGGGGTTAAGCCAGTTCTGATGGCTGAGATGCAGGAAGGGGGAGGTCTCACTGTCCCCCCACCTGTGTTTGAAGGTGTAGCATAAAATATACATCCCAAACTCCCGTTTTTGATGTTCCCAATTAAATAATTTAGATTATTATCTTTAAATATTGCAATTATCAGGTCCAGCTCATCCTCTGAGGTGAGTTGGGTGTGTGATGGGCTGTGTTTCACCTGTCTGCACTGAGGCTTCTGCAAAGCCCTTGCTGGATGATGGAGTGGCCACCCCGTGACTCCAGTCCAGCACTCCTTAGTGCCAGAGAAGAGGGTGGCCAGGCTGAATGCAAAAAAGTGCCCAATTTTTGTGCTAAAAGTGCTTAAGCAAACCGGACAACTCCTGAGTATCCATTACTTCTGTGCTTCCTGAAGCTGAAACAATTGCTATTATCCCCCATCACATTGCATGACCTACATTTGACTTGAAAGCCTCCTGCTAATAATTAGTTTGAATTCCAATTTAAAAATAAACACATTCATATTCTAGGTTTCAAAACTTGAAAAAATCAAGCCCCTGGATAGATGAAATCCCCTACCTTTCCCTCCTGGTCCCTCCTTTCCCTGATCTGCACACAGGCAGTGAGGAAGGAGTGAATTAGCTGGGCTCGGTGGAGAGGAGGGTTTGGATATAATGAGACCACTGGGCATTTTCCTGGAAAACTGCAGGAGCCTCAGTGCTTGGAAGATTTGGGCCATCTGGATAAAGAGTGTCAAGCTTGGCGTTGGCAGGGATGAGGCAGTGGGACAGCTCGCCTCGCCAGAGGAGCTGTGGAGAGCTCAGAGCAACGCCCAGAGCCTGCAGCAGAAGGTTCAACCCTTCCCTTCCCTTCCCTTCCCTTCCCTTCCCTTCCCTTCCCCTCCAATCCATCAGCGTTGTGCTGTTTCTCCTGCTCCTTGCTGTCCCTCTGTCTGGCTGCTCCAAGGCGTGGAGGCAGCGCTGGGGGATCGTCAGTCAGGTGTTAATTAGCAGTTCTGGAGAGGAGAGCACTGTGCCTGGTGGAGATGGGATCTCTCCCAGAGAGGAGAGTCTTGGGTTGAAAGACAGATGTCTGATAGAATTCTCCTCCAGCCAGGTGTTATGAGCTCTTGGAGGATCTGTCACCATTTGGGTTTTGTCCTTCAGTCC
>VXBU01003352.1:57267-78220 GCA_013400315.1 Bombycilla garrulus | reverse complement strand
GAAGAAGGGCCACCTAGGGAAGTGTTAAAAAAAAAAAGGGTTAATAACCGCGAAAATAACAAACTCTCTATAGAGGAAAAAGCTGTGCCAGAGGCAAGGAGGTCCTTGTCTCTGCTAAAACACCCCAAAAATGCCACGAAGTTCATTTCTCCAGTGCTTTTAGTGGTAACTGTCCAGGTGGGGCTTTTGGCACTCTTCCAATCCAGGTAACCCCAGGAGTGAAGTGAATTCCAGGGGGCCCTGGTTCAGAACACTTCCAAATTGGGAAAGAAAGTTCTGGCTTTTTCACTTTTTATGGAAGACAAAGAGAACTCAAATCCCTTCTTGCTCTGCCCCCCCCCGTCCTGGGCGGTGCACTGCTACAGGTGTCTGCTAAGGAAGGCAGGAACCTCCTTTGGAATGGAAAATGTACACCCCTCCCTCTGAATTATTATTATTTCTAAATGAAAGGGCTCTCAGGCAAAGATATGAGGATAGGAATAATAGTGCTTTACTAAAATGTATAAAATAAAATAGAACTACAACCTAATAAGAAAATTAGAATAAGATGCAGTATTGCAACAAAAAAACCTGACTGAGTTAGAGTACAACCTGATGCGCTGTCAGGAATGGTGTTGGGAACAGTCCAGTTTGAATGGTGGCTGCACTCCTGGAGTGGCAGATGGTTCTGGTGAAGCAGAGATCCTGTAGAAGGGCGGAGTTTTCCTCTGACAGTCCAGTGGTGATGTAGAAGGGTCAGGTCCTTGTGGGAATTTGGTGGGAGAAAAGGCTGCTCCTCTGGGAATCCAGTAGCAAAGGCTGCCAGTGGTACTCTAGGACTCAGATTATATCCATGTAGGAATGCTTGGCTCCTCCCCTGGGTGGAGCATCTCCCAATCGGCTGATTTATTTTATCATTTATTTATGATTCATTTTATCAGCCATGGGTGCGTCCTTGATTGCCCATTAAACAGGAAATGTCTCCAAGAGGACATTATCCATGAGTCAGGGGCAGGGCATTGATGGTCCGGGGGAGGAGGCAAGGAAAGCACTGCCCCTCCTGGTTTAACAGCCATGATGGTGGGGATAGAACACATCCCTTTGGGCACATTTTACATTTTAACCCGAGACAGGCTGCTCCCCGTCAGCTCCAGGAGACGGATGCGTGTTCCTGGCAGATCCCATCCCATGGGATGCAGCCGTGGCAGCGTTCCCGTGAGGTCTGTGGTGGTTGTGACACTGGCTACACCTCATCCTCTGCCCTTCTCCAGCACCTCAGGGCTTCCTGTTGCTGGAAGTGGTTGTAATGCTTATCCAAAATCCCGGTGTCCTCATTCAGTCATTCCATGTCCAAGCTTTCCCCTGTATTTCTTGGCCTCCTGTCTCCTTTTGTTGTGGTGTGCTACCACATTCACATGGGCGCTTTTTGTGCTTTTAAGAGAAAGATAGAACAGAAGGAGAATGTTTTTGGGAGATGCGTCCTTGCCTGAACCACGTGCTCCCTTCCCAACAGGTACCTGTCCACCCCCACCCCTCTTGCTCTCTATTTGGCAGCAGTAGCCCAGTGGGTTGGAATTTTGGAGAGTGCTTTTATAGGCAAATCTTGCAGCACAAGTGGCTGCACCTGGGAGAAAAAGCCTGGCTTTCTGTTTAATCCAGAAATCCCCAAAATCTCCAGATGGCACCACAGGGTCATTGCCATTCCAAGCTGATGATGTGTCCAGCCTTGGAGCAAGACAATTCCTGCTCCTTGTAATTCCTTTATGGCAAAACAAAAAGTCCAATCAAACTTAATAGTGACAACAAGAGAATTCTGTGGAAATTGGTGTGAAATCCTGTAGAAAAGGGGAGACAATGAAGTGTCCCTGGTGGGATCCCACGGGTGAATTTTTCCACCCATGGGGGAAGGGTTTTATTCTCTTACTGCTTCAGCAGCACTTGCCCATAAGGTGTAATCCTAAATGATGCCACTTCAGGTGCTATTTTTATTCAGGAAAATGTCAAATCCTTTCTCAGAACTTAGTGACTTGTTGTCTTGGTAATTTCTTGCAGAAACAGGATCTATAAAAATCCCCTATTTTCTTGGCACTAGGCTTTTCTTGTCTATTTTGGATGTAAATATTTTTTACAATCAGGGGGGGAAAAAAAGAGGCTGCTTTAGTTCTACAAGCAGTGTAATTTCCCCCTAGAATGTCTCTTGTAGGACTGTGCACTCAGATTTATGGTCCTGGCCCAGTGTCCTTTGAAGCAGTGTCCTTGTACACCCAGATTGTGTCTGCCCCATTCTGTCTTCATGCACTGGTTCCCAATCTGAATCCCAGCCCTTTGGAAGCTGGAAATCCAGTGCTTAGCAGGGCTATATCCATTTTGAGTTGAGTGTGGCAGCGTGGAGGGCAAACTTTGCTGTTTAGAAGGTATTTTCTTCTAGATTTCCAACAAAAAATGACATTTTCAACAACAAATAATCACTTTGGCAGTGAATAGTTTCCAAATTTTGGCAACTACGAGTCACTTGTAAATTAAAAGAATAAAATCAAAGAGTGCTTCTGATAACACTGAGATGTTCTGCACTCAGCAGAGCTTGGGGCTGGTTCTACAGTGCTTCAGTCAGAAATCTCCTCCCCAGAGAGGCTCCTGCCTGGTGGCTTCCTAGTGAGGGTGACTGGCTCTGCCACATCCTAGTGGGATTGAGAGCTCTGGTGGCCACTTTGATAGGATCAGAAAGGTTGGAAAAGACCTCAAAGGTCACTGTGTGCAAGGATTAAGCCAGCACTGCCACATTCACCTCTAAAGCGTGTCCCTACATCCACCACTAAACCATGTCCCTGAGGTGGTGATGGAGGAGGAAGAGCAGAGCCTTTGCTCCCACTGTGATCAGCACTGACATCAGAGTTCATGTCTTGGGGTTTCCTGCAAAAGGCAAGAAGAATCTTTGAGGAAGGCAAGGGGTCATTTTGGGATATTCCTGCCACCATCCAGGCTGCAGGGCTGCAATGCACTTTAAGTGAGAACTGAGGGAAAAGCAAGGCAGGAACTGCACAGCCCTTCCTGGGAGAGAGGGAGATGAGGAGCAGTGTCTTTCCAATCACAACAAGATCCCCAGAGTCCAAAAGGAGCAAGGCTTGGGCATAAAAGCCAGAGCTGTCCTAATAAAACATTTACTGGGGTTTGGAGACCTGTGCGCTCCGACACGGTGCATACATATTAAATGATCAAAGTTTCCATGCCTTCGGAGGAGCCGGCTGCTAATCTAATGCAACCCTTGGGCTTTGCTCACCACTAACTCTGCATGAAAGCAAATGCCGCCTCTGTTTTCCTATTTAAAAGATTTCCGAGCTAAGCCAGGCGGGTCACAGTTCAGGAAGCAGTAGGATCTGGCCTCTTCGGGGTTCGGCCAGGAGGGGCTTGGCAAGGCTCCTTAGGGTTCAGACAGATCCGGGTCCACCTCTCAAGCCCTGTCTGACTCCTGCAGCCAGCTTGGTGCTGCTGTGGTCTCACTCCCTCCTCCTCCTCCTCCTCCTCTGCTTGCCCCTCCCTTCCCTAAATCACTCTGTCCACATCCCATTGCCCGGCCCTGCCAGCCTTTCAGCTCCCAGCCTGAGTGTTAAAGTGCTGCCATTGGATTAAAACCAAAGCAAATGGAAGAAAAAACACAACCCAAACAATCCCACTCCCTTAGAATTTATAAACTGAGCTGGAATGTGCCGAGGAGGAAAAGGAAAACACGGAGCCCCCGGGGTGCTGTTTTTCAAAGCGATGCAGCCTTTTTTTACCTGCCTGCACCTGTTTTAGCTGTGCAGGGAGGCAAGCAGGTGAAACCCTGGCAGGGTGCTGGGCTCCCTCTGCACGGGGCCAGCTCAGCACCTCTGCAAACCCCCAGCTCTCCCATCATCTGCTGCTGCTTCTGCACAGCAAATACTTCACTCCTGCTCCTCGCTGCTCCAGTGGTTTGGGACTGATGGGTTTGGTTTTCCACTTGGTTACAGCATTTCTTCTGCTCCTCAAGCGTCTCCCGTGTCTTTCATGTAATTCCTTAACTAGTTTCCATTTACTGGCGGTCGCTTTCTTTCAAGGTACTTGAATCTGTTTGATCATCAACAAATTTCTCTTTCTGTTCCTGTGATAAAAAATTAAATCTGGGTACTTTTTGAAGGCTTCCTCCCCACCTCCTTTTCTCTTCCTCCATCCCTGCTCAGTGGGGAATCAGTCCTTTTCTACGAAATGAAAATAAATAAAAATTAGAGTTGAAAGTGTGGTATCTCCTCTCAAGAAGAAGAGGGGAAGAAGGAAAAAAGCCCCACCATATATTCTTACAGATGTGACATCAAAATGAAAAACTATAAAGGACATGTTTTCAAAGGCTTGTACAGTGACTGAGTTGGATCAGTAGGAAACAGGCGAAGTCTCTCTGGGTGCTTTGAAATCCTATCCCCAAGTCACCAAAACTGTTGTTTTAGCTGGAGTGCTGGTGTTCCTCCACCTGCCAAAGCAGCTGGATGGGGAGCAGAGGCTGCTGCAGGCCCTGAGTCCCCACAGAGGGGTGGGGGCGTGCTTGGGACAAGAGAGTGACATCGTGGCTGGGTGCTGGCATCCCCTGCATCCACTGTGACCTTGTGTCACCTTGCACCCATGTCTGCCAGCAGAGGCATCTCCTCCCTGCTCACTGCAGAGGAGCTTTGGGTGTGATGGGAGATGGAGCAGGGAAAAAGCAGAGCCAGTCCCTTGGGAAGGGACGGTACCCAGTGCAGGACAGAGCTGTGGGACCTCAGCTCCTCCTTTCTCTTTGTGATGCCACCATCATTTGGGCTGTGGGATGGGCAGCAAGAGCTGCTGGCTCTGCTGAGAGCTGCTCGTGGCTGGGGAGAGATGAGTGTGGGGTCACCTCTGCTTTCCCACCCAGCCTGGAATGGGGTTGGGAAAAGCCCCATGGTGCCCTGGAGCTGCAGTCTGGTCTGGAGGCTCCCCCTGGCAGCGGAGGAGCAGCTGGGCAGTCCCACAGGGCGGCAGATGGATTAGCAGCTCGCTGTTGCCCAGGTAACTGCCTTTCCTCCCCTGAATCCTGATGATTTGGTTTCCCACCATACGCCGTGGGGCCCTGAGACTCATTCCATCCTTCCCAAACCCAGGCGTGCTGTGGCACAGCAGGTTCCCAGCTCTGCTCCCTCCCTCCCCAAAGGGCTTTTCACCCCGTGGGCACAGTGGAGGCTGAGCCATCGTGTCCTGGGGCCCTCTGAACGAGCCACGGTGGGGCTTGGAGCAGCCAGGATGTTCTCCAGGGGTCTCATCCAGCCCAGTGGCTCTACATAAAGGGCCCAATATGCTGGTGGTTGTTTCCTGCAGCAAAGGCTGTTGGACTCGAGCAGCAGCAGTTTGATTTTATTAATAGGAATTAAAGCAGTTCCCAAATGCCTGTGAAACCCCTTGGTTGCCCCAGGATGGAGGGAGCAGGGTCAGGGTGAGGCAGTCAGGTGCAAACCCAGCTCAGCTCCAGGTTTGGGTGTATTCAGGGTCAGCAGAGCATCTCTGCTGCAGGCAGATATCTGTGGGCACAAGGATCAGCCTGCGCTACCCAAGCCTGGATTGTGCATCTCTGTTTTCTAGGGAAGCTCGTAAGAGCCAGGAAAAAGTCCCACAGCTCCCAGCAAGCAAAAGCTCCCCCCTGCTCTCCACAGGTGACTTGCACAGGCACAGGAGGCTTCAGGAGGCTGAGTGATGTTTCGGACAGCAATTTTTAATCTGTCACTTCATCTCCTCCTGCACCTTCCCTGAGTTATCCTCAGTGCAAACTCCTTTTCCAAAAATTTTCTCCAACAAAACTCTCTCCTCCCATCGGGTCCCTCAGTGCTCATGGAGCATCCTGGCTGTGTAATGTGGAATACAAACGTCTGGAGCCCGTGGCTGTGGCGTCCACGTGCTTTCAGCACCAGCACAGACACCCGCCTGATGCAATTGATTATTTCTTTTGGGGAGGAGGAGCTGCAATTAATCTCTGCTTGTCTTCAGTGCTTTTTGTTGTCTTTCTGGCTGTTAAACTGCTTGTGTGGAAGGAAAGATGTCCACCTAATTGTGGGAGCCTTGTCTGGGGAGGAGGCACCAGGAAACCTTTGGCCTCTGGGATGTTCCTGTTGTCCTGTTGTCTCTGGTGGAGTGAAGAGGAAGATTTCTTGGTTTGCAGCTGGTTCAGACCATGGGGTGGGCCTGAGCCCGGTGATGTGCTGAAATTTTGAGGCTGATTGTCTCACTGTGAATCCCTGGCTCCTGCTCCATCACCTTGGATTAATTACAGTACAATGCAATATACATTTATATGGTGTCTGCACAAGTGTCTCAGGGCTTCTGCAATCTGAAAAATCTAATTAAGGTGCAGCCTCCAACATGAATGCTTATCACCGGGATGCGTGCAGCCAGCCGGGGGCAGCTGCCTCCCCGCCTCAACCCCGAGCAGGATCCACACTCTCCTGGCATTATTAATTACCCAAAGCTTGGTGTCCGAGACACCGATCGATACCACGGCTCTGCAGAGATAGGAGACACTGAGTGTGAGGGAGCTGGAGATAACCATCAGCCAGAAACCTGGTGGAGGCTGCTCCTGGCCTGGCAGGAGGAGGAGTGGTCTCTGCGGAGACAGGCACGTGTTTCCTGGTGATTTTGGTGGAGAAAGATGTGGTTGATTGATATTGAATCTTGGCCTGGGGAAGGTCGTGCCTTGGGGGCTGGACTGGTGATGGACACAGCAGCATTACTACAAAACTTATTGGGCATTTTTGTTTTGTCTCAGGAGTGGCAGCAGCTGTTGGGAACACCCAGAAGGGAGGGAGGGAGCGCCACAAGTGTGATGAGAACGTAAATAACCAGGGGAAAAGGGAAAGGAAATGTGAAGTGGCCCTTTAAATATGAGCCTCCAGAGCCCAGAGCCCAACTAGCTTTCCCTCAAGTATTCAAATGAGATTGCAGCATCAGATTGGTATGCATTAGGCTGGTCTCAATGAAAATTAACATGTAATTGCTTCAAATGAAGTAAGTGAGGAGGTAATCTGTTCTTAAATTGGATTCGCAGGATTTTGTGGTACCATAATGCAGCTGTGAAATGAAATATATTTTAAGGATGATGTCCTCAAGGGGAGAGGGAAGGATGGGGGGGGGTCTTTACTGGGAAGGGTCCTTTCCCTCACTCCCTCTTTTGTTTCTGGTCTCATTGGTGCTGTTTGATAAATGAGGAAAGGACTTTGGTGCCGTGGCATGGCTGGAGAAGGTCCCATTGCTTTGGCTCCATCATCTGTGACATCCTTCCTGTCTCCCCCTTCCACTTCCTCTGGTTCTCCACCTGCCTTTCTATGTCAATGCCTCTCCAGCCTCTTCTGTCAGGCACAAATCCCCATCCATTGTGACGAGTCACATGGGAGCCACGAGACGAGCTCTTCAACTTTGTTTATGTAGCAAACCCCCTTCTGGTGTAGGTGGTGGGAGAAGATCTGGCTGTGTGCTGGGGTTTGTGTGTCTGTGAGAAGCTGTGCAGGTTCTTGTAAGGGAGCTTGGTTCTCTGAGGAGAGAGACATCAGAGCAAGAGGCACAGCTTAGCTTCTTCTCTCAGCTACTTGTGCTCTCCTCCCAAAGAAGAATTTCCTTGTGATGCAGCACAGCACTGCAAGGCTTCAGGATTCATCTCCAAAGGCTTGGGATGCCCCACTCCTCCTACTCAGCCTTGAGCTGCCGGGACCACCTCTCTATTTTAATTTTAAAGATTTGCTGCCCGTCCTTGTTCTGTCTCTCCCCATCTCTCCCCATCTGGCAGCAGGAACACGATGAGCTTGTGGTGAAGATGCGATTAGGAGCGTGAGGGAGAGCTGGTGTAGGAAGGTGATGTGGTAACCTGCAATTATTCCAGGCTAGAATTATAGAGATGGAATGGTATATATAGATATGGTATATATAGATAGATAATAGATAGAGATTAGATAGAGGGATATATATAGATACGGTATATATAATAGCAGCATATTTTTGCTCCATAAAGTCTATTTTTGCCCCATCCCTGGAGGTGTCCAAGGCCAGGTTGGACAGGGCTTGGAGCACTGCTCGAGTGGAAGGTGTCCCAGCTCCTGGCAGGGGATAGAACAGGATGATCTTTAAGGTTCCCTCCAACCCAAACCATTCCATGTAGATGCTTCATGATCCTCTGTAGACCCAGCTGGTCAGCAGAGGGCAGTGACAGTGCAAGCTCCACCAGCTCCTCAGTGTCCTGGGCAGCTCTGCCAGTGCCTTGAAAAACTGATTCCTGATTTTGTGCCCTTCCCTGGGCGGGTTTCCCTGTGTTGTCCCCATCGGTGTTTGCAGCACCTCTCCCTCCCTCTCGCCCCCTGCTCCTCCTCACAGAGCCCCCGGCCTCGCGGCATCCTTCAGCAGCCTCCAGTTTCCTCCTCCATCTCTCCCTGCAGTCCTGGCAGAAAGCATTCACCCCTCACCGTTCCTGTTTTGTGCCTCAACTTCTAAGGAAAAGCCACTTCAGTGATAATTTCCCACTTGTGATAAGTTAAGTGCATCGCTTCCTTTGGAATACATTTTCAGTGCAGTTAAGCTCAGCAGTCCCTCGCCTGTGTGCGTAGTTAAACGCGCTCCTTTGCAGCCCGTTGGGGTGGATGGCATCGCTTTATTCCAGGGCCATTAGTGTCACTTGGCAAAGCAGAACCAGGATTTATTCCGGGGCACAGCTCGTAATTGAGCGAGTTCAGCGCCGGGAGCGGCACCGGCTGCTGGGAGCACAGCCGGCAGGAAGAGAGCGGGACCTGCCAGGGGCTGACGATGGGGACTCGGGGTGACTTGAGTGGCCCAGCCTGGGACTAGTAGGTGGCAAAGGAACATTTTTTTCTAGAGAGAAGTGTAGAGCAATGAGAGAGATCCCTGTTCTTTTGGTGACAGAGAGAGAAAACAACTTCTCCGCACCTCCTCAGATGAGGAGACCTTGTTCTGCAGGGTTTACGCTGCTCCGTAGCGCTTGAGGGGAGAGGATGAGATCATCAGGGAGTTATTTTCTTCTTGTGGCATTTTCCACACCTCTTTTTGAAGCTGCCAGAGCCTGGTCCTGGGCTGGGCTGATGCCCTCCCAGAAGGAGTGAAGATCCTTCTGTAGGCAAGCCTGGAAGACTGCCAGGGAAGGGGTGGCTTTCAGTGAGGGCTGTTTGCCTGCTGGCACCCAGGAGCCTCTGCTCCTCACTTGGGCTTTGAGAATGCGAAGGAGAAAACCCTGAGGAATAACTGTCCCACATCTCAGTGCAGGATCCCACCAGGAGTCCCCTGGTGGTGTCCATGTCATTTGTAAACCGGCTGTGTCCCCATACAGCTGCCCACAGGCACTTCTGCGCTGGTGTCAGCCTGTCCCCGGTGCCATTAGCACTTCTGGAAGGCATCCAGGCAGATGGGCCAGGGTGGTGCCCCATGGAGCCAGCCACAGCCGGGTTTGGGGACACGCTTCCTGCCGAGCCGCTGCCCTCATGGATGTTCTGTGGCACGCTCCGAGATGCTGAGATGGGAGATGCTGTAGATATGCAGAGCCCTGTTGTTAGCAGAGACAATAGGAGGATAAAGAGAAAGGCTGGGTGAGCCGAGCACAGGACTTGGAAAGGTGCTGGTGCACTGCTGCATTGCAGAGAGATAAAGACTTCCAGAGGAGCCGTCCCTGCCGGCTGCAGCGGGATCTGCCCGCGCTGCAGCAGCCCTCGGGGCCGGCACAGGGGTCTCCCAGCACCGTCAGGATGCACACAGAGGGGTTCACGGAATCCGTGCCTGCTCCCTACCGTGCCTGATGCTCAGTCAGCAGGAGCTCCAGCTCTTTTTGCAGCTCTCCTTCCCTTCCCAGTCCGGTCTCCTCCTGTTTCCTTGGCATTTGCCAATAACCGTGTCTAAGGCAGCACACTGGGAGTTGTTTGCAGCTCTGTGAATCCCGGGCAGTGAACCAAGGCGGATCTTTTCGAGCCCAGTATTATTATTAATGTAATTAGTGTGAATCATTTGCATGTATAAACTTTCAATTGAGGAGATCAGGTACTTTATAAACATGAGTTAACTCACACTCCCTGGCAAGGAGGTGCCAGATATCTTTAAAGCCTTGCAGAGGGCAGGAATGAAGGGCAGGAACTCGCATGAGGCAGTGTGAAAAGCAGGACCTCCCAGTCCAGGGCCCTGACTCCCTCTGCAACAACCAGCATGGAACTGTCTGGGCAGGGAAGCGAGGGGGGAGCACAAAGGGGGTTTATTTTTCACTTCTGAGTGTTTCTTTTGACCAGCTCAGTGTTATTTTGAAGAGGCACTGGGGCGGCAGCTGATCCAAGGGCACCTCCTCATCCCGCAGCCTTTGGGGATTCTCTGGCTGCTGCGGGGGGGATGGGAGGAAGGCGCCAGCTCGGGCAGGGACCCCCTTTCCTGCCAGCCCGGGCAGGGACCCCCTTTCCTGCCAGCCCCACTGCTGAGTTAATCATTGGGTCAGCCCCTGCCTGTCAGGAACCAGGCTCCCCATGCAGGGAAGAGGTTTCTTGGTCCCGTGAGCCGCTCTGTGCTATGAAAACCTGCTCGGGCTGTGTCTTTGGTGGTGCCACATCAGTGGGAGCCCCAGGAATGCCCTGCAGCCAAACTCACAGTGAGGGCGAGGATGACTGGGCTGGTCCTGGGGAGCAGGTGAGGATGGGAATGCCAAGAACCTGATCACAGCCACTCACCCAGCAGGGCTGAGCCTCCAGCCCCCATTAGAGTCCCTGACTGAGCACTGGGGGCTTTCAGCAGTGCCAGACCTACAGACATGTTAATCCAACAGTTCAGCTTCCACTGTGAATATCTCCTGTGAATATCTATGTGCCTGTGACCGGCACATTCCGCCTTGCCATCCGCGCTCCATGGCCTGAGCTGGGCGTCCCTGCTCCAGCAGGATGGGATGATTGCTGGAGGCCCACACGCTGTCCCCATGAGTGTGGGTGCACATGGGTGCTCTCAGCGTGTGCTGTGTGGGGTTGGGGTGCAGGGCAGCCCTGTGGCTGTGATAGACAGTGCTGCAGGCAGGGTGTGTGAGCAAACGCTGCCTGGGTGTGCACAGAAAGGGAGCAGATGCTGTAAATCCTGCTGGAAAAGGGCTGGACTGGGAGAAATTGCTGGCGTGTGACTTAGCCCAATGCAGCAAAGAGAGCAAAACCAGACTGGGTTGTAACGATGAGAGGTTTGGCTCGATATTTATTAGTTAAAAACCTTTCAGACCATGTTCTTTGTGAAATCCACACCTCAGGCTGCCCATGGCATGGGCATCCCAGCCTTAGAGGATAGTGGGCAGTGCTTGTCCCAAGGAGCGTGGCACAATCTGGCCCCAGCTTTCCTTTTGCTCAGGAGCTGATGGCCAAAATCCTCTTCTAAACATCACAGGAAAATCTGTGAGACTGTGCCTGACTGGGATTGAGTTGTTCACAGCCTGGCCTTTAATTAATCCTAATAAATAACAATAAAATGTGATAATCACAGAAATAAATCTGAGATGTGGAGCTGTGCCTCCGGCGGCAGGCTGGTTTAGTTGATCATTCATAGCTCGGCTGATGGTGCAGAGGCTGGAAGGCAATGTCTGGGACATGAGGAGCTGGGGACAAGGCAGGGCCAGAGCATCCTCTCATATTTCCCAGCCTCATTTGGAGGATTTGCACCCAATTTTAAGACAAACCCCAAACTTATTCCTCATCTCCAGCTTGGTTTAGCTCCTAACAGAGACAAAACATTGCTGGTGTGGGACTGATGAAAAATCTGGAGGTGTGAGGCCGAGTTAGACTGGGGAGAAAATGAAAAGGCATCTGGGGATCCTTGATGGTGGGAGTGACTCTTGGGGACATGGTTCAGGGGTGTGCTTGGCAGTTCTGGGTTAATGCTTGGCCTCAATGGTCTTAAAGGGTTTTTCCAACCTAAAGAATTCAGGTCAATGCTGTTGTGAAATTCCATCAAGTGGCCAGGATTTGGGAAGGTGGTTTCTCTAGGGTGGGCATGCCATGAAATTGAGGGGGTGGTGGAAGGCGAAATAAGCCTGGGGAGGGTCAGTTTGGTCTCAGCCTGGGTTGGGCCTCCACATTTGCTGAGGTGAGCCAGGCTTAGCGCAGTCCTGCCTCCCCATGATGGAGCTTGTACCCTGATAATTGCAATGAAAGCAGCAATCAGGTTGGTAATTTCGCTGAGCTCTTTTCAGTTCTAATTAACATTATTCATTTCTTGTGTGTCCTGCTGGGTTGAGACAATCTGTGCTCTCCAGCCCAGCCCTCCGGAACACCAGCAATCTGCATAAGAGGCAACAAAAAAAGTGTTGTGTGCCAATTACTACACTTCAGTAATTAAAAACCTCCTTCCCCCCACTGCCTGCCCACCTTCTCTCTTGTCATTTTTTTTGTGTGCAAACTCGAGAAAGCAAAGAGTGGAATTCAGGAGGGCACATCACTGCTGGTGTGTGCCATCTGTGTCTGGTCTGGAGTCGCAGGGAGGCGCTGGGGGCTGGATGCGGCGTGGGTGGGATTAGTGGTCAGGGAGCTCGGCATCAGCACCCTGCTGCTTGTTTGTTCCTGGTGCTTGTTTGTGAGGCTGTTTTATCCCCACTGATGGCTTTGCTGGCATTTTCAGCCCAGCTCATCTTTGTGCTTGCTGGCAGAATCCTTGTGGTGTTGCTTTCCCTCTTCCAATTTGTCTTGGAGTGCTGTCCCTGCAGGGCTGTGGGTGCACCTGTGGAGTCCTTTGTCTGCATGAGCTCAACCCTCAGGCTGTGAAAATGTTTGGGAATACCAGTTTGGGGGAGAGTGGCTGGTCCCTGGTGGACCAGCTTGATAGAAGAGGGTGGATAACAAAGCCTGGAAGTTTTGGCTATGGGAGAGGTTGACAGATCTGGAAGGGGCAGCACCAGCCTGTAACCCTTTGCACCCACCACACGTCATTGATCAGGTGTGCAGGGCAAAGGGTGAGCAGGTGGGCTGGGACATGTGGGGAGTGTTGCCTAGAAAGGCTGACCTGGAAACAGAGACCAGGCAGAGTAAAAGAATAAAAAGGGATTTATTGAAAGGATCCAGCTTGGGCAGTGCAGGAACCCCTTGGGGCTGCACCCAAGCAATCCAGCAATGGGCCCAAAATGGCCGCCGGTCATGAGGCCTCACACTTTTATAGGTTTTGGTCCATCAGCACATTGGAGTTAATTGTCCAATTACAGCCTCAGGTGATGAAGCTTCATCCTCTTTGTTCTTTCTCTCTTCTTCACTATTGTTTCCACTCTCTGGCCTAAAATTTGTCCTTGGACCCGGCTAGAAAGGAATTGTTTTGTATAATTATCCTGTGCAGAGAGCTCAGCAACCCTTCATATGAAACCCAGAACTGCACATTAAAACAGCACAGAGTCCAAAAAAATATAAAAACTAAAACTTAAGACATCAGAGGATGGAGATTCACAGCTCTCCCCTTTGCTCAGTGCATATAACTGTTTAAATGCCCAAATTCAGGTAATTTTGAGGTGCCCTTGGAGGCCGCAGGGAGCAGAGGGTCTGGTGCAGCCTGAGGAGCTGCATCTCCCTACGAGCCATCCCTGCCTGCCCCAGGATGATGCAGCAATGGTGAGTTTGGCTGTGTTCCCATCTCCCAGAGGAGAAACCCCAAGGCTTTGGACTTTGGGTTTGTTGGGAAAGAGACAGCGGAAGGAGGCAGCAGTATCCAGAGCAGCACCATCTCCGCCTTGTGTTGGCACACAGCAGTTTTGCATCTTCCTGGAGAAGCCCTTACTCTCTGAGCAGGAGTGGAACAAGGATTAAGGATCTTGAGAGAGAAAATTACCTCATCTGTGCTTAATTGTTTTTAGATCATTTTGGTGGCAAGCACTTCTTTCCGGCGCCCCAAGGACCTCTCCCTCCCCTCCTTCCCTGGCACATCATGGGGTGAGAGGGAAAGTGAGGGCTTCCAGCAAGGTGGAGGAGGCATCCCAGGGTTTTTGCACTTTGCCAGGAGCAGGCTGGGAAGGGGGGAGCTGCGGGCTTTGCTCTCCACCTGTGCCTGGAGCATGGCTTCCTGGCCAAAGCCAAAGGCTTTCCACTCGGCTGCCCGTGTGTGGGAGAGGAGGCTCCCCATCCCTGCACCGGGCTGCTGGAGAGAGGAGCTGCTGGAGGAGGGAAGGAGGAGCAGATGGAGGGGATGGGAGAGCATCGGGTCGCTGTGATGGGCCTTGGCCACGGGGACCCCGACCGGCAGTTGTGAGAGGAGGGGCAGGAGGAGCAGGAGCAGGAGGGGCAGGAGGGGTAGGAGGAGCAGCAAGACCAGGAGGGGCAGGAGGAGCAGGAGGAAAAGGAGCAGGCTGAGCACAGCGTTTGGAAGCAGCTCCGGAAGGAGCGCACCTGCCAATCCCTAAATAGCCCAGCGCATCCAGAGGTCACAGCACCTCTTTCCCAGGAGCTGCTGCTGTGCTTTATTAGATATATATGTATTTATATATATGCTCAGGAGCTTTAAGAGGCAGGGAAGAATTTAAAGTAACAGCTTGAAGCTTGCCGATCCCAGGGACGGGGAAGCGTGTCTGGGTGATAAGGAGAGATTGTGCCCGGGTGCTGTGAAGGGCAAAAGCACTTATTTCACTGTTGCCTCATGCGTTACCTGAGCCCCGTTGCTTTTCAAAAGCACTTAAATGCCCATATGATAGAGGGAATGCTTGGATTGCACACTGTCTGGCTCCATTATTATCCAAGGATCTCCAAGCCGATGCATTTCATAAAGAAAACTGGCGTGGAGGAGGAGAGAGGAAATACATATTTTTAGTTCAGCCTGCTTACAGCTCCACAAGGTAACGTCTGCAGAGGGGACTGGTTGAGAAATTCGAGTCACGTCTGGTTTCTCATCACCCAGCCCTGGACACCCCTGGGTTTGTGCAGAACCACCACCACAGGAGCCTATTTCATGGTACCAGAGCCAAACACCAAATAAACACTTCATTTTATTCGTGCCCCATAGGTCTGAGCTACCAGCAGAGCTGAGATTTGGATTCAATAGACTAAACCCATCCTCTGGGAAGAAATCTCCAGTTTAATTCAACTTGTTCAACTAAACTCTCAGGCCTTTTACTCAAGTTGTAATGCAGCTGAGAGCAAGAGCCAAGTTCTTGGTGTTCAGCCCAGACTGAATCTATTGCTTTTTTTAATGTAGATCATAAAAATCTGCTCACATTTAATTTATTATTATCGTAATATCATTATGGAACGGTAGTAAAATTGTTTAATTTATTGGCTGTTTTTCACACCAGAGGGGGAGGAAGGAGCAGGAGTCGGGTTCTGGCAAATCAGGGGTGTCCTGTGCAGCAGACAGCACATCTCACCTTGGGCACGTCTCCTCTGTCACCGCAGACCCCCAAAAGTTGTGTGTTGAGGCTGGGGGGGTTATTTTGGCTTCTCTTGTAATCACTGGGGCAAAAGCGGTTCCAAAAAGAGGTTCCAAAAAAGGTTCCAAAAAGAGGCTGAATGAGTTAACTTGTCCCCAGCTGGATACCTGTGTCTTCCTTGGCATCAGTGATGGACACAGGAAGAGAAGTCTCCCATCACAGAGAGGTTGGAAAAGCCTCTAGGATCAGTCCAACCATTCTCCTGTATTGCCAGGTCATCCACTAACCCCTGTCCCCAGGTGCCACATCTGTGTGGCTTTCAGACCCTCCGGTGACCCCAGCACTGCCCAGCAGCCTGTGGCAGGGCTTGACCATCCCTTCAGTGAAGAAATATTCCCTAATATTCAATCTAAACCTTCCCTGGTGCAACGTGAGGCCATTTCCTCTTGTCCTATCACATGTTAGCTTGGAGAAAAGTGAATCCCCATCCAGAGGAGGCTGTAAGGACCCGCAGTGAGGAGACAGCTCACCCAGAGAAAGGCCACACTCCCTGAAGTGTCCAGGACAAGTCCATGTGCCACAGACACCCCATCCTTGCCAGACCTCTCCTGTTAGTGCAGTCTGGCACATGGAGCCCGTTAAGTCCCTTACATTCCTCAAGGCCACCCCGAGTGAGGCGTCCCAGAAGCTGCTGGGTTCCCTCTTGGTGCCTCTGGAGTTCATTTGTGTCCTTGCACTGCAGGAGTAATGAAGTAGTTTGGGGAAGAGTATAAACAGTGGATCTTAGGCTGAGTGGTTTTATGCATTATGCTCTGGAACCAGCATCCAGCAAAGCGTGGCCAAATCCTGATGGCTCCATAATCCCGAAATTTCTCAGAGAGAAGCAGGGGTTTAGCTGGCTGTAGGGCATGCAGGTTTCTGCTGTTTAGAGAAGGTCTTGATGCTTATCTGGAGATGTTTTTTCGCAGCGGGAGGATTCAAACCTGGCTTGGGGGCATGGGGATGGGGGGGTTACAGGGCTGGCAAAAACCTTTGGGAGGAGCAAGACTGATCCTAGCTAATGTTGACAGGAAAATAATCTCTTTCAGGATCAAAATAATTTCTAGTTTTACACTGTGCTGTCTCCGGGGAGAACTCAGGTGTTTATTGAGGCTGAATATAGAGAATTTCTACCTCCAAAACATCCCTGGATAAGTGAAATGCTCAGCTGGGGTGAGGTGCAGAAGTGAGGGAGGTGCAGCGGTGCAGGTGATGGGTACAGAAGGAAAAGCTGACAGAGGGGACAAATGGTTGGATGCTCAAGGTTTCTCTTTAGAGGTGTGTGTCAGAGCTGGCTTTCTCTAAAGATAAATATTCCTCGCTCCTTTGTGAAGCAGCACAAGCTTTCCCAGCACCACTTTGCATTTCTTTGTGTGGCTGCAGGGATGTGAAGGTCTGCAGAGAGAATGACAGCTAATGGATTTGGGCAGGAAGTAACAACCTGCACCTCAAAAAAATGTGTGGGCTCAGGATGGAGTTTTGAGCTCAGCTCTGTTTGTCTGGGAGTTTGCAAAAGGGTGAATTGGAATGGAGGAATGCAAGGCTGGTACTGGGTGGCTCTGGCCTTCCTGCATCTGAAAACTCTGTGAAGCTGTTGGTCAGATCTCTGGAGCCGCCGGTTTAGATGGATATCGGTGCCCCGAGCACCGTAGGGAAAGTGCTGACCTTGTCCTCTTTGGACACTGGAAGCACTTGGTCTCTGAAAGTGCTGCTGACAGCAAAGCTAAAAATAGTGCCAGGAGGGCTGGGAGGGCTGGGAGGGAGGGAGGGAGAGCGCCCAGGAGCAGCTCACTGATGGGTCACCTCTCTGCCTCTCCCCAGGTGCTCCGTGGACAACCGGGTGACCCGAGTGGCCTGGCTGAACCGCAGCAGCATCCTCTATGCCGGCAATGACAAGTGGTGCTTGGACCCTCGGGTGGTGCTCCTGGCCAACACCAAAACCCAGTACAGCATCCAGATCCAGGATGTGGATGTGTACGATGAGGGCCCCTACACCTGCTCTGTGCAGACAGACAATCACCCCAAGACGTCGCGCGTCCATCTCATCGTGCAAGGTAAGAACGAGGGAGTTTGGAGAGGGGTTGGGTTTGGACTTTGCTTTCTGTTCATTTCACCCTGGTGCCTTCTCTCGTTGCTCCTGTGTTGAGCATGGGACACAGCTTGGTGCAGAAATAGAGGCTGATCCACAAGCTTGGATCGTCCAAAGCTGGGTAATGAATTTCACAGAATCAGAGAACTTGCTGAGTTGGAAAGCACCTCTCAAAACAGCACAGACCTGTAAGGAGTCCAGCTCCTGGCCCTGCACAGCACCATCCCCAAGAGTCACACCATGTGTCCGAGGGTATTCTCCAAATTCTTCCTGAACTCTGTCAGGCTTGGTTTTATCCAGCTTTGCTGACATAATCCCGGGGCTCTGATACAGGCAGCTCTGCCTCCCGACACAGTCACTGGCAAACCCACGGTGCTGTTTGCTGTTGTTGTTTTTTGACGTTTTTTTGTTTTTCAAGCTGGAGGCAGTGCTTGAAGTAAAACTTGTGTTGGGTGAAGAGAGAGAGCTGGCAGATTTGTGTGCTTTGTGGGGGTGTGTGTATGCCTAGCAACAATATGTGTTTGTGTGTTGAAATTCCATATTTTTGGAGGAGGAGAAAGATCAGCACAGGGTGCTGGAGCACTTTTGGTGGCTAAGTGGGTTCCTACATGTGCTCTTCAGCAAGCGTGTGAGCACACAGGGCTTCTCGAGAGGGGACAGACAGGTGTGGCCACGTGTGATGGTCAAGCAGATGGGCACTCTGGACAAGAAAGGGCTGGACAAGGGGGAGCCTCGTGGAGGGACACGCAGAGCCTGATGAGCTCTTAGCCTGGGGGAAGATTAATGGAAAATTTCTAATCCCTTGCTAGCAACTGCTTTTTTTTTTCCTGCTGCTTCTTCTGTGATTTGGCCGGGAGCCCTCTTAACATGACACACCAGCTTGAGTATTGGAATTTCGTCTCGGGCTAATTTTCGAATGCTGATGGGTGTATTGATTTGGAAACAAGCTGGGTTAAAAAGGCATTGGTCTTGTACACAGAGTCGGGTTGAGCTAATCCGCCGTCGATATTCCAGGCCTGAGCACTATTGACAGCCTAATGAATAGAAGTGGGGAAAAAACCCAGACTCAGGGCCTTTATTTTCCCTCTTCCCTCCCTTTTCATTTTCCTTTTCCTCTTCAAGCAATCAAGCTGACTAACCAGAGCGGGACTTTCTCCGTCTCCATTAAGCACGGAGGGGAAGCGGATGCATTGCCAGCCCCGGTTCTGGCTGTTTATCTTGCAATCTCTTATTACCTGCCTGGGTTTCTTAAGCCAAAGTCGATCACCAGCAAGTTCTGAAGTCACTATCAGATGCTGGGGTGACGCAGGACAATTTCTATCTGTTCTCTTCTGATTCCCATTTCCTGACCTAAATTTCCTGTATCACCAGACATCCAGGACCATTCCTCCTGTGCCTTGCTGTATCATTAGGAAGAGATATTTGGGTACTGCAGGAAAAGGTCAGAGCTTAACTCCTTGCAGCAGTTAAGTACGGGATGATTCAGTGATGGGCCCAGCCCTGTAATGTGCTGAAGATCCTAATGATGCCGGCAGAAATTCCAGCTCTGGAGAGCGAGTCCCCTCATTTGAAGAGCTGCTCCTTGGCTCACCCAGCCCTTTCTCAGAGCAGGACATGAAAGTGAATTATCATGTCCAATTAAAGGGAAACCTGCCTTAATGACCTCAGTGAAAATTGGACTGGGGTGCCAGGATTAACTCTCCCGCCTTGGAAAATGGGCCCTATAAATATGTATTCTGGAATAATCCTGCCCAAAACGACATTCCCCCTCCCAGGAAGGCAGGGTGGCTCAGCACCAGATTTCAGGGATGTGCTGAGTTCAGCACACGACCCTGGGATATTTTGCCCCTTCCTGCAGCCTGACAGGAAAGGCGATGTGATGTGAGGAGGTGGGAAAGGAGGTGTCTCCTTTTTAAAGTTCAGCCAGGAAGAGGGAGGTGTACGGGTGGTTTAAGCAGGTCCTGAGTTCCCCCTCGCTGCACCAGGGAAGGGCCTGGGGGCGCGGCTCTGGAGGCGGGAGCACTCCAGCCTCTCAGGATGCAATTAAATCGTGCCCCGGGGCAGGCTGTGCTCTCCAAAGGGACTGGCTGCCGGGGGGCAAGGAGCTCTTCCCCTCCCAGCAGCCTGCTGCTCACCCAGACCGGCAGGATGGGCACATATCAGCCGGGCCCAGACTCTCTGAGCCCGTGCCTGCTTCCCTCCTCCTCCCCAGCTTTAGGGGATATCGCTGGGAAACCCCCGCGGAGGGAGAGCAGCTGTGGTTCTGGCCAGGGGCTGCTGGAGGGAAGCAGAGCTATGGGAGGGGGGAGAGCAAAATCAAGAGAGGGAGAGGGGTGGGAGAAGAACATTCCTTCAGGGTGTGAGGGTCAGGAGTGATCCCCGAGGAGAGAATCAGGTAGAAACACCCGGAACTGAGGATGCCCACACTGCAGCGAGGGGTGAGCTGTGCATTTATTTCTAGGCTGGCTCTACTGGATGGCCAAGATCCCAAAATAGGTGGGGAGAAGGCACCTCAAGAGCTAATTTATCCTGTCCCCCTGCACCCAGGTAGAGATCTCGCTTCCAAGCACATGTGAAAGCTATTCTTGAAAATCTTTAAAAAAGCAGGTTCTTCAGTCTCCCCAGACAATCTATTCTACTGCTTTGCTACCTTTTTAATTAGAAAATGTATAGCTAATATCTAACTTAAACCTTCTTTGTTGCAAATGAAGTGGAGTTTTTCTCAGCCTGTTCCCAGTGGATGTGGGGAACAATTGATCAGTGTCCTCTGTAATAACCTTTTGCTTTTGGGAAGGTTGTTATCCCCGTGCCCCTCAGCCGCCTTCTTTCTGAAACCATTCAAGCTCTGTTTTTCCCACCTTTCCTCATTGGCCAGGCTTTCAGAAACACTTGTCAGTCTTGAAATCCTGGTACAAAAGGGAAAAGGTGATTGCTGCTGATCCAGGAATAGCAGGTGGGTGCCTCTGCGCTAATGTGGGACAAATGAGGAATGAGACAACAGACCCTTGGCACGAATGCACCAAAGTTCAGACCTGCTGTTCTGGGGACTGCTCTAAATGGGGTCAGGCTGGTGGTGCCAAGCTGATGTCAGCCAAATGGAGCTGCCAAAGGGACAAGGAGGTTCTTAGCACCTGGAAAAATGCACCCAGATTACAGACAGAGCTGAAATGAGCAGCTCAGGGAGCATCCCTGTTGTCTGCAGGGTCTGGAAGCTGCTCCCACTCCTTCAGTGCTCATTCCTTCTTAGGAGGAGCTGCCACAAGAGCAGACGCAGCACCAAAAAGCAGCACTGCCTGTGTTTGCAGGAATCTGCCTCAGACCTTGAGTGAGAGGTTTATGGGAGTAAAGAAACAAAGTCCAAGGAAGCCCCACTCGCGATAGGCAAGATGTGAACTTGGAGTGGGGCAGAAACCCAGAGTGAAAAAGAGGATTTAGGTCCCACTGACCTGCGAGAAGTGATGCTCCTCTCCTCTCCTCTCCTCTCCTCTCCTCTCCTCTCC
>VXBU01003352.1:10925-57188 GCA_013400315.1 Bombycilla garrulus | reverse complement strand
CTCTGTTTTCCTTAGCAAGTCCTACTTCTTGCAGCAGCATCTCAGGCACAGCCTCCCCCTGCTCCAGTGACACTTCAGCTCTTTAAGCCATTCTCCGGGTTCCTGGGTTTAAAGGAGAGAGGGGAGGTAGGAGGAGAAGGACGATATCTGGAAAGCTGTTATTTGTATCGATAATAAGCCGTCTCCAATGCGTGCCTGCAAAACACTCCCACTGCCTTGTAAGATGCATTAAGGGAAGTTGGCCTTATCTCAGTGCGGGAAATGGACTTGGGGAAGGAGGCACAGAGCCTGCCAGGGTTTAATCTCACTTAGGCACACAAATTTGCATGATAGAAAATGGTGGAATTTTAGTGCTTAAAAAGAAAGAAAGGAGGAAAAAAAAAAAAAAGGCAAAAGCAGGCAGCTGGGGGATATTAGCGCTTTCCCGGCTTCTTTATCAGTTTCCCTGGCCCTATCTGGCTCTTGTTGTCGCTGGAGCAACTAATCACCCCTCCCCTTTTGTTTGGTGTAAATGAGTTTTCCCCACTCCTTCCGGAGCCCAGGTTAATCTTCAGATCCCTGCCTTTGTCTGGGAGTTAATGACTGCTCGGTGGAGTCGGGGGGCTGCGGACACAGGTGGCAGGGGCTGGCGGGGGCAGAGGTGGCAGTGCCGGTGGCACCTGTCCCCGCGCGGGGAGCAGCGCTGCCGAGCTCTGTGCCGGCGAGATAAAGCCACCGCTGGGGCTGCGGTGCCCGAGCCGCCTTTGTTTCAACCATCAAACTCTTCCCAGTTAATTTTCCTTTGATGCCACAAGCCCCTTTCACCCGTGGGACACCAAGGAGAACTTCTTGTTACTGTTTGCTGCCAGGGAAATGCCTTTGCTGGGAGGAAGGCTCGGTCCCTGTGGTCATCATCACCTTGCCTGTGGGGCTGAGCCCGTGCCTCCAGTGCCACCGGTTCGGGGAGCAGGGAGGGAAGAGGGATTTGCCCACCAGTGGCAGAGGATGTGCAGACATTGGTCACGTTTGAAGCCATGGGCTGGAGTTTCACACTGGGCAAGATGCTCCCCCTGCTTCTGGCATGGATTTACTGGTGTGTCCACACATTTCCCCCCCGTGGGAGCAGCTATTCCTTCTAGATGCAAAACCAGATGTAGATAACAACTCCTAAAAGGCATGGGGGAGCTGGGAGAGCCTCCCTGAAGCGGTGGAGGGGAGGAAACCAGCGGCACAGAATGGAAATCCTCCCTCCTCCCTCGCCTCGCCTGCACTCTCTCTCCTTTGACTGATGTGCTCCTTCCCCATCTTTTGTCGCTGATCACCGTCCCTCTGTCAGAGCATCCTTGCCTTTTGTGTCAGGGCTGCTGTGGAGGACTGAAGGTCTCCCACACGCTCTCACGCACTGGCCTAGTTTTTGGCTCTTTATCCTCGTTTTACTCTGCCCTCAGGGAGCATCTCTGCAGGTCCCACATCCATTACCGCCCCTGGATCTCTCCATCTCCCCCACGCCCTCGGAGCCCAGCCCTCGCTTCTCTGGGATGTGCTTGTCCATGTTCCCCTGTGGAGTGGCCTCGTACCCGGCCAGGCTCCCTCCAGCCTCCCCAAAGTCACTTGACCTCTTTGCAAATCAGTTTAACATCTGTGAGGCAGAGATAATAATTGTCACCTACTTCACAGGGGGGGTTGATGAGGATTAATTCATTAATGTCGACAGAGGTCTTTGAAGATGGAACACGCTATCTGAGAGCTAAACGTTATTATTAATTAGCAATTATATCGTGGGGTGGGAGCAGGGAGGGAAAAGAGGCTCCAGAGTCTGTACTGTGGAAGAGTTTGCTCTGGGCTCACATTCTGCCCTTGCTGCAGCTTCAGGCTGCCCCAGTTTCATGTCTGTGCTGCTGCTGGAGGGAGCCAGGCACGCTCCATCCTGCAGGAGGTGCGTCCCAGCATGCTGCTCCTTCCTGGAGCTTGTGGATGAGCCTGCTGGTGGCAGGGATGGGGAGGTGAACAGTGCTCGAGTGAGTTAGCATTGTTAGAAGGAGGGCAGCTTTGAACAGGGAGGTTGGGATGAAGGGCGGGGAGAGAATCCCAGAGTGGTTTGGGTAGGAAGGGATTTTAAAGACCCCCAAGTTCCATCGCCTGCCATGGATGGAACTTCCACTGTCCCAGGTTGCTCCAAGCCCATCCAGCCTGGCCTTGAACACTTCCAGGGATCCAGGGGCAGCCACAGCTTCTCTGGGCACCCTGTGCCAGGGCCTCTCCACCCCCATTGTGAAAAACATCTTCCTTAGATCTACTCTGTGTCAACTTTTTTCAGTTTCAAACCATTCTCTCAAGGCGTCCTCCAGGCTTGCCTGGCACCCCAGTGATGAAGCGGGCCAGGCAGAGCCAGAGCCATGGGAGGATGTATCCTGTTCCCGAGGAGAAATAATTGGCAGGAGACTGGAGCAGAGGAGAAGGAAGATCCAGTGATTCACAGGACACACAGACCAGTTTCATTTCCTTCCTGTTTTTCTTTCTCGCTTTCACCCAGGCTGTGGCTAATTCCTGTTTGTCTCAGAGTTCTTTGTGGTCCCCTCCAGATGTCCTGTGCCCAATGTTGGGGGCATTCCCACCTCTGCCATCCTGTGGCTCTGCAGTTTCCATCCTCCCCGGCTCAGCAGTGTGCACTTTAGTGGCAGAGAGGAGAGCTCGGTGGAACTCTCTCTGCTACTCCCTCGGAGCTGTGGAGGTCACCTTCGTCTCACCCCTCTTCTAGAAAACGAGAGCCTGCTCCTCTTTGAGCCTTTCTGAGCACACAAGCTCCCAGCAGCCCCGCTCACCCAACCTCTCCAAAGGCTTTCAGGGAGAGGTCGCCTGCCTCACCCGGAGCCGAGCCATTCAAGAGTGACTCCGCTAATCCCTTCTGCGGGGCGGGTGAATCCGGGAGGCCAGCAGCTCTCCAGGCACTGGACTGGAGCTGTGTGTGGCTCTCCAGACATGCAGCGAGTCCTCTTTCTTCCCCGTGGATTTGCCAGGTGAAGAGGTGGCCCAGCAGCACCCAGGATGTGCGTCACGCGTCTCCCACAGCCGCGTGCGGCTTCCAGAGGAGCACTGTGATAAAGTCAGTGGGGGTTTAATGAGGTCACTGCAGTTTAATGTTACTGCAGTAATCTCTTTTGTTTTACTACATTAAAATATTTGTGGTGGAACGGTTGGACCACTGTAATATGATATCGCTACCTTAATGTTATTGTTGCCATGGCAACACTAATGGCAGCTCAATAACATTATTGCAATTTAATCTTACGACAATAAAATTAAGGGTAGAACAGTGAGACCTCGGCTCTGTAATGTTACTACAGTAACAGCATTGTTATCGTAACCGCGGGAGCGGAGTCAGCGCGCTGTAGTGTAACATCGGTACCGGCGCTTTGTTGTTACTACAGGAGCACGGAGCATCCGCGACAATCGCAGCGGGGGATGAATGGGAGGAGACGTCACCGTGCGCCGGTGCTACTGCTACCCTGGGGCTGTCAGCGTGGGGAGGTCATGCTGTAATCCCACCACTTATTCATCTAATTCCTCAATTGTGGTGTTTTTATCGGGGTCTGTCCTCTTCTCCCTCCGTTGCTGGAGCTCTTTGGAGCAGGTCTGTTGTTTTAGCGGCAGTAACTCTGCAGGGAAGGATTTAAAGCGCTGCCTCCATCTCGTTCCAGATCCTTCTGCCTGGCATTTTATAGCATGTGGCTGTTATGGAGTGATAACGTTTTATATTTATATGTCATCTTTCAATGTGAAGGATCCCGGCACAAGCTACAAATTACTGCCGTGCTGCAGGGCCAGGCAGACAACCCGGCACACGCAGCGTGCCAGAGGAGGGGTTTCGTCCAAGGGCACTGATTCCAGTGCAAGTGAGGGTCTCCTTTGCCTAGAGGGTTTATCCAGAGTCCCCAGACTTTGTGAGGTGGGGCACAGATCTTTGTGCACCCTAGGCCGTGTACCCCAAGAGGCACCTGCCATCGCTGGCGTGGGTATATGGGCAAAATTCCTCCTTTCCAGAGGGCAGCACTGTATCAGGGCTGGAAAGGCAGGGGGGAACAAGGCACAGGTGACATCTCTGTGCCGTGCGGGGGCTCGCTGCAGTTTTCTCCAGCCTCCAGGGGAGGGAGGCAGAGCTGCTGATCTGTCCCGAGCATCGCAGAGCTTCCCTCATCCTGCCCAAGCCCGGCGCTCCTGGGGATGCCGTGCCCAGGGATTTATGCTCCTTATGCCCGGGGATCACTCCTTTGGCTGGTGATTCGTGATTTTTTTTGCCCGGGTGTGAGCTCCTGCTGTGCTCGAGGATGTGCACTTTGTGCCAAGAGATGCGGGTTTGTTGTGCCCAGGGAGGCACTCTTGCTGTGCCCAGGGATGCACTCCTGCCATGCTCAGGGCTGCAGGTTTGCCGTGCCCAGCGACGTGTGGTTTATGCCCAGGGATGTGTGGTTTGTGCCCAGGGATGGGTGGTTTGTGCCCAGGGATGTGTCTTTTGTGCCCAGGGATGGGTGGTTTGTGCCCAGGGATGTGTGTTTTGTGCCCAGGGATGTATGTTTTGTGCCCAGAGATGTGTGGTTTGCCATTCCCAGGGATGTGTGGTTTGTGCCCAGGGCTGCAGGTTTGCCATTCCCAGGGGTGTGTGGTTTGTACCCAGGGATGTATGGTTTGTGCCCAGGGATGTGTGGTTTGTGNAGGGCTGCAGGTTTGCCATGCCCAGGGATGTGTGGTTTGTGCCCAGGGATGTGTGGTTTGTGCCCAGGGGTGTGTGGTTTGTGCCCAGGGGTGTGTGTTTTGTGCCCAAGGGTGTGTGGTTTGTGCCCAGGGATGTGTGGTTTGTACCCAGGGGTGTGTGTTTTGTGCCCCGGGCTGCAGGTTTGCCATTCCCAGGGCTGCACTCCTGCCGTGCCCGGGCTGTGTGCTTGCCGTGCTCAGGGATACACATTTTCTGTGCCACCACACCTGCCAGCCATGCTCAGTGCCCCACTTGCCCACTTGAACTACCCACAGCGCCTCCTCTCCTGCTCAGAGGAATTTTCCCTCTGCTCTGAGTCCTTGTGCTTCCTCCCAGCTCCTCAGATCTCCATCCCCAGACAGCTCTCTGGCATCTGAACCTGGGGCTGTTGCTGCCTGCCCGTGTTCCTCCAGCCCAGCCCCAATCTGGGCCTGCAGCAGCTGCTCGGCTCCCCCTGTGCCTCAGCATTTGATCTCTCTCCATAAGTATTTGGATTCTGACCACCGCAGTAATTCCTTGTTTGTCCTTTAATAAAAGACCCGTGAGCTCCCCTTGACACCGGAGCTGGAGCTGCTGGGACCTGGGGTGTCCTGTGTGCCAGCTCTTTGTGGCAATCTGGTTCCACATCCATCCTGCCAACCCCGCTCCTCCGGGAGTTACATGTTTGGAAACACGAGCAGCAGCTCATCTCCCATTCACTGTTTTTCTCCATCATTTGCTTTATTAAATATTGATTTTCTGTTGCATTATTAAACCTTAAGTCCTGAGCATAAATTCAGAGTTGATACTTTAATCTGGCTCTTCTTTTTGGCCTTTAGAACTGATTTTTCTGGCCAGTCTCTCCAGAGGAGAGTCCAGAAGCCAAAACCTGTTGCAGAGGCTTGGGGAGTCAGAGGATGAAGCAAAGGGCTCTTCCCGAGGGATTTTTGTCTGTTTGGTGTAGTCTTTACCTTGAAGGTGGCATCCGTGGGGATCCTGGCCTGCAATCCTGCACAGACCTTGAGTGGAAGGAGGTTGGGGAGGAATCAGCCAATTTTTTTCAGGGAATTTTGTACATGACTGGCTGCAGGAAGGAAATGGCCCTCTCTTTTTTGGTAGCACGGAGAGATTGCAATCTGGAATGGGAATTTAGCCTGGAGCTGCCGTGTGGGCAGGGTGGCAGTGAGGCATCCAGCCCTCCACGTGCCTGGCTCTGCTCCCTAGGGTTTGCTGCCTTGCTCTGCCAAAATTGCCCTGCTTGGGAGCAGGACTCTGCTGAGGAAGGGAGCCACAGATGGCAATGCCTTGTCCTAAAAGCGTTACCAACTCCTGAGTGAAGCTGCACAAATCTGTGCTTTTTTACCCTACAGATCCTCAGCAAAACCAGCACTGGCCTTGGCCAAAGCTGCAGGCAAAGCCAGAGGAATGTGGGAGGTAGAAAGCCACCAACAAGCCAGGAGCTGTGCAAGTGGCCACCAGCACATCCTTGATAGCCACGGCGGGTAGCTCTGACCCCCACGGTGATCCCTGCTCTCCTCCCGTTCCCTATCGGAGAGCTGCACGCTGCCAGCCTCTGCCAAACCCCTGCTGCCAGCAACCAGGTGTCTGAACATGCTTCCAGAGCCAAGAGAGCTCCGCAGCCAAAAGGGAGGAGGGGAAAGCTGTGTGGCAGCACCGGCAGGTTTAGGAGGATTAAAAAAAAAAATTAAAAAAAAAAATTAAGAAAATTAGAGAAGAAAAAAGGCAGAGGGAGGTTAGCAAACGGTTTTGGATCCCTCATCCAAACAGGGCATGGAACCTGTGCCTGGCAGCTGCTGTGCTGAGCAGTGATTTAAAAGCAGACTCCCAGCAGCAGGGAAAGAGGCAGAGGGGGAAGCAGATGTGAACACAATGCTGGAGATAAAGGAGAGGCCAAGGGAACAGCTGCCGAAAAGCTGCCCAGCCCTGCTGCCTCCAAGGGCTAGAGAGCCTCCAGCAAACATCCCCAGGCTCGAGGACAGGCTGGGGGAGGTCACTGGGAGAATAAAGGGAGAAACTGGGTGGGAAATGTGGAGTTTTTCAGACTGTTCTTGCTTGGGTTTTGGGGGAGAGGGGGAAGCTGGGAAGAAGGAACTGCCTTGGAACATGCGGAGAGTTGTGATTTTGTTTTCCTTTCTATTCTGGTGATGCAATGAAGAAAGAGATTTAGAAAGACAAAGAGATGCAGAAAGTGGAAAACAAAAAGGCAAGGATGATTGTAAAAGATGTGGAAATGTGATTTTTCAAAGAATATATTGAAATGTGGTCTTGAAATATTCCTGGTTTGGGTTTTCCATGCCTGCCGTGAGACAGCCGTGAAACCCCTTTGTCCTGTCCCTCAGAAAGGTGAATTTGTTCTTTAGTCCATGACTGGATCCCTGAAAGGGATCAGCATGGCCCCACTGGATGCAGGAGACAGGTTGGGGAGATCTTCTTGTTTTAGGCGGATCCATACCCTCAAACAGAAGGAATTCTTCCCTGTGAGAGTGCTGAGGCCCTGGCACAGGTTCCCAGAGAAGCTATGGCTGCCCTGTTTCTGGAAGTATCCAAGGCCAGGTTGGATGGGGCTTGGAGCACCCTGGGATAGTGGCAGGTGTGCAGGGGCTGGCAATGAGATGATCTTTAATGTCCCTTTCAGCCCAAACCACTCTGAGATTCTGAGATTTTTCATTTCTGAGTTACTGGTCTTGGTAGAGATGCCCAGAAGATTTCAGCTCTGCTTTTTTGTAGCCTCTTGTATAGTTTCCTGGGTAGGATTTGGGATGAGGCAGGAGAGGCCACAGACCCCATGCTGGTTTGCTGTCCTGTGTGAGATAAGATGAACAAGTGTCAATCCACCCTCCTCTCTGCCCCAGTCTCCTGCCCGCTGGGTCCTCAGACTCCTCAGTTTGTGCTCGGGGCTCTCCTTGCCTGGCCCAGCACTGACACAAGGCATCAACAGAGATGTCTCCTCCATGGTTTGTCCTCCTTGTAATCCCTTCTCCTCTTTGCCAGCCCGAGAGCTTCAGCCTTTGATCCTCCTCCTCTTTTGCAAACACTTCTCTCTGCTTGTGAAATTAAATCTCTCTCACAGTGATTTCCTTCCCTATCTTTTCTTTTTGGCCGAGTCTGTCTGAAATATTCTCTTTTTTTTTTGCTCCTTCAGCAGCAGGGCTATATAATTGATGGCCTTGCCAAGCTTTCTGCGCTGAACATTAAACCCTTCCTGCCTTGGCTCTGACCAGAGTTCATTACTTTCTGAAAAGCTCTGTTGTCTGTTTGTGCTCAGATGATTGTTGTTGTGGAGGGGAGGATGTTGTCGGCACAGAGAGAGGAGGAGGGGTTGGATTTGGCCAGGGCTGCTTTGTAATCAAATCTGGCTCCCTTTAGCAAGTTTTAGAGGGGAAAAGGCCTCCTTTAGTAAAATTGAAATATGGTACCCCTCTGAAGCAGCACAAACTCAGGGTCTGAATTAGTGCAGTAAAAGGTTGTCTGGCTCTTGGGGCAGTGGGAAAAGCTGCAATACACCCCTGCTCAGCACTGGGCAGGGAGGAGCAGGAGCTGCTCCCATCACCACAGGCTGATTTCTGGGGATAGGCATTTATTAGCACACCACCTTTCCCAGTGACCCTGCTCCCGTCATTCCTTCCACGCTTCTGCAGCCCAGGAGCTGCCCTGGGAAGGATGAGCCCCATGCAGGGTCCCTCCAGCAGCGTGGTGTCCTTATCCTGGAGCTGGGGGTCACTCTGTGTGTGTGATTTTACATGATGCAAATCCTTCCTGCACATTTTGGCCTTTCCTGGCAAGACCAAGCGCTGCTTTCTGTGCTCTGCCCTACTCTGACAACTCTCCTGGCTCCCCGTCTACCTCCGTGGGCTTTCCGCTCTTAAAACACAGCAAGGCTGAGGTGATTACAAGGATTGGAGATGCAGTGACACTTCCCTGCCAACAAGTAATTGATTTATTAAAGACATTACAATACATTCATGGTTGAGCGTGAGAGTTTCCTTTGAACTGGCTCAGAAATCCGAGGGGATTGTGCCTGTTTGCGAGGACCGCGGGCAGAATAAATCTGGGCTCCCCCATCGCCTCCCCCCGTGCCGCCACAATTTCATTTCCCTTTGACTGGCGCGAGTAAATATCACAGCTCGACAACTCCAGTCCAGTGACTGGTGTGATCCAATTTAATAGCATTTAAAAATTCAAAGTGATTGTTAGCCAAATGGAAATGTAAGATTTCATACCCAGCCTGCCTTGGGGAGGAAAGGGAGAATTAGGGAGGGTGCGGGGGATGTAGACAAATGGACTAGATAAAAAATAATGGAAAGTAACTTAATTAAGAGGCTCGAGTCAAGTTAAAAACAGTAATGATTTTGAATCAAAGAACCACAGGTATTAAAAATGAAAGGGAAAGAGGAAAGAAAGGAAAGGAAAGTGTGGATAAAAAGCTTCCAAAATGATTAAATGGGAGGAAAAAGAGGCATGGGAAGAATGGGGTAAAAATAGTCCTTCCATGTAAAGTAGGAGCACATGGGGAATAGACGGTGCTGGTGATGAGGCTGGGCATTAGGAAGACAAATAGGGAAATTAAGGATGCTCTAGAGGGGATGATTCCCTGTGGCTTTTCTGGCATTCTCGGAGGCATGAGTGTGGCCGAGAAGGAGGCTCGAGGGCTTTGTTTAGGAGAAACAGGAAATGAAGGAGCAGTCCTGTTGGGAAAGAGGAACAGCCCCCGCGTTCTCCAGGCGCGTCGATATCCTTCCCTTGTGGGACCATCACTCCCTCCTTTTCCTTTGCTCTGAGCTCTCTCAAACGTTGCTCAGTTGGGCTGAAGTTGGAGATTGGAATTTTAATTGCCCCTCTGTGTGCAGGGTTGTACGGCTGTGTCTCGGTGGCCTGATGGCTGATTTTTAACCGTGGAGCTCTCATTCTGTGCAGCCCAATGGAAATACCTGCCCTGGCAGCCACCCTCACCCTCCCTGTGCCTTTTTAACCTGGTTTTCCAGGCTCCACAGAGCCTGAGAGGCAGGTGCTGCAGAGCGTTGAGCAGAACAGGCCCTTCTGGCCCATTTCATCTTTGGGTCTCATTTCTCCAACCGTGAAGTAGGAATAATAACACTCCCTTATCTCCCAGGCTTTTGATGATAGGGATAAACCACATTTGAGGACTTGGGAAGGACAGTGAGCATCATCCCACAGACTCTGGATCGTTGGTATTTGCACTCCTGCTTGTTCCTGACACCTTTGGCCAGGCTTTGGGTTGGTCCCCTGGGCTTGGGGCAGCTGTGAGTTGGGAAATGTGCCTTGGGATATGGTGAGGGACCAGAAATATTCCATGGAAGGAGTGAGGAAGGCTGGGGGGCTCTTGGAGCCCAAGAAGGAGAGCGGGAAAAAGCAGGGATGTAAAGAAATGAGTAAGAGCAGTGAGGGATAGATCAGGGCATCTTTGGGAAGGTAGACCTGCCTCTCTGGGAGTGATGGATGAGTCACAAGAGATGTGTTCCCATGGGTATAGGAGGAGTGGCAGCACATGGAGGCATGGGTCACCTCACCTGTGGTTCGTTTGGAACTGCTGGACCTCGCTGACCTCCCACTTCACGAACTTTGTTCTCCCACTTCACACACTTTGTTCTCCCACGCTGTTCTCCCAGACAAACAGAGTCTGGGCATAAGTAGCAGCCTCCAGACCACCTAATCAGACAATAACAGGGCTGTACTCCCTGCCTGATCCATTAATTTTTGTCAAAGACAAAAATGGGAAGAAGCCCAAGCAGAAGTAAAAGCCCTGTCTGGAGCACGAGGGGCACCTGGAAGAGCTGGAGCTCAGGAAGGATGGGAGGAAAAGGCTGCCAGGGGACAGGAAATGCGGGGATGTAAATAGATAAAAAGGGCATGGATAGACTGAGGAGATCCAAATAAACTCAGTCGGAACTTGGGGCTTTGTCTTGGTTCCACATTAACACCACGAATATCAGTGTTTTTTGGAGCAGAGGCTCCGGGTCCAGCGAGGCATTTGGGGAAGCACAGCTCATCCTCCTGCGAGGGCGGGGAGCCACACGCTCCTCCTGGGCACGGGCTGGCAGCTCCTCGAATTAGCTGAGTGTCAGTGTGGAAGTGTAATCACAAACACTTACTTTGTGCTCCAGCCCAGAGAGAGAGAGCACGAGAGCGAGAGCGCCGAGATAAGAACAAATATGCAAGAGCATAGTGTGTTTTTAATGGAAGGGAGATTTATTTCTCTCTGTGTCTTTTTAAGCCTCTAGATAGATCATAAAAAAACCCAGCCCAACCCACACACAACCTGTCTGCCTGAAATAGCCGAAATGTAATTTAAAGAGCATCATTTTAACTAATACTTCACTTCAGAGACACCTGCCCTATATTCATTGGAGATGCAGGCTGCATTAGAGCATCTGATTTATCTTTGGAAAGGATGTTTGAGCTCCTTTGTTCCTGTCAGGTCCCTTTTGAAGAGTAAAGTGGCACAGGGGAGGTTTGGCGAGCTCGGCCCTTGGCGTGATGCCCACTCTGCATGGACAGAGAGCTGGAGGGGACAGGGAGAGCCCCCCCCTGCTCTCTGGGAGCACGGTGGGGAGCAGGAGGGCGGGGCACAGCCAGCCTGGCTGGTTGTGGGAGGGGGCAGGAGGGTTTGTGCAGAATTTAGCAGGACAGCGTGCACTGATGGATCAAATATCACGGATATTTGCTGTCTGTTGGAACAGGAGGCTCCAGGTTGGCTGGGAAGGGCTGTTTGCAGGTACATCCACTTGAGACACGTCCTGAACTCGATCTGTGCATCTGTCCCCATGGAGAAACGCCCCCACATCCCGTTCCTGTGGCCATAGGCCCTGGATATCCTATAATCTCATATATTGTTGTCTTTTTAACGAGCCTGCAAGGATGAGAAATTCTTGTCATTACACTGATGGAGAGATGAGACCCAACGAGACTGAGGGTTTTGCCAGGAGCCTCTGGCAGAGCCAGCATCCATCCATCTATCCTCTGCATGTATTGACCCTCAGCAAGGAGGCTTTTCTATGATTAAAAGTAAAGGAAATTCCACAAATCATGATTTTTTTCAGGGTGGAGGAAAGGAAACCCTGCTGGCCCCCATCCCCCAGGTCCCAGGTTGGTCCTGACCAGCTCCAAGCTGGGGTCACCTACCCAGGACGAGGGACTGTAGGGATGAGTGTGAGGAAAGATGGGGAGAGGAGAGCTGCTGTGAAATCCCTCGCTCGCCCTTTGTGATCTGAAGTTCACTTGTAATATTTTCCCCGGCTCGGGTTGCTAATGCGTTTTGTTCTCCAGAGTGTGCGTGGCCCGACTTCCCGCGCAGCCTTTAATTAGTTTCTGGATGATGACATCTCCGCTGAGAATCATCTCGTCGTGTCCCTCCGATCTTGGGGGGAGATAAAGGAATCTAATAAAGACATTCAGCATTTCGAGGTGATGGGTTTGACAAGCTTTGTATTAACCACAAGTCGTGTTCAAACTTTCTGGGGTGCTGTCGGCACGCTCGGGCTCGTCCCCGCACAGGGATTTTCCCAAGGGTCTGGTGGAGACTTCACTGGTCCCCAGTGGAATGAGTGGAGCTGGGGACCCAGCGTCCCCTGAGCGGGGTGTGACAGAGCCACTGTCACTTAGATGGTCACCGTGGAGGCAGTTGTGAGCGAGGCTGTCGCGCCTTGAGGAGAGGTGTCAATAATGCTGGAAAAATGATGCAGGTGTCTTAAGGATTCGAGATCCTTCAATTTTCTGCCTTTCATGAGGCGTTGCTTGGCTTGCAGGGGGAATCCCAGGTGGCTCAGGGTGCAAAAACTGGAAACTAGATCCGTGCAGCGTGTGTGGAGTTGAAAATGAGATCTGTCTAGACAGGGAGCTGAACTGCCAAACACTGCTTGTTTGGCTGCATTTCTTCATGGATAATAATGGAAAAACTTCGCTTTTATGTCTTTCTTCTTGTTTTCTTTTCACTCAGCATCATTAGGCTCATTTTAAAGGAGGCAACGAAGTCCAGAGCAGTGCCACATCTTCCTTCAGGCATTGTAATACGAACACAGAACTCTTCCAAACCTGAGGGAGGGATTCTGCCTCCTCTTAAAGCTGCTTATTAATAGCCATGCAAAGAAACTCTGGTTTGATTCCCGACAGGTGTGGGGCTTGGGGTCAGTTGGTTTCTTTTTTTTTTTTTGCTAGGAAAAATGATGCAGATCCCTTCAGAGTCTTGAAAGAAGAGGAGTGAATCTAGTGAGGCAGCACCGTAACTCCTTAGGGAGCTGCTCTTGATCCAGGTTCGTGACCTGGACCCATCCAGAAATCAGGGAAAAATCCTGAGCCCCGACTCTCCTGTTGTGCCACATTTATTGTGGTGTATCCCTTGTTGACTGCAGCAGTCGTGCTGATTTATGCTGTCGTAAGTGGAATCAGATTGGGCTCCCTTTTGGCACTTAGCTATAAAGTTTGTCTGCAGAAACCCTGCTGTTTATGCCGTGAATTATACCCGCGTTCACAAATACTTTACTAATGAATGATTGGGAACGTCTTGTTTCCCCCTCCTCCTCTGAGTTATTATGATGCTGTGCTGTATAACCTGCTGCAGAGACGGGCGTAAAAAATCTCGTGTCCTCCAAGCTTCCCTGCAACAGGAGCCGTTACCTGTTTGGGAAATCATTTAGACACATTTCGGTGCCATATGACACGTCTCATTACGCCTCGCTTTAGAACGAGCAATTGTCATTAGTTATTTATTAATTGCTTATTAAGGTCGTTATGTATGTCCTCTTTGTTTCCAGCCTTCTTTCTTCACGGTTTTGGCTGCTGCCAGGTTTGTGAAGAGAGGGATCAATCCCCCGGCAAAGCTGTGCCCGCCCTGGGGTTGTGGTGCCAAGCCAGGGTCCAGGCAGCTCTTGGAAGCAGGACAGGCACCCACAAGGGCTTTGTGTACAAACCTTTGCGTCTGAGCAGGCTCTGAGGCTGTGTTTGCCCTTCCTCACACCTTTGGACAGGCTCAAAACAGCTCCTGATGTGATGGAAGGGTGATATGAAGGAAAGATGATATGATGGAAGGATGATATGAAGGAAAGACGAAGCCCTCTCTGCTTTTCTCTTAACTATAATTGTGTTAGAGCAGCACAAACTGATTTAAAAGCCCATTATAATACACCTGTAATTGAAGGCACAGGGCTCTCAATTTGCTCCCTGAAGGCAGAAAGCTTTAGAACACAAAAGAGGGAGGAGGCACCATGGCACTGGCACTGTGGCAGCCAGCACTGCACCTTCTCCTGACCTGGAAGCTACAAAGTGCTCTGGTTACACCCCGAGGGGTCCTGGAGCTGGATGTTGGGGTCCCTGCCTTTGGCAGACCCTCAGTTGCCAGAGGGTGGGCTCAGTCTGACTCAGCATTGCTGTGAGCAGGGATAGCACACCCAGAACACCCAGGAATCCCCCTGACTGAATCCCAGTGGCAGCAAACTCTGTAAAACACAGGGAAGTCTGAGTGTGAGAGCAGTAAGAAGCTGTTATGAAAAGCAGGAGCAGTGTCGGGCTGATGCTCAGGAAGCTGCCGGTGCACAACACAGATTGCCTGCAGAACACAAGTCTGACTCTCCTTCTTTCTTCCAGACACTTTTATAGTTGTTCTTTGTTGTTTGCTTTGATCTGGAGCAGATGTTGCTCGTGCTGGAAGATGGAGGTTTGCATGTTTTATGAAGGGGAAGCAGGGCTGGGCTTACCAGGACAGCCACTCTCTCCCAGGCTGTGCCAGGAACTGAGACCCCTTGGCTGGGGCACCTGCTCTGCCTCACTCCCACACCAGAAGGGGTTTGCTGGTCTGGAAAGGTCACAGCTGTATTTCTGCACTACTTGTTTGGCTCCCAAAAGTGGGTGGAAAGAGGGTGGTTAAGGCAAAACAATGCAACTGCTCCTTGAAGAAGGAATAGGCACCTTGGGGAGGCTCTTTTGAAATCCCCTTGCCCATCTGAGGTGGGGAGGTTGTTCAGATGCACCCTCCACCCAGCCGGACGCGTGGCTGGAGTTTGGGGTGCTGGGGTGTCAGGGGACAGAGGTGGGGACACAGGGTCAGGGAGGGGACAGCCCAGGGAAGCAGCACAGTCAGTACCTGCCAGGAGAATGGGTGGGGAAGTGATGATGATGGAGGTGGAGGTGGAAATGGAGGTGGCAGGGCCGAAGCAAGGAGGCAAAGCTGGCGTTGTTCATGCAGTTTGGGATGAGCTGGAAAAGGCAGCTGGAGGAATAATCAGGGAAGGCCGCAGTCCTGCAGTGAGTGCCATGGGACAGGCAGCAGAGGAGGTGGCAGAAATGCCAGGGGAGCCCCACCACATTCCCAGGATGTGAAAATCCATGTGCAGAGCTGCCGTGGGATCCAGGCGTGGGATCCGTGAGCTGTGCTGGCTCCCGAGCGGGTGTTTGGAGGTGAAAGCAGAGCGGGGATATCGTCTGTGCCAGTGGCAGGAGGGCGTCTGTGCGCCAGGGAATAGATGTGAGCCGGCAAGCACATATGCTTGGATCCACAAAGACATCTATCACCTGCCTGAACACCCTCGAACGTGGAGCTCACCATATGCTTTGGTTAAATATTTAAGCAAGCTGCTTTCTGTCCTGGGGACTCCTTGTGTGCGAGCAGGCGCCACATCGGGGCGAGCTGGACACCTGCGGGGGGCTGAGAGCACTCGGAGAACTTCCCCAAAACCGTGGCAAGGATGGAGCGGGGGAAAAAAGAAGGAGCTGGATCAATAAAGCATCAGCCTGCCTGTGGGGAAATCTGTGCAGTGTCACCGGAGCAGCTTGGCCAACACTGCCATGTTTAATCACTTCCGAGCACGAGAGATGCTGAACACAAAAGGACTGCCCGCAAGGAGAGGGTTCCCGCCTGGGAAGCCTGCATTTACTTAGCTTCATTTATTTATTCATTCCCAAAGGGGCACAGCTCCATCTGCGTCCTGCTTTCGGCAGAGGAAATGTCTCCTCTGCCCCACTGCTGCAGAAATGCCAAGTGCTGGTGAAAGTCTTTTAATGCAGAGAGAGTGGAAGTGCCAGCGACTGTTAAATAATATAAAATATACACTTGGATCATTTATTTTCTAAGCTTTCCCTCCCCAGTCTGGTAAAAGCCTTACAGCACACCTGTTGTGTCTCTAGAAAGGCATTTGGAAGACTTTGCGTGGTTAAATATTCAAATATTTAATTAGCATACAATAACCACTGTGTTAAATCCTACCACTGCATAGACAATTCCAGACTTAGTTAACAGCTTCAGTGATGTTTCTCTGGTTTGCTTCCCAGATGTTCCTGCCTCCTCTCATTCCAGATGGGGCACAGTAAATTGCATCTCCCTCAAAGTGTCCTGAGCTTGCCAGAGTATGGTGAACTTTCTCCCTGTTGCATGAGCAGCTCAAGCTGCTTTTTGTAGAATTATGGAATGGTTTGGGCTGGAAAGGGCCCTTAAAGACCCTTCCATCCTCTGCCATGGGCAGGGACACCTTCCACTGTCCCAGGCTGCCCCAAGCCTGTCCAGCCTGGCCTTGGACATTCCAGGGATGGGGCAGCCACATCTTCTCAGGGCACCCTGTGCCAGGGCTTCACCACATTCATTTAAAAAAACTTCTTATACCTGTTCTAAATCAACCATCCCCAGGTTAAAGGCATTCTCCTTTATCCTATCAATCAAACCCAAGTTTAAGTTGTTTTAATTACGTTTTATAACCTGGTCAGTTGATTTTTGTCTCTCGCCTGGGTGGGTGCAAATGGGTCTGGGCAGTCCCAGAGCAGCAGTGTAAAGTCTGCCTTGTTTTTTTTTAAAGCCCCTGCAAAACAAGCTGAATTGGGTCGATGTGGATTCAGCAGTTAAAAACATCAGAAAGGTTCCTCTGTGATGCAGCAAACAGCACATTAAAGATGATGGATACTGCTTAAATTTTCTTGGGGCTTAGAGCTGGAAGCTCTTGCCGCTTCCCAGGCAAAGGTGGGCGATCACTGCACCTCCACTTGGCTCTTCCCACCTCTCCAAAATGACAATGGTAATATTCCCTTGGCCTGTTTTTGTTGTCCAGATCATAGGCTCTGTGTTTTTAGAGCCCACACGGATTTCCTGGCTGGCAGTCCCAGCCTCACCAGGGACACAGCGGGGCAATCATAACGATGTTGTAATTGATTGCATCTCCTCGATGGACCTGGCCATGGGCAGAGCATTCCCACCTCCTAGAGGTCCCATGAGGAATGTGCTGTCCCCTTAGTGACACTGAAGCACATTAATATTTCTTTAGGTGTTGTCTTTGTGCCCTCCATTGTCCTGCCCTAGAGCCCCCTCTGTTTGGGAGCAGCTGATCCAGAGTTGTTCTCCAGTGCATGATTAGCAGATTAGCCATCATGCCCAGAGCAGCAAAAAAATGAACTCCCAGAAGCCCTTCAAAACAGAGAATAATTCATTACCCACCTTGATTTCCACTTAAAATGTACTTTAACTACACTTCCAACTACAAACCCTAAATCACCATCATGTTCACAAAAAATCCATCATTTTTTATTTTATTGCACGGCACTGGCATGACATAATCCCTTCCAGAGCGTCTTGGAGTGCTTTACGGATCAATAAATTACTTACCTGCACAGCAGAGGCATTGCGTGCAAGGCCATTGCAGTCATTCCGCCTTGGCGCAGCCCGGGAAGGTGTGGGAGCTGGGGAAGGCACGGAAGGGAGGATCAGGAGTGCGGTCTGAGTCAGGGTTTGGGGTGTTGGGCTGCAGCCCCTGGTGGGGTCTGAGTCAGGGTTTGGGGTGTTGGGCTGCAGTGCCTGGTGTGGTCTGAGTCAGGGTTTGGGGTGTTGGGCTGCAGCCCCAAGTGGAGTCTTTGGGGTGTTGGGCTGCAGCCCCAAGTGGGGTCTGAGTCAGGGTTTGGGGTGTTGGGCTGCAGCCCCTGGTGGGGTCTGAGTCAGGGTTTGGGGTGTTGGGCTGCAGTGCCTGGTGTGGTCTGAGTCAGGGTTTGGGGTGTTGGGCTGCAGCCCCTGGTGGGGTCTGAGTCAGGGTTTGGGGTGTTGGGCTGCAGTGCCTGGTGTGGCCTGAGTCAGGGTTTGGGGTGTTGGGCTGCAGCCCCTGGTGGGGTCTGAGTCAGGGTTTGGGGTGTTGGGCTGCAGCCCCTGGTGTGGTGCTGGATGGGGCTCTCCCAGCACGGGTGGAAGGTGCAGGTGATTTGTGACTCTCCTGCAAAGCACTGCAGCAGGATGCCGGTCCCTGCGAGGCTCTGGAGAAAGCCTAAAAGTGAACCCAGGGTGTGATGGTCTTTATTGCATGCTGCAGGTGCAGGCTGATAGCAGCAGTTGATGGTTTTTCCTCGTACATCCCTACTGTAGATCTCCCAGACACCCCAGCCTTCCCCAGCAGCCCTGTGGTGTGCTCTGCTCATGCAGCAGCAGGAGCTGAGTGCTCCCTGCTTGCTCTTCATCCCTTCCCAGCCCTCTCCTCATCATCCCACTGTACCTGTGTCCCCTCCTGGGATCCCCCCAGATCTGACTCACTCCAGAGTACTCTGGGTAGCAGTGCCAGTGCAGGGTTTTCATCCCCACAGATTTTCCCTTCCTTTGCATGGTGGTTGATCCTAGAGGCTCCTCAGCAGATCTCTCCCCATGCCCAGCTCCTCTTGGTGCTCCTGTGCTTACAAGGGCCTGGCAGAGAGCCTGCACAGCTGAAGGAAAAGCTGCAGGAGTGTGAAGGGGGTGACTTGGGTTTTTTCGGGAAGCTGCAGCTCTGCTGGGAAGGGTTTGTCATGGCTAAGAAGACGCAAGGAATGCTGGAAGTGGGGCAGGAAGAAGTACAGTCTCACACCACGGAGGAGTTTCTCAAGTCTCCCTAAAATGACTGAATCCCCTCTAGCTACAGTTTCTTCCCACTTCAGCTGTGTCTTCTCTGCCCCCTCTTTTCCCTGTCTGTTCTTGCCAAGTCAGATGAGACTGATGGGCTACTGCATAGATTGTCAAAGTGGAGGGAGGATGGAAATTCAGCCTCCCTCACCCACAGTTTTAAGATTTGAGTAGAAGCAGAACCAGTTTCATTTTTCTTCTCCTCTTTGCATCATTGCAGTGTCTCCAAAAATCATCGAGATCTCTCCTGACATCTCCATCAACGAGGGTGGCAACGTCAGCCTCACCTGCATAGCCACAGGCAGGCCAGACCCAACAATCACCTGGAGACACATCTCACCCAAAGGTAAGAACCAAACATTGCTAGAAATATTTTGGGAAGGTCACTCAGTTTGTGAGTGGCTGGGGAGGGGCTGGTGGCTTGTTCTGTTGCCAGGAAAAGGTGAAATGCCCCAAAAAGATGTGACTCAACACAGGACTTGGTGCTTTGGTGCCGGAACATCCATCCTGGTGGTCTGGAAGCGGTCTGGATGGTTTTTGCCCTGTGGAGGACTGGCTGTAGGTGCCAGGTTGGGGTTGTTGTGCTTAGAGATTCACAGAATCAGGGAATACTCTCTGTTGGAAGGGACACACAAGGATCATGGAGTTCCTGCATGGGGCACTCGCATTGCACATTCAGTGTGCTCGTCTGGCCATGTTTTGAAAATTTTTCAAGCAATTCTTACAGGTTGCTTCAAAGGAGGATTGTAAATAGTGCAAATGAGCAGGAAAACACATGAAGCGTTAATTGGTGGCCTTGTTAATTGGTAAGCAAACCCTCAGCAGAACTGTGTGGGTGTGACTGCTGGGAAGCAAATTCCCAGGCGTGCAGGACCGTATAATTTCAGCCCCCTTTCCCAGCTGCTTTTTGGCGTTTGCTTTGCGTGTGGCTGCCCTGCGATTCCCGGGCGGCGGCGGGGTTCTCGCGGGTGAGCCGCGGGTGAGCTCCCGAGGCTCTGGGTGGGATGAGCCGTGCGGCCAAGCGGCAATGCCGGCCCCTGATCCTCTGATCCTGTCTAAGCGCTTCAGTTCCACCTCAGAGTCGTGCTTACCCTAGGGTTTTACCGACGTGGGCTGCTGTTCCAGACAAGCGCCTCGAGCTGTCCTCGGGGACGCCCGGCCAGGCTGTCCGGCAGCCGAAGGAGCCGGCGCAGGGGTGGCAGTGACGGTCGGCGCCTTGGCTGCTCCCCCAGGCAGCTCCTGACGGGGGCTGCGGTGTCTCGCTGCAGTTCCATTGATTTTTTGCTATTTGTCTGTGCCGGAGCAAATGGCTGGGCCAGATCCATCGCTCTGCAAAGCCCAGGCAGAGCCAGTTGAGTCGGCGGCATTTCAGCCCCTTCCTTTGACGGAAGCCTCGACAAACCATCTCCCCAGAGCACATGTTGGCTTATCCACTGTAGGTGGTCTTGCTCCTGAGCTCGTGACTTTGGTCAGGGTCTGTGCATGGATCCGCGTGCTCCTCCCCACCCATGAGCGTCTCTATGCAATCAAAGTCACTCTGTGTCACCATCAGGCAGCATTTATGGTCGAGGCAGTCCATGTGTTCCCACCTTGAAGCCTTTTCTTCCTACTCTTCCCCTTGTCTACCCTGACAACATGTTTTTGTTTTGCTCAGCCTCCTCAGCACCTGTTTTTCACAAGCATCTTGTTTTCCCACAGCCCCACTCTCCTTCCTACATCCCCTCCTTCTCCTCAGAACCCTCGTCTCCCACTCGTGTACCCCTTGCTGCCTTCTCCCACGTGCCATCCATCCTGTCCTAACCAGGCTCCCAGCTCCTGATACCTCTGCCTTTCACAAGGGCTATTTTCCGTGTTTGCTGCCATCCAGCAGGTTTTTTTCCCCAGGGAATCTTTACATGCGCTTGAACCAGATGTTTCCATTTTACTTAGGACTTAGCTGCTATGGAAACTGAGGATGCACCAGGAGAGGAAGAGTGAGCTAATCAGAAATTACCTGTGGCGCTGTGTAATTTGCAGCAGCAGCTCTTTCCTGATTTTGGCCATGATTAGGCATTCTGCTTTCAAAACTCAAAGGGAACAAATGATCACAGAGATTTACCAGAGCCTGTTCTCCTGCTGATGGAGGGTGATGAGCCCAGAGGTGGCCCAGGACAACTTCCATGGTTGCCCATCTCCATGGGCAGCTCCTCTGTTTCTAGGTTTGCCAAACACCAAGGGGAACCTCTACTTCTTCATTTTGCATTCACCACACACAGCAAAGATGAGGATTGGAGGCGTGAGGACTGAAATGAGAGCCAGAGAAAATGCATAGAGGTGCTGTAGCAAATGCTGGGATGGTATCCCTTTTCCTAGTAGGACACATTATAATTTGGAGCGCCAGGGGCAAGCAAAACCCAGAGCTTGCTGCCCTCTTGGTTGTTGTTCTGCTGCTCATCCCATGGGAAGTCTCGAGCGAGCCGCCTCCTGTTCCTTCTCACCATCTTCCTCCATCTCGCTTGAAGAGGTGGAGAAAAGGGACAAGGGAGAATTGTTTGAGAGAATGCTGGTGCATAATTTGAGGGTTTACACAGCAGGTGGGAAGTGGCTCTGAGCAGTGCTGCCTGGGACAGGCTGTGCCGGCGCTGTGTGTGCCAAGCACCTCTGCACCGGGAGCTGAAGGACCGGTCCCCGTGCTGCCACTGGTGAGTGCTGCTCTGTGCACTTCACAGGTTTTACGATCTCCTTGGCACCTGTGAGCTCCCAGTGCACCTCTTGATGGGAAATGGAGCAAATGAGAGTGTTTGCTCACCAGGGTGCGTGGGCTGGCCTTTCAGAAGATACACACCGGGAGCAGCCCAGCTCCCCGGTGACTGATCTCACTCGAGACACTTTGCCAGCCACTCCAGGCTCCTCTGGCTGCTTGGCTGTTCTGTCTCTGCTCCAATGGATTTGCATTCAGGTAAACTCTGCTGAATGTTCCTGCCTGCAGCTGTTGCCATGTTCTAGGAGCTGTTAAGCCCATTTTGGAAGCTCTGTTTGGTTTGGGGGCTGGAGGAGTTGCTGCAGCTGGCATGAGGAGATCATGTTCATGGTATAACTCAAGAGCTCAGTGAACCTGAGCAAGAGTTTTCTGTTTCTGATTTTGTGAAGCACAGGTGTGCTGGTCCTGTTGGTGCCTCCCTGAGTTCTCAGACCTTGGTCCTACCTGTGCCCATCCTCATCCTCCTGCATGAATAGAAGCAGGCTGCTGGCTCTGCAGAAGCGTTTTGTGAGCCTGTGGCCAGTCCAAATAAGGTGTGATACAGCCTGTCTTGTGTCCCTCACCTCACTCCTCTCTGTCTGATTTCTCCTCCCAGTGTTGCTGTATTAACTCACAGCAATACCTGTTAAAGCAGCTGAACAAATTGAGGTGGAAAAAGAAGTGAAGCTACTGGAGGCACAGCTGCTTCTGCCTCAGCAGAGAGGTCTTAGCAGCTTTGAGGCTCTGTCCTGGGCTGGGATGCTCCAGCTGGCGTCACAAGTACCAGAGGAGCTGCCAGGCACTGGGGCTTCAAAATTCAGCTCTCTGAAACTACTGTGAAGTGTCAAGATCTGGCATGGGATGGGGCACTTCCATTCCTTCTTGGCACCCCTTTGGGGCCCAGCCCCTTGGGATGTCAGTTAGGAGAGGCATCTTGAGGGTGAAGGAAGGGAGCAAGAGAGGCAAAGAGGGAGAGGATGATGTAGATAACAGTGGCCTGGATATAACACCCGGCATGAAGGCATGTGCCCCGAGGAGGTGGAAGCTGCATAGATTGGACTCAGGGGTATGAAAGGCAGTGCTCTGTGTGCCCATAAACATCCATTTTGCACCCTTAGGTGCCAAGCACATCCGTGTTTCCAAGGCTTTGGCTGGATTACAGTCCCCAGCCTCGCCGTGCCGACGCTGTCTGTAAACTGCTGCGAGGTCTCCTCGTTAATAGCCTGGTTTTGGTCACTCAGGTGTTTCCATAGTTACTGGGCTTTTTATTTATTTTTGGGGGGTAACTGATGTTGTCATGGCGATTGTCATATTGTCAGGCCAGTTTTCATCTCTCGGTGGATGAAGGCTGGGATTTCTTGGCTGGGAAAAAGCGCAGCATCCCGGGCCACTGGGCTCAGGGTGACGCCAAGGCACTGGCAGAGAGAGTGGCACCATGCTGAGCTATCCAGGGGATATTTATCTGCGCTGCAGACACAAAACTAGTCATGCCTCCCATTAAGCTCGGGAAATGTGCCAAGGAGTTGAAGTGAGGGATCTTCCAGGAGGGATGGAGGCTCAGCAGCCTCTGTCCTAAGAGGAGCAGGCACAGTTTAGCAGTAATGATGAGGAGGGCTCTGTGGGCAGATAAGTGGTGTTATCATGCCATGACAGGGCCAGGAGCACAAGGAAAGGGTGTAAAACTGGGAGTGTGCATGTGGATCCCTCCACTGGCTCATCCAGCACTGCTCTGCCACACACAGCCATCCTGAGCCAGAGGCTGCATCCAAGTCGTCCTCCTTAATGACCCTTGATGGACTTTTCTGCCATGGTTTTATCTAATTGCTTTTTGATTATTGCTGTAGTATGATGGATTCTGGTGTGAGGCTTAAGACAATGTCTGGCAGGGTAGGAAAACATTATGGTTTGACTGATGGTGTATTTACTTGTGCGAGGTCTGATCGAGAGGTCTCTGTGGCGGGAATCCCTCATTAATCTCAGGATTAAGCTGGGTGCTGAAAGCTGGATCCCATGCGGAGCCGGAGTCCTGAGCTGAGGCCGAGCTGTCATTTGTGGGGCAGGTGATGGCTCGGTGCTACAGGGCAGAGACTGGGGAGATGCTCGGAGGATCCTGATGTGGCCACACCCAGGATATCCCCCATGATCAGTCCGTTTAACCTTCGTGGCCTCCCTGCAAGAGGTACAGTCGCAGTCCCTTGTGTCGCAGAGCTGCGGGAGGATAAACACGTTCCAGACGTGAGGCTCTCAGACACAGCAGTAATCACAGCTCGTATATGCACTTAAGATAGATGAGACACGGTGGCCTGATGTGGCAGAGGTCTCATGAGATCATCTGTCTATACATCAGCAGCAAACCAGCAAAGGGACTCTGGGAGAAGTCTGGTATATTTGGATATATTGATTCTCCCTGGCTCTTGGCAAGGCTTAAAACAAGAGGACAAACATCTGCAAAAAAAATATCCAGCTTGAAGAGGTGCTTGTCCCTGAGAAGGGGACACATCCTCCCATCTCAGAGGTTTGTCCATTAAGCACATTGCCTGCCATCTTCATCCTCCCTGGAGAGGAGGATATAGGTTGGATATCTGATCTGGAGCCCAGCTGGGAGGCACAGGGAGAAGGGGGTTCCACTTGGGTGGGAAAATCTCTGCCTGTTTCTGTGCTGCCTTCTTCCTCCCCTGATCAGCTGCACGTGCTGTGAGACTGCTCCTGTTAGCCCAGCCTCACGTCACCTCAATAATGGGAGACCAGAGAGCCGTGTCCTCTCCTGACCCTTTTACAGGGAAATACCTCGCAGAGGGAGCAGATGGTTTGTGTAAGGCTCCTTCTGTGTTCACCCTGGGTCTTGTGTCACTGCTCTGCCTCTTGTCTGCTTTGGAGATTTGCTTTGAGCCAACATGAGCAGTGTGTCAAAGAAGGGAAGCGAGTGCTGCTGCTGTGTGGTGAAGCACAGAGCCCAGCCTGGGCTGCTGGCTCTGGATGGGATGGGATGGGTTGGATTGGGTTGGGATGGGATGAGTTGGGATGGGTTGAGTTGGGTTGGGTTGGGATGGATTGGGCTAGGATGGGTTGGGATGGGCACCACATGCTGTCCCACCTCACTTTATTGCATGTGTCCCTCCTGTCTTTTGGTGTCTGGGTGACTCAACAGAGGTTCAGCTGACCCACTTGGTGGCCAAGCACCTTGTCCTCCTTCCAAGAGGCAGTTGCAGGCCTGGGCTCCACTGTATTAACTGGAGCATTGCAACTGGCTCCAACCCTGTTGGCAGCTCAACCGTCCCCTTGTTTACTGTTGAAATAATTACTGCTTTGCCATAATATTAGCTCTGAGCCGTGACTCCATTACCATTATCACCGGAATATTACCCATTTATTATCTCCCAGCAACCCTGGAAGATGAACACTAGGCTTCAGAGACCAATTGTTTTACAACAGACAGGATCTTGGTGTGCATTGTTTAATGAGGTAAACTACATTATAGCCGGCATTAATTTGGCTGCGGTGCTCTCCACTAAATCATTGTTAACCTGTAAATCTGCCGCCACTTTTGATACTCGTTTAATCAACGTGTGCCAGACAGAGCAGCCGGGCAAAGGGTCAGCGCTGGTCCAGCTCTGCTTGTATCATGCAGGGTATGCAAATAGGAAGAATAAATTGTGTGAAGTGGCCGTGGAGGAGCAGGACTTTGGTGTGGACACTGGTCTTTTGTGTGGTTGTGGTGAAGGAAGCAGCTGGCATTGCCATGGGTTGCTTGAGAAGAGTGTGGATACGTGTGACCACCAGCAAGATCCTGGCAGGAATGAGGGGGAATATTTATCCTGTTGAGTGCCAGCAGCTTCCCCATCAGCTCCCATGGGAGTGGGATCTGGCCCCAAAGGAGACAGAAGCTGGTGGAATCACGTCATGGGCTTTGGGGTGTTCTTTCTCCAAGGAATGACTAAAATTTGGTTAGCGTGCCATGTGGGGAGCTTCTTTTAGCATTTCCCTTCCTGACGCACCCTAGTTCCTCCTGTTTTTTCAAAGCAATGGGAGATTATGTACTTTTATGTCTATAAAAGTCATATTTTTGGTTCCCTGCATGGTGGAAATGAACTCTTGGAGCTGATTTTGCATATTTGGCATAGCTACCTCTAAAATATGCATCTTGGTACAAAAATAACAAGACCCCTTCCAGCTACAAATGAGGCAATGTCTTTCCCTTAAGAAAAGGGGGAAAAAACCCTCTTGGTTTCAAGACATTCCCGAAATGCAGCTTTGCAATGTCACACTTCCCCAGTTTGCCAGAGGCAGAGAGGGATCTGCTCCTTGTGACAGTTTGGGGAAGCAGCTGCCTGCTGCCCTAATAGAGGGCAAAACCAGGAAGCCCTGCCTGCACCCCCAGATTTTATCCTGTGTCTTTTATCCTGTCTGCGCTGCGCGGCATCTCCCTGCGGGAGGAACGGGATATGTTAATGGCATGGTGGGACAAAGCAGACAAAACCCAACACACCAGCAATGTCAGCTTGTTGGATTTTCCATCTCTTCTTTACTGCTGAACACAACTCCCTATTTCCCTGATAAGTGCGAGGCTTTGTGTCACTCCCTGCCTGGGACTCTCCTTTCATTCAGCTGGCCTGGGGAAGAGCAAGGGACAGGAGTGTCTGAGATTCCAGAGATCTCCACGCAAATTAAAACCTTTTATCAGCCCCTAATAGCTGTGCAAACTAATTATATTTGGGCCAAACTTTGCCAGCGACTCCCCTGAGGTATTATTATAAAAATCTGAGCTGTGGAAATGCGTCCCCATTCTGTCAACACCAGGTCGCTCCAGCTATAGAAAACTCTGCTCTGGCTCCTTTTAGCTCTCGTGATGTGCTTTGCATAAGCTGCTGCTGTTGTTTTCAGGAAAGAGGGAGCCTGGCTGGGCTGTGTCACACGTGGCCCAGGTCTGCTGAGCCAAGGACAGGGCTGGGCAACAGCAGTGAAATATTTATTTGCACGAGCCCTGCTGGCCTGGCTGGGTTTGTGGCCATCAGCATGGCTTTGGGGCTGTGGGTGCACAAGTACTTCCATCCCTGGAGAAACGGGATGTGGTGATGATGGGTGGGAAGGAAGCTGGAGAGATGGGGATGCTCAAACACACAGGCAGGAGTTGGGAAGGAGCAGCACAAGGAGAAAGCGCACAAGGCTCTACATGGATGGTTTTCCCAATGCCAGTTCCTTGCTGGGTGGCTCGTTGTGATGTTGGAGTTGATTTCCACCCAAATTTGTTCTTTCTTTTTCCTGGCATCACCATTTTCTCCATTTCTTGCCTTTTAACTTTGTTCCCAATCCTGCCCTGAGCAGGGCACCAAAGACAACCCCCATATTCACCCATCCCCACCATCCATAGATGGAGGCAGCAGAAGGAAATGCTTTGAGCCAAACTTCCCAGTGGGAAGGAGGTTTTTGCCCTGTGCCACCGTTCCCCCACCGTCCTTGCTCTCTTCCTGGGGCGCAGATTGCCAGCTAATGGGGCGGAGCTACCGCGAGCACTCTCCATTAATGGAGCAGAATATAAACAGAATAAAGCCTTCATTTCCCGGGCTGTGATTTCATTATTAATATACTTTACAGTTCACAGGTTGTTCATTTGCTTCCATGTTTTCTCAGCTGGTGTAATCTGCTGCGCGGAGTGAGAAGAGTCATAAAATTTCCATTTCCAGTTGAATGTGCGTCCAATTCGCCGTGAAATGTTTCTCTCTGTCGTGAATATTAAGAGCCCAAGGAGTCGGTGGCCCTGAGATTAGGCAGGGCAGGTTGCCAGCCCCTCTCTCTGTCCCAGGGGTGCGGGAGAGAAGTGAGTGTAGAGAAGGAAAGGTGACAAGGAAAAGTCGAGGGACTGAGGGTAGGACCATGTGGCAGAGTGAGGAAGAGGGAAAAGAGAATTAGAGAAAGTGAGGATAGAGGGAAGGGGAGGAAATTGATTGGCAAAGAGGCTTCAGGGAGGGATGTGGGGGGTGAAGAATGCTCTGACAGACCTGACCTACACTCACCTCCTCATTTCCCTGTCCCATGACCTTGACATTTGTCAGGGAAGATGTTGCACCAGTGTTTGCCCCGGTTTGTAAATCAGTTGTTGATGTCTGTGCTCGGTCACTGCCATGTGCCTCAGGGCTGTGCCCTTCCCCTGGCCTGAGTATGGGTAGAAAAAGAATCTCCTTGTCTCTGGTGAGACTGAGAAACGCTGCTGTGCTTGTAAGGGCAAGGAGGTGGAATGTGCTGGTGAGCCAGAGTGGCTCAGCTGCCCCATACTGAGCTGGAGAATAGCACTGAGCAGCCACGGAGCTGTAGCACCATTGCAGGCACAGAAAAGGGGCTTTTCACGTGAATTTCGGGAGGAAAAAAATCATGTTCTGCTCATGTTAACATCCAGCAGGAAATTTGTTGTGTATTTAGGGTATTGAATGGCTTGTAGCCAAGCAATGAGTTTCTGGGACAAAGAAGCAGAAATGCGGGTAGCTGTGGCAGGCGGTCATGCCCCGAGGCTGGGAACGTGGTGGGACCAGCAGTGCCATGGAGGGGTGCCCACAGCTGCAGCACCACTGGCAGTAGGCACATCTGGCAGCACATCTGGCACACGTTGCTGCAGCTGGAGCTGGGAAGGGCTGTGTGCCCTGGTTACCCCTCCCTGGCCTTGCAATAGCAGCACAGGATGCGGTGTCACTGCTGCGAAAGGGGACAAAAAGGCAAATCATGGTGGCATGCCCAGGCTGTGGGGGTAACTTGGGCACTGCCCGAGCCGATGGCACCGTTTCCTTCTGACTCTCTGCTGAAATTACTCCAGCCACAGCATTCCTCACTGCAGGGGAAAAAAATGCCTCTTCCTTTCCCATCTTCTCTCGGTCGAGTCAAGATAATAATAGTCTTTTTCTGATCCCCTGAACTTTCCCATCTGCTTGGTAAAACAATGGCAATTCTTTTTCCTCCTGGCCTCTCTCTCTGTCTTCCTCTCTTTTATTTTTATTCTCCTACGGTATAATTTAAAGCCAGAGCAATGCTGTAGCCCGTGGGTTTTTCCCCTTCCTGTGACACACTGTTTTTATTTAAAATGGCTTTTCCCTTGCAGAGCAATGCCTCTCGCTGCCCTCCCAGCTCCTGTAGCAGGGCCAATACCTACACAGAGGCCTGAGGAGGGGATGATGGGCTCCAGAAAGGGAGCTCAGCTCAGTCTCCAGTCCCCCAGTCTCAGCCACCCAGCATCACACATCCCTGAAATTCCTGTCACAACCACGCCATCCCCCTTCCCCAGGGCATCCTCGCCAGCCCCCCAGATCCCCAAACCCATCCAACTCATCACCCCTGCATTTCTCTGCCTTCTCTCAATAAGCCACAATATTGCAAGTGATCCTGCAGAAATGGAGACATCAGTGCCATAAAACACGAGGGACAGAGCAAGGCCACTGGGCTGGAAAATAGCGTGTCTGAAAAAATAAAGACGGGATAAAGATGATGGAGAGGCGACAGCGAGTCTCACCCTGCCATGATTCAGACAGCTCTGGGGGGTGAAGAGTGGTCAGGGGGTCCCAGGGGAAAAAGAAGGATGGAAAATATCCCCCATTTGCAGAAAGTTGTGGCAGCGACAGAGCCCGGGCTTGCCATGAGCTGCCTGCAGGGATATGCGTGGAGAAGGGAAAGTTTCCCAGATCCCCATGACTTCGTGCCAACACTGGGGATGGATTTAGCTGGCACTTGATGCTTATTTTTTGACTCTAATGCCATTATGCCACTTGCTTCCCATCTGAGGGATATTTCCCTAATGCGGCTGAAATACGGCTTAACCGAGGTTACAGCCATTTAACGCTTTGCATCGCAATTGCTGCTTAAGAGCTTGTCCTGTGGAGAAAGCCTTGGGGTTTAAATTCCCAGCCGGAGGGACCCTTCAGTCCTGGCTGCCAGCAGCTCTTTTTCACACAAATCTGGAGGAAAGAAGGGTGCCTCGAGTTTGGCAGGGGTTGGGAATGCTTTCTGCTGCACAGCAATGTGGTCGCGTGGAGCGGTTGGGAAGGGACGTGGTGGATCTCCCACGGAATTTTTTCGGGTTCTTTGCAAATCTGCAGGTAATAGGCAGGAGCAACCTTAGTTCTTGCTCTCCTCGCCAAGCCCTGTGTGCCACAGCTTCTCCCAGAGCCAGTGAGGAAGTTGCCAGAAATGGGATGAGCTCCAGAGGAGCCAAGTTGTGACAGGATTTAATGGAGGAGCAGCGTTCCCACAAACAGGATGCGTGTTTGAGCGATTTTCTCCAGTAGCATCTGTCGCTCTCCAACATCTTGGTGCCATTGCAACAAATTATTTAACCACTACCCACTGTACCCCATCTGTTAGGCAGCCCCTCCACATGGATGGAGCCCTACTTCCCACCTTTCCAGAGGAACTCACTGGCAAAGGCTGAGCGCCAAACAACAGGACAAATTAAATCAAAAGCACAGCTCTGGCACCCAGGGGGAAAATGCACATCAGCTTTGACTTATTGCATGGCGCACGCTTACAAGAGAGAAGCAGCGGCTTTTGTCACTGCAAGGGGCCATGAAAAATGAATTAGGGCCGCTGCTGGGAGAGGGCACGCAGGAGAATCTTTCATTCCAGCAACGCTGTCCTCTCTCACCTTGGAAGCAGCTACGTGGGAAAAACCACAGGGAGGAAGAAGGAGAAAGGAAAGGAAGGAGAGGACTTTGTGTTGGGTGCCTGATTGGATGCTCTGGGCTGTGAGCATGGCAGGAAGAGTGGTGCCAGGAGCAGCGCTGGTGCTCGGGCAGGAGCTGTCTCCTCAGGAGCTCTCTGGAGAGGGCTTGGCTCTATGGGAGCCTCGACATTGATTTTCATGTCCCTTTTGCATTTGTTCCTGCAAGGAGGCAGAAAAGCTCCGTGGGAAGTGGCTCCATGCCAGTCACAGCCTCTGCCGTGCATCAGTCCCTCTCAGTGTCACCACAAGGGTCACCCTTGCCTTTCCGGGGCCAAGGAAAAGGTATCCAGCTGATGCTGCTGGTAATGGGTGGGGCAGCCCTCTAACGAGCCCTGCACCCATCTTTGCTGCAGATCTGATCCACTTCAGCTCTTTGTGACCTACAGCCATTGCTGATTTGCTCTATCAGGTGACACATACCCTCTGGACCTTCTCCTGGGGTCCAGTGTCCTTACCAGCACCCCAGGAGGAGGCAGGGGCTGACAGAGGCTGAAGACAATCGTGCCACTTTGCCGAGCCTTGAGCTGCCTCTGAGCTCTCCCTCTCACCGAAATAAAAGGGCTCATTCTTTATTCAACTCATTTACTCCTGAGTTAGAGCCTTGTTCAAGGGTGGTTGGTCCCCGAGTTGTTTTGTTTTGTTTCTTTAAATATTAATTTCCATAATCCATTTATTTCCCAAGGAACTACTTCTTGCAAACAAAAGGTTTAATGCTCCTCTTTTATTCCCGGTAACAAATAAGTTGTCTGAGACGTGCAAACATCCCGGCAGCAGCGAGCCGTGCGCTGTCTGACGCCACAAACCGTGCTGAGGATGTGCAGGGACCGGGGAGACGCATCCCTGAGGGATCACAGGTGCCACAGCAGCATCTCGCTGGCGATGCTCGCCCAGAGGGGGAGCACAGCAGGCTCGGCCAGCCCCGGGAAGCCCCCACAAGCCGGGATTCCTATCTTTGCATGGAGGCGTCTCTGACATGCCTTTTTGAGATGGAAGATTTGAGAGCCGAAGGCCGGGAAGCACAATAGAAGATAGACTGCTTGTACCTCATTGTCTGGAGAATAGATGGGCTGCAGGCTCCCGGAGAATAGGAGCTGCCACTCAGGTGGCTTTAATAGAACAGGCGGCAGATAGATTTCAATAAAAGAAATGAGTATAAATATTGTTAGGGGAGAATAGAGGGAAAGTGAAAAAGATCTTGTTTAACGAGTCACAGTGGGAAACTTTCAAGGACTTTTAAGTTAAAAACTCTTCACAATGGTGCTATAATGGATGGCTCAGGAGACTTGGCTGTGCTGCAGAGCATCGGTGGGGTGAGCAGAGCGGGCAGGTGTCCACAAAACACCGCAGGGAAGGGCACGGCGGGGAGGCAGAGATTGGTTTGAGTTGGAAGGGACCTTGAAGACCATCTCATTCCAACACCCTGCCATGGACAAGGTCACCTCCCGCTAGAGCAGGTTGCTCAGGGCCCCAGTGCCTTGCTTTTGCTGTCTCTGGAGTTAATGCCAATATATTGACTATATGTGACTGCAGGCTGAGTGACCGGGAGACGTGATGGCATCTGGAAGGTCTCTGCAGGTCACCTGTCCCAGTGCCTAGTGAGATGTGTGCGGTGTGCCCACTGAATAGTTAAATATCAGAGTTGTAGTGTGAGATATGTGCCCCAAGGGTGATCTCAGGGATGCAGGGAGCAAATGGAGCCACAGATGTGGGTTCTGTCTCAGTGCTAGCTCTGCACTGAGCAAGAAGTTGAAGAATGTGTCTTTGCTGCCTTTGTGAGGGCTCTGTGTTGGAATGTGCCTGTCAAAACCCCCATGTCCTGACTGTGATCATGGGCAGCCAGAGCTGAGACCTTCAGAAATAGTCACCTGTGATTATGTGAGCACAAAATCAGGCCTGGGCAGGTCCTCCATCGCATCTTGGAGCAAAATCCAAGCTCACCTGTGCCCCAAAAAATTGGAAGGGGAAGAAAAGCCACAGCACTGCATGGCCATAGGCAAGGAGAGGCTCCCACAGCCCCAGGGAGGAGGGGACACTGATACCAGTGCAGGAGAAGGACTTTATGTCGAGGATTTTATGGCCACCCCTCTCTTTCAAAGCCTGTGCACAAGGAGCAAAATTGGCTGTGAGAATTCCTCAAATCCAATGTAATAAAGGGTACAAGCAAGGAAAACATGATGTTTTCCCTCTGTTTGGTGACACCAGGCACAGCTGGTGCTGGTCAGCACCCCTGAGGGGTGAGGATGAGGAGGAAGCTCAGACTGCAGCAGTGGAGTGAGCTCGTGCCCAGCTCCCACATCCCTGAGCGCTGTGGAGTGCCAGGCAGCGAGCACACCATCCCCTGGGGCTTCTCACAACATCAGGCCATGGAAACATGCTAATTAACATGGAAAAGCATGTCAGAGCAGAGATTTCCTCCCTTGTCATCAGGAAACTTCAAAAACGGTGGCTTGGCCCCGTGTAAGCACGACGCAGACTCTGATATGCTGCGTGCCCGTTTCTGGGGTGACGGTCCTGCTTCTGAAGGCTTGTGAACATGAAGAACAGGAGGTTGTACCCTATACCTCATGTAGGTGTGCTTCCTAAATGGATTGCTCAGCTAAGGGGGGGTCACAGATAGAAATGGGCTGGAGCCTGTGGTTCAGGGATGCAATATTCACCAGAGGAGGAGAGGAGTTTGTCTGGGTCGATAGGGTAATCTTAAAAAAAATCATTTTTTGAATTATTGCGCTGGATGGTTTCCAGCAGGTTAATTACCCCTAATCTTTGTCCACTGGAGCATGGCAGCTTCAAGCTGGCACAGAGGGGCTGAAAAGCGAGGGTGCACAGAGGAGAAGCTGGGGTCATTCACCTGATCAAGCAAAAGTGGGGAAGGGAATTTTAGAAATGCCTGAACTTTGCTTCTTATGTGTTAATTGAGACATCAGGAGAGGGTAATAGCGGTTAATAAGAGGTGAAGCAGGTGCATCCCCCAGTTTGGCTGGGGCAGGTACTGAAGGCAGCCTTAGATCTTGTTTACTGTGTCACTCCTCCTTTGGGGTGATTCAGGGGGCTTCCTTTCCCCACCGACTTCCCCATCTGCTCTGATTCTACTAAATCCCCCATCCTGCATTTTTCCTCTCGCTGCTGCAAGGAGAGGTGAAGTGGGTCTCAGGTGCCCACAATTCTCTTATTACCTTTGTGTGTTTTATTTATTTACCATAAACTGTTATAGGATGGCCATCAGCACTGCATCGGGGTGACAGGTGAGATATATGGCTCTCGGGTTTAGTGCGTCACTCGGAGCCGGGAGTCTGCGCCATGTTAATTTTTATTGCCAGAAGTAGCTATAAATTGATAGTTGAGAATTGCTGTAGGGACTGTAATTAACTAGTTACTATTTCACCTCCAAAAGGAGCAATGTTTCACGCTCTTACTTTTACTTATCTGGAATCAGCTGCTGTCAACATCCGCTGAAGCCCGTATAAAGATTTATAGACCTTGGAGGTAAATATTGACTAATGGGCAGCTTGGCTTAATGTTCACCTTGAAGGACAATAAATTGTGCTATTGATTGAAGCGAGATGTCAATATCTGCATTGTTGTAAACATTTTAATAAAATTATCTCCATAAAATATTCTCTTTCTTTGGCTGATCCTGGCCAGTGGGATCAGTGCCTGGAAAATGCAGCAGCACAGTGTAGAGGGCAGGGCAGTGCTTCGGGATCACTGGTGGGACTTTGAGTACCCGGAGACCAAACCTGTTGTGGGACCACTGTTGAGGCTGTGCCTTTGGGCTTAAAAATCTTCCTTGGAGTTCTTTCCTATGTCCACACCAACTCCCTGCACCTCAGATCGAGCTGAGCCAGCCCAGCCATGCAGGGCTGCAAGATTTTCACCTCTAAAGCCCAAAGTCTTGCAGCCTTTTGTGTCTGGGCTGCCTCAGCATGATCTGAGGTGCAGGGAGTTGGTGTGGACATAGGAAAGAACTCCAAGGAAGATTTTTCAGTGGCATCACAGGAAGCCTTCAGCCAGGGAAAACTGTGAGCAGTGTCCTAGAGACCTGAACATGGCTGCAACAGTGAGCCAGGGGACAGTGGCATGTAATTAATTTGGGAACATGTGTTCACTTTCTGGAGAGTTATTATCTTGTCAGAGGCTCAATGGTAGCAAATGGGGAGGAGGAGTCAGAAGGGAGATGAGTTGGAATGGGAAAAGGAGGAGAAGTGAGGGAAGGAGAAAGGCATGGAGGCAGGAATATGTGCTCACACCTCATCGCATCCATGCTGTGTGGAACCCCAAGCACAGCCTGGCCATCTGTTGGGTTTGCCTTGGTGCTCTGTGCCACACCAGGACCTCGCCTCTGTGGCTCCTCCGCTGCCCTGATGGTCAAACTTCCCCTTCCCCGAGGCTTTTAAGAGAGATCTGCAGAGCAAGTCCTAAATAGAGCGTGGTGGTCTGTGTGCAGCCTCCTGCTCACTGAGCACAAGGATTCAGGCTCTGCTTTTCCATCTCCCCAGCTCGCACTGGGTTAGTTCATCATCCTTGGCTGATGAGTCAGGATTACACTTGTGCGTCGTCCGTGGCCATTCCATTTCTGGCCTGTATTATATTATTAGTATTAATAATAATAATAATGATGGGTGCTGGCTGTGCTGGTTTTCTAGCTCCTGAGGAGATGAGAGAGCTCTCCATTAATTCCTGCAATATTTCAGCTCCTAATTGTGCTCAAGCAGAGACAGCCTTGAAAGTTCCCACCATCAGTTCAGGCAGAGAAGGGCTGGTAGAGGTCTGGCAGAGCTCCTGGAGCTGCAGGGCTCTGGCCAAGCCTTGCCCTGAGCATTCCCAAGTTCCAGGTGCTTCCAGGATGTGATCCCACAGAGTGAAGCAGCTTTATGGACTGGTTTTCCTGCAAAGCCACTTGTATGGGAGAACATGGGGGAATGCTGTCTCAGTCACCTGGTGTCACCTGCTTCACCAGCAGGCAGGGACTCTTTATGTCACCCGAATATTTGAGATGCTGTAGCTGGTGCAAGGAGGCATCCCTGGGCCAGAACCTCCTGCAGGGGTGGTATTCCTAATGCCATTGACTTACATCAGGTTGTGCACAGGACAGAAACGGGTCAGCTCCAGCTCAGAGCACCCTGTCTCAGCCCAGGACAGGCTCTGTTTGGCTGTAGCCAAATTCCCAGGATGCCAGACCCTGAACTTCGAGCTCTGCCTCTGCATCAGCTGATTACCATGCTCATATCTCAGACTTCAGTGCGACGCAGGCATGGAGGAAACCTTCATCCCCCAATTTCCTGAGCTTTTGCAGGTGGAAATCTGACCCTCGCAGTTACTTTGATGAAGTCTTTTCCTGGTGAACAAAACGCACTCGAGCTGCTTTGCTCCCTGATCAAACCAGACACACAAATTATGACTTGACTATGGCAAGAGCTAATTCTTGCCTTGTGTGAGCCGACTCTGGAACTTGGGAAAGGGCCTTTGGTGAGTTGGGAAGCAGTGTTATCTGAGCCTTTGCAGAACCCAGAGCCAGATTTGTGCGTGGAGCATCTGAAGGCCACCGGCTGTGTCGTTACTTTATCAGCAGGCAGCGCTGTGCTACAGAGAAGCCGATTCTAGGTCAGCCACAAAAAGGAATTTTTTTTCCCCCCTCTCTCTTTTCTTTTCCTTTTGCAGTGCCGCAGGGCCGCTGGATGTAACGCTGTAATTTGTGTGTCTCTAAAGGATATTGATTTTGGGGTAACGCCTCCATATCTCACCCTTCAGTTGCACAAAGTACTGATGAGCTCAGCGGTTTGCACCACGAGCCACTCGGGTGGGAATTTCAGCACAGGGCTGAGGACACTGGTGGATGTCAGCAATTAATCAACAGGAAAATTCACTTCACTTCTTTGCAAAGCTCACAGGGCTGCCTTCCCAGTTAGGTCAGCCTGGGAAGGTGGGATGCACACATGTGCGCATGGGGTCCTCAGCTCAGGGAGCAGTGGTCATGCAAAGTCCTGGGGATGCTGTGTGGAGGTGGCAGCTGCTTGTTCTGGTGCAGGGAGAGATCCAAGGTGGGATTTCATCACACCTGAGCGTATTTGCACTAGTTTGAGTTGACAATAGTGGCACCTGGGATTGCACAGCAGGATCCTGGCAGATGCCTGGGGTGCTCACTGTGTCGAGATGCTCCAGGGTGTTACAGGAACACCATCAGTGCTGGCTCAGGTCTTTCTATGGTGGGTGGTAGAGTCTGACCCCACTACTCCTGCAGTGGGGGAAGAGATGCCATAAAAGCATCAGCCGGTGGGATGCAGGCAGTGTGTGGCTCGCTGGGAGCCTCCCACGTGTGGATTTTGCATGCATTTGTCAGGAGCAGGATGCACACGGTTGACCGGCCAAGCGCAGCGAGTTGTGGCCCATCAGGTCACACCAGCACAGGCAGCAGTGTCCGGGTGGGAAGCGAGGGCTGGCCGAGCTCACAGCATCCCCCTGGGGACCAGGGACCTGTGCTTGGCCTCTCTGCCATTGGCACTCACTCCCAGAAACAGCTGTCCAGAGCTAATTTATTTCCTAATGCTGCAGCAATGTTAATTTATAAATTACACTGGTAATTCGAGCTATTATTAATTTCAGATGGTGTAGGGCAAGCCTAATTAAAATATGACACCAATTGCCACACATATGTACCAAGGAGTACCGTTTAAAATTTATAGGAATATTAAGTGTGACACGGGGCTCGGAGATGCTCCGTGCAGTAATTACGGCATCCTGGCTGCAGGAGATCCAGAGGGGAGATGTAAACAACAGGAAAGGGAGAAGTTGTTCCTGTTTGGGGGCTGCAAAAAGTAATTTTTGCTGCTTGTTTTGGGGAAGAATCTGGGGGGTGTTCTGCCCCCATCTGCTCCTGGCCAGCCAAGCAGTGTATGTTTCCAGGAGAGTGTCAAAATAAAGAGAGCTCCTACAAGGAATAGGGGCTGAAAGATGTCAGAGTGAAGGAAATGCCACTGATTGCATCTTTCTGGCTTTGAGTGAAACAAGAAACTGCACTGCAGCCTGGGTGGGGAAGAGGGGAACAAGTGCAGCCCCCCCAGAAATGAGCCTGGGGTGCACAGGGATGAGGTGTCTCAGCCAAAGGGAGGTGTTGGCACCACCACTAATGGGAATAGACTTGCTGTGAATTAACTGAAGCTGAAAAATTAGAGAGGGGTGTTTATGTGAGCTGGGAGAGCCTGGAGGTACCTTCCAGCCAGGGGGATGTGCAGAGGTGAGCTCAGGCCATTTTGCAGGGTGCAGGTTTGCCCACTTTGCCCACCCTGAGCACCTCAGGGACATTATGTCCAGCAAGTGATGCTCTCAGTGAGGCCAGAGCTGCTGGAGCAGTCCAGTGTTTGCAGAAACCTTTCTGGCAATGAATTTCTGGGATTGGAGGGGCACAGGAACAAGGCCGTGCTGCGCTGGGACCTGCAGGCTGGGTGTCCTGGTGCAGAGGGACACGCTCACAGATGGTGACCAGCAAGTGGGCACAGGTTTGTTGTGTTAGCAGTCAGGAACAGACATAAACACTCACAGAATGATTATGCAGGTGCTTTATTGAGGATCCCCGGGCATCAGAGGCTACAGGCCCAAATCTGACTCCACCATAGTGTTGTGATTAATACGTATTTATCCCCCCCAGTTACATAACTAAAATTATTAAACTTACATTGTTTCATTGTTACACATTGATGTCACCCAACCATGGATTCTTGTGATTTCCCAAAACATCATTTCTCATGATTCTCGTTATGGGTTATAATCATACAGTCACTTCATAAATCATGGTTATAAAATGGTTACACAGGTGTAGTAACAACCACCCCACTTATCATGACGATTCAGGTGCAGTTTCACCTGACCTACCAAGCCTGACATTCCCAGGGCCTGCTGCGAGGCCTGACTTTCTCCCCAAATATCCCGTGATTTTTAGAAACCTTTAACCCTATATTGTCAGTTGCGCCTCCCCATCACTCAGGGCCCTCTGTCTCTGCCTCTGCAGCCGTGGGCTTCATCAGCGAGGATGAGTACCTGGAGATCACGGGAATCACGCGGGAGCAGTCGGGAGAGTACGAGTGCAGCGCCTCCAACGATGTCTCAGCGCCCGTCGTCCAGCGAGTCAAAGTCACCGTCAACTGTGAGTCCCTGGGGGGCCACCAGGGACGGGGGTAGGGCTGGGAAGGGTCACCGTGCTGCCCCACAAGGGAGTGGCACTTGGAAGTGAGGCACACCAAGGCCCCAGAGTGAGACAGGCGGCAGCAGTTTTTCTGAGCAGGTGGTGTTTTGCCCTATTTTCCCCTTCTTTTCGAGCTACATTTTTTCCCACCACCTCCTCCTCAGCTGTCTCCATCAACCTGAGTTTTCTGCCCATGGAGAGATGCTGTGCTGATAACCTCTGAGGAGAGGAGAGAAGTGAGCAGTAAATAGAACTTTTTTTTTTCTGTTAGAAAAAAAGAGAGGGAGGAAGAAAGCAGCATATTTCATGTTTAGACATGCATGAAGACCCTCTCTTTAGGGGTTTTGTGGTTTAGGAACCCCTCTCTGGTAACTCATGTAAGAACCACGAGTTGGGGATCTCTTGTTTTCAGAAGAGAACCCCCAAGAACCTGAAAACCTCTGGACAGGAGCATTGGAGTGGCAGGATCTGAGCACGGGCTCAGAGATGATTTTGGCTCCTAGCCATGTGCAGGGAGAGAAAGGAGATTTTGAGGGGAGTGCCAGAGGCTGCAGGGTGCTCAGCCCGGGTTTCTCTTCCCGCAGACCCGCCGTTCATCTCGGACGCGAAGAGCACCGGGGTGCCGGTGGGGCAGAAGGGGATCCTGCTGTGCGAAGCCTCCGCCGTCCCCTCCGCCGACTTCCAGTGGTACAAAGATGACAAACGGTAAGAGCCTGGGGGGCACGGCAGGGGGAGGACACCGACCCCACGTGGCTGCACCCAGTGCCAGCAGCTTCGGCCCGTAACCCTTGGCACAAGTCTGCTTTGGATACCGAGGCAGGTCCCCTGACAGCAGCTGGTTGTGCTTGTCTGGGGCAAATTCAGGCATTCCATCAGGCAGCCAGTGTCCACAGCTGCAACTGGCACCACCCAGGATCTATTAAAGGCTTTATATTTAACTCATCACATTTGTGGAGGGGGATTTTCCCAGGAACCTCTTTCAGCCCCCACTGGGGCAGGATCGTGGCCTGCCCTTGCCTCTGTTTGAAGGTGTTGTGGTAAATCCCTGCCTGGGTGAAGCATAATGTCCAAAATGGATATTGGCAGCACAAATCCAGGCACTTAAGAGTGGATGAAACCTCTGTCATCTCTTTAAATGCTTTGGCCGGAAGGCAGCTCTTGGAAAAGCAAAAGAAATGTGGTGTCAGTCAAGAGACAGGGTTTGTTATGCCGCAGAGACAGCCTGCCCTGCTTTGGGGTGAAAATGGACTTTTTAGGACAACTTCTGTGTCCTGCCAAAGCAACAGCACAGGGACATGGCTGGGGAATGAGGAGTGCAGCAGCACAGCCCAGGGTAGGTCCCACTCTGGAGAAATTGCCTCTCTCTGACACCAGGCAAAGTGGTTTTAACCAATTTTTGTGTTTATTATCCCTGGAAAGCCCAGAGGGGCCATGGTGTGGCCAAACACAGGACATGCCACACGGGTCACTGATAAGGAGGGACGTTTTGGCCAGGAAAGAAGCTGGAGGGGAGTCTGGGTCTGCCTGCCTCACCCAGTTTAAGAGGAAGGCAGAAGCAGGGTGCACAGAGCTGCAGATGTTTGTGTGCCAGATGAAAGGCTCTGCTCAGAACTAGGTCAGATCACGAGGGCCTGCGGAGCAGCGGCAGGAGCGGGCTCAGCCCTCCTGATCAGCACCCAGCGTGGGTCACAGTGGGAATCCAGCACTTCCCGTGAGGAATTAGCCAGAGCTGCAGGAGCTGCAGGACAGGGACACCAGGACAGGGAAGTCCAAGCACTTGGGTAATGCTTCAGCATTTGTGCTGGCTGAGAAGCCTCTCTGCTCTGGTGGGTGCATCACTCATCAGGGACATGCAGGGATGAGAGAAGAGGAAGGTCACAGAAGGCATTCTGCAGAGCAGAGAGGACTGAGGACATGAGAGGGAAACCAGGGTGGGAATGAGTCTTTCCCAGATTCCCTCCCCAGGCATGGGAGCATCCCTCTCTCTGCACAGCATTTGACAAGTCCCAGCACCATCCCGTCGCTCTGCAGCAGGGAGGATGCCTCTGGTCAGCACGGGGATGGCGTAGGCTGGCAGCTGGAGACCCAGGAGAGCAGCATCCATCTCCCTTGTCTTTCCCAACACCTTCCCTTCTCCCTCTTCTCCCAAGCTCTATGTCCGCACTCACAGGCACAACCAGAGGATAACTGGGCACAGAAAACAGAAGGCACTTCCCTTCCTGATAATAGCGGGCACTTCCCTTCCTGATGTTACCCCCGTGACCTCCCCTTCCTCTTTTCTCCCAGACTGGCTGAAGGACAGAAAGGGCTGAAAGTGGAAAACAAAGCCTTCTTCTCCAGACTGACTTTCTTCAACGTCTCCGAGCAGGACTACGGCAACTACACCTGCGTAGCCTCCAACCAGCTAGGGAACACCAATGCCAGCATGATCCTCTACGGTGAGCAGGGCTGAGGGAATCAGCCAGGAGGGGGGAATGGCTTCACAGTGACACCACCAATGGGAGACACGTGGGAAGGGTCTCCCCTGTCTTTTGAGATGTGTATTTGCTGCTGATCCTTTCTGCCCTTGCTGTGTGGGCTGGAGGTTGTGGTGAGTCCAGGGAAAGGGGAGAGCCTCCAAAGCTGCCGGCTGATTCAGGTCCAGTGTCTCTCACCATTCAGAGGTGTTTGGCTCTGTGTTTGGGATCTGCCATGAATGCAAGATTAGGAGCTGGCTGCAGGTTTCCATCTTCTTGCTCTGATGAGTGCCTAGGAGAGCCTCTGTGTGAAGGCATCCCCCTGTGTTGATGGGTGGGAGGAGAGATTGCTGCTCAGTGTCACTGCTGCCCCACTCCCATGTGAGAACAAACAGGCTCCCTGCTCCATCACCTCCCAGGTGTTCTCTGCTCCTGCCAAGCAGATACATCCTTATTGGAGGTGCCAAGGGAGATGGGAAGGTGTGGAGGGCAGGGAGAAGGTTTGTCCCCTTGTCCCAGGACTGTTTTCCCTGCGTGCTGGAGCTGGGATGAGAGCAATACATCCCTCTGACTCTGCTCATGGATGGGAAGGGCTGGGAGTGATTGACAGATTTGTCAAACCTCTTCAGGTGGCAGTGAAACCAGAGCAGGGACTGTGCTCTCCAGGAGCCAGAAATGGATGCCAGATCTCATCCCCGGGCACTGCCTGGGGACATTTCCCTGCTGGGGAATGGGAATGGGGTTCTCCTGTGAACCATACAAGAGCAGGAACCTCTCCCCAACACTGTCCTCATCCTCCTCGCCACCCGGTTATTGTTCCTGGTCATCTCCTTGTCTTTTGTTGTTGTACGGTCAGGGGAGCAGAGCAGAGTGACAGATGAGCCTTCCTCATCCCCAGGCCCCTCAGGGATGGCTCAGGGCAGCCTGCCCCAGCCATGCCAAGTGTCTCGGGACAGGGAGCAGTCCCACAGTTTGTGCTGGTTCTGGAGTGTGTGGGGCAGTGGGAGGCATGTGGAGACCTGGGAAGTGCTGTCCATGTCTTGGGGAGGGGCTGGATGGATTCCAAGGGAGCAGTTTGAGGACAGTAGGGGGTGTTGGGCTTTGCCAAGGGCCACAACACAGCTGTGGGGTCAGGGTGGCAGCACAGGACAGGCTTATCCTCCCCTGCCATTGGCAGCTGTGCCAGGTTCCCCTGAGCTGTGACAGAGGAGCTCAGCCCATCTTGGATGCTCAGGCCCATTTGCTCCCCAGTGAAGTCCAAGCTGTATGTGGTGACGGTTCACCTGTGCTAGGCCATCATTAGCATTGCTTAGGAACTATCTCAGTTCTCTTTCTGCCAGCCTTCCTGGTAATCCAATAACCCCAGGTTTTAGGGATAGCAACACCTCTGGCACTGCAAAGCCACCCAGGCCTGGCTCCACCTGTGCTGCAGGTGCAGGGTGGCCGTGCCAAGTGTCCAACATAACCCGAGCCACATCCTTAGCTGTGATGTTGCAGCCTTCCGACGTGTTTATGGGGTTAAAATCTTAATTTATGGGGAAATTCAGTTTGGCATCTGCAGATCGAGGCTGACTGAGAAGCCTAAAAGTAAAGATGACACCTCTCTGCTGAGGAGCTCTTGCTTCCTTGGGTTCTAACCCATCTGTGGGACTCGTGCTGTGATGGCAGTGTCAGGTGGGAGGCAGGGAAGCATCCCACAGAAAACTACGCTTATTTTGTGATTCCCCCACATAGCTTTGTGGTCTGACTGTGAATCCCATCAGAGTCCTTTGACCACTCATAATTTCCACAAAGGCTGCATTGATTGAATGATCCATTCAGTCTTTAATAATTGAGTCCCCTTGGGGGTGACAGTTCCCTGAGGAGACTGTGTGTGTCCCTCATCTCCTGGTGCAGGGCTCCCCACCACCCCCAGGAACAACCCCTCCCTAATTCCCAAACATCATAGGGCCAAGCTCACCTGTCCCTAAGCAACCAGTGTCTTCAATCAGGGGATTAATGTGTCTTTATTTATCGACATATTTATTTATTTAATGCAAGATAAGAGGGAAGTGGATGCGGTGGCTGCACTACCTGTGCATGAGAAATGTCTCTTCTGTGAGATTTTGGGGGACAATTTTGTGAGTGGCCCCTTTTCCCTGAAGCGGAGTGTTTTGGAGTTTTTCCCCACCAATCCGTGCAGATTTAATCTGTGCAGGTACCGTGGCATGAGCCTTTTTGGGGTTGTACGAGAGGCTAATGTAGCGTTCATCTTTTAATCCTTTTTTTAATCTAATTTTTCATGGAGGTCAACTAGTGCTTTATTTAACATGTAGCACTCGTTATTCCAGACCTGCTGCCTCATTCAGCGGCTCATTTGGTGCTGTCTGGGATGTGATAGAGTGCTCAGGGAAACCACATCATTCTGTGGAGTTAGGGAAAAAAAAACAACTCTGTGCTTCTCAGCCATCACACAGTCCATGTGGCTCCCAGAGGTGGCTGTCAGGCCATAAATCTTTTTGGGATGTTGCAGGATTAGCAAGAGGGATGGACCCCAAACTCAGAGGGTGAGGTGAACCTCCTGCATCCCCATATCCCATATCCCTTTTGCACAGGGTGTAGCTACAGGCTTTGCTGAGAGAGTCCCATATTCAGCTCATCTCCGGTTCCCTCCGAGCTGAGGGGACCGTGACCCCGCAGCAGTGGGGTGCAGTTTGGGCAACAGATCCCACTTCTACCCCATCCACTGGTTTTGCCACCCCAGGTCGAGGGCAGGCTGAGGGAGGTGTCTCGAGCCAGCGCTTTCCATTGCCCTTTTGCCTTAACTTTCACTTGTTCTTTAATTTTTAGAAGAGACAACTACCGCTCTGACACCCTGGAAAGGTCAGTAATCTGGGGGTCCCCCACAATGCCAGTGCTTCCCCTGCTGTTCCCCTTGGGCCCCTCTGGCTCCCCCACAGCTCATCTCAGTGGGAGCCGCAGCACCCACCACCTGGACCTCCTGCCCCCACACCCCACTGCTTCCACTGGTGTAGGGATGAATTAGGGCTTTCTTAGCTGCCCTCCCACGCTGCCCCCTCCCTGCCAGCCTGCTGTGTCTGTCTGGTGGTGGTCTGTGCCCTCTGCATGCCTGTCCCCATCCCATGGTGTCCCGCTCGCTCCCCAGGGCAAAGCAGGGATGTCTTTGGGCTGCTTTCCCAGTGCTACTGTATACACGGGTCTTGTGGCAGGTCCTTCCTCCTCTGGGATGCTTCTAGTGCCGTTTTTATGGGATGAAATAGGGGTGGACAGGGATTTAGTTCCCTTCCTGGTGGTATTCCTGGCCAGGACAGCCAGCTCTCTGCTGTGCAGTCTGTCCAGCCAAATGACTTGTTGTCATCTTGATTTTGGGGTGGTTTCATTTGTGATGAATTGAGTAGTCAGTCCTTGGAATGACTTGTAGGTGTCTGTGGAGTGTCTAGTGTGTGAGCCTGGATTTGGTGCCTGGATTTGTGAGGTATGAGGTGTCTGAGTGTGCTGGAGAGTGTTACTGGTGGGAAACCAGACGGTTTCTGATGCTCAGTGCCCCTGTCAGGTTTTGAAGTGAGGGAACACATCCTGGGGTTTCAAAAGCAGTTGTGAATCAGACTTGCGGTCAGCCCTGCTTCCACAGGACACCAGTGTGGATTCCTTCCTGAGGTCTTTTTCCACCTTAGTCTTCTCCTGGGCCAACTATTTGGTGAAAAAAGAGTGTTTTGGTGAAAGCCATTGGCTAAGATACCTCCACATCCTTTCCCACAGTGAGCTTTGAATTCCTCACCCCCTGTAGTCCCCAGAGATGGGTGGGCTTGGCTGTTCTTGACCACCCTCCTCATCCCATCTCCTTGAGGTGGTCTGGGCCCGTGCTGAGCCCCACAGGGACTCTGAAGAGGTACAAAACACCACTGTAGTGCTGCTGGTGGTGTCTTTGCAGGGTGGGCAGGCGGTTACTGTCCCTCCCAAGGACACTAATGGGCAACAGGGTGCTTGCCCTGGGATGGGCAGAATGTGCTGGGCCTACGAGTGTGGAGGGAAAACTGGGACTGGTTTGGAGGAGGATGAAGGGGCTGAGGGAGGTCAGATGGTGGTGATGCACAGGGAGCAGGCTTAGGGTGGGGACTTCAGGCTGAAAAGGGACCGCAGAGGACCTTGTCCCAAAATTCAGCATTGGTGGGGACAGGGACAACTGTTCCACGCTCTCGAGACAGCACAGATGGATGGGGACAGAGGGACAGCTCTCCCACGGAGCAATCCCACCACGTGCAACACCACTGGGGCCCCAAATAGCGTGACTTTTTGTTTGTTTGTTTTAACCTTTACTTTGCCTTTTCTGCCGTTTTGTTGACTTGGTGATGACCAACCACGTGGGCATTCCTGTCCCTTCCCGCAGGCCCCGGGGCAGTGCACGACGGCAACAACGGCGCGTGGCGGCGAAGCGGTGGCGCGTGGCTGCTGCTCCTCCCGCTCGCCCACCTCGCCCGCCAATTTTGACCCCAGAGCCGGCCCGCGGAGTAGCGGCGGCGACGACCACGGCCAGCGAGTGCGAAGCAGAAAGGAGAGGGAGAATAGAAGAAGAAAGAAGAAGAAGAAGAAGAAGTGTTCACCGTTTCCGAAAATAATCATAAGAATTGAGAGAGTATCCGGCCAGGCCACCTGGGGGAGGGGGAGAGAGGAAAAACACGAAAAAAAAAAAATAATAATAAAACAACCCACAACGGGAATTTGGAATGGAGAGAAAAGGGAAAAAAATTAATAATCCAAGGCTTCCTGCTGAAGATGCAATGCGACTGAGTCTTTTTCTTTTCCCCCTTTTTTTTTTTTTTCTTTTATCCCCTATCACTTTTGCCCCCTGTTTTTGCTGTTCTCTGCCACGGGCCAGCACAGAGGCTGGACAGGGCCATCGGAATGTGGCGCTTGTCCCCTGCCCTGTCCTCTTCACTGCCCCGCCCGCCTGCTCCCTCCCATGGGACCCTCCATCCAGACACACCAGTTTTCTCCTTTGCCAAGATTTCCCTGTCTTCTCATGGACTGTGACGCCATTTGCGTTTCAGAATATATACATATATATATATATATATCTCCATGTATACATATANTATATATGTATAGATATATAGATCTTCAACAGTTACCACACCACCACGAAAGGAAAGGGAGGAGGGAGACCGGCGTCGAGCCACGCTTTCATCATACCATCCGCGGACATCGTGAATGAAAAGGGATTCTGAGTCATGGTTAATTNATATATATATATAATTTTTTTGTTTTGTTAGAGTTCTAGCCACGGTTCCCAGCAGGGTCCTTCCGCTGCCATTACTGCATGCTGTATATGGAGTTAGGTGTGTATCGGNCCCCCCCAAAACCGGCCCAAAAGCGGTCGTCTGGACACTTCCTGCCGAGGGCACAGACGACACTCGCCGCGCGTTGAGGTGGAGGGAGATACTGANTTACTGCATGCTGTATATGGAGTTAGGTGTGTATCGGTTCTCAGCGAGACAAGCGTCTCGGTCCACACATCCCTGAACCCCCTCGCCTTTCCACCCTCGGGGCACCGGGGACAAAGGGTCACAGGGGATCGGGACCCCTCTCTGTTGCTTTTTGCCGCGTGGCCCTGGCCTTTTTGCGGTGGAATAAAGCGAGCT
>VXBU01003352.1:0-10856 GCA_013400315.1 Bombycilla garrulus | reverse complement strand
TGTGTGTATGTATATATATATATATATATATATATATAAAAACAACCAAAAAACCACCAAAAGAAATAAGAAAAAGAAGACGAAGCAACCGGCCCTAGCTGAGAAGCAGGACCTGTTGCCTCGCCGTCCATTTCAGCGGGGGTTTCTCCTGCAATTGGTTTTCCTCCTTCAATTTCCTTTCCTTCCCTGCGGCCGGCGGCGGGGGGCACCGGGGGGCCCGGGCGCGGGCAGGCGGGCGGCGAGGGGGCTCTCTCTGCCTATCCATTAAAACGATTGTTCCATGTGGCCGCTCCGTCTGGTTGTGGTGCTCATTGCCGCGGGGGCCGGGGCCGCCCCGCGCTTTCCCTTTGCGCCACCAGGAGTGGGGAGGGATGTGGGGAGGGATGCTGGATCGGGGGGTGACAGATGGGAGCACCACGGTATCACAATAGGCCAGGAGAGCATTGGAAAGGTGGCCCCCGGACCTCACCGGTGAGCCCAGCAGGAATGCTGTCACAGGTGAGTAGATGGAGAGTGTGAGGCACAGCTGGGCCCTATTTCCCTGCTCAGGACCCCCCTGAGCTCACCGTGTCTTTAGCCCAGCTGCACAGCATTGCAGGGGATGCTTGTGGAGCAGCTGAAGCAAATCCTGCGTGGGAAGGAGAGACAGAGTGAAATGAGGTGTGTGCAGGGAACAGGGTCCCCCATGCACTGCTGCACGCAGGTAAAGCACAGCGGAGTGTTTGGGTGTCGGTGCATTTTGGTGTCCATGGAGCCTTGTCTCGGTCAGTGTCTTGGTTTTTGGTGATACTGGAAGGTTGCTTAGTGAGTTTGGTCCTCAGGCTCAACTGTAGCCTCCAGGGTGTCAGTTTCTTCAGGTCACCTGACACATTTGCAGGATCAGAAGTTGGTTGGTTGCTACAGATGGTGTGACAGTTTTGTGTGTGTTTTTTCTATTTCTTGACCCTATCATGTAACCCAGGAGATGAGCATGGAGAAGAGGGATGGGAAGGTGTTGCTGTGAGGTGATGCCAATGTGGGGTAAGGGAAGAACCATGCTCAGGCTTTGTGGCACATCACAAATAAGAGGAAGGTACTGAGGGTGTGGGGACAGGACAATTGGGCACAGGTAGCAGGGTCAGGATGGTGGTGTTGGTTTTATGCAGGTCTTGCAAGTCCCAGGTTGGAGCAGCCAGCCACAGCAGAGCAAACCTGGTAGGAGAGGCAATGCCCAAATGCTTGGGGGTAATGGGGAGGGATCCAGGGATAGGTATGGAGGTAACAGGGCTCTCTCCCTCACCTCCTCTCTGTAATTGTAACTTTTTTGGTGTTCTAGGTGAGAGATCAAGGAGTGTCCAGTGCCAAAGTAGCAGACAAAGAGGAAGCTAAAGAGAGAGGGAGAGGCGTATCGATGGATGTGTTTATGTAATAATTTATTGACATAGGTAAGGGTGTCTCTTGGTGCTGGGGAGGGACAGAGGTCATGGTCTGAAATAGGCCCTCCCTCCCCCTGGATGTAGCAGCTGAAGTCCTTGTCCTTAGGCACAGGCTGGGAGTTGCTGAGGGCCCAGCAATGATGGAGAAACATCCCTGTCAAGGCAGGAAAGGGAGATGGAGGGTATCCCATGGGCAGAGAGGGGCTGCACCCCCTCTCCGTGCCCTGTGATGAGCACAATGCAGACGAGGCATCAGGATGTGGCAGGAGCAGGAGCACTTGGGCATCTGTAGGCATTCATTGCAGTGAAGGCAGGGCCAGCACTGGGTATCCCCCAAACTGCCATGGGAAGAGGGGAAGCATTAGGGAGGCTCGGATTGTGGCAGGATCTCCAGGGCCACATGCAAGGGGTGAGTGTTGCTTTGTGGCACCTGTAGTTGTATAAAATCAGCCCTGGCTCCTGATGGGCTGGGGTTTTTGGAAGAGGCTCAAAGCAGAGAGTCTCCCATGGAGGTCACCAGTGTTTGATTCACTGCAGGTGACACAGAGGAAAGTGGGCGAGGTGACACATCCCTCCCAGATCCCTTCCCTCAGGAGGTTGTTGGGTTTTGGGAAGCACTTACCTTTCTGCTGGGGTCACTTGAGGGGGACAGCAGAGATGTCCCTGATGTGCAAGGTCACAGCAGCTCATAGCAGTGCTGGGATGGAGCTGTTTGCTTGTTGTGGGCTTCAGGGAAAAACTCTTGGGACTGGGCTTTTCATTCCCACATTGGGGAAGATGAAGGGAGGTCTCAAAGTGAGCAGGACTCTGATGGCTCTGTCACAGTCCCACTGCCCCCAGTTTCCTGGCAGCAGATCTCACGTTAGAGCAGCTTGTGGAATGTTTCCTCCTGGCTGATGATGTGGAAAGGTGAGGCATCCCCTGGGAGCAGCGGCACAGCCTGCTGTGAGATTGCAGCCATGTCAGAGAGACATTGAGGGTCACGGCTCTTCTGCTCCTGGTCCTCAAGGTTTTTGTCCTTTGACAAAGACATTTGGTCTGTGTCACACCCTGCCAGATCATGATAGGAGCAAACCTTGGGAGTGCATCCTCTGCAGAGGCATCCCTTCATGGGGCAGGTTTAGCTGTCAGAGAGAGCTCTGTTGCAAGGTGATGGAGGAGATGCTGGGAATGTCTCAGTCGTGGAGAAGAGGCCCCCGATCGTGCTGCTTCACTGAACACAGGTGAGTGATGAGAGCAAAGTCCTTACCCTGCAGGGACTCCATCACAGGTGCGTGCTCATTGCTCATCGCAGAGCTGGGCAGGACCCGGGGCTCAGTGTGCATCCCCAGGGGAGGTGCACGGATGGGGTGAAGGATGGCCCAGACAGCAGCAGGCCCCCACCGTGGGGCTTCACGCATCACCATCGCAGGGGACGATCCAGAGAGGGTGAGACCCCAGGAGTGGCAGAGGTGCCAGGCACTCGGGAGCCCTCTCAGCTCAGCAGGTGCCCAGCACCGCACCCCTTCCCTGCGGTGCACGGGAGCCGGGAAGCAAAGCCCCGAAGGTACAAAGTTCGTCAAACTTTATTGATACACTGCACAATCACAACCATCTCTTATTCTTGCCGAATTAGAAAAGGTTACAACTACAATGTAACATGCACAAATCTCAGGTAGTATAGCCACCCTTGGAATACAATGATCGACAGAAACTCAAGACCGGCCGTCATGGCCGTCAGCAGGAGAGACCCGAGAGCCATGCTGCCCCTGCCCCGGGCACCCGGCCACCCCCCGGGCACCCAGACATGAGAGCAGTGGTCACAAATGGGCCTGCCACCCGGCAGAGCAGCGGCGGGGCCGGCCTCAGACAGCCAACACGTTCCTCACAATGGCACGTTACATGGCACAAGAAAGTCGAATGCTGTCCCGGCAGGGGACAGGGGAGCCACCCGACCCAGGGACAAGGATGGGATGGGGGCAGCCCTGGCGCCAGGCCCGCCGGCCTCAGTGTGCATCGTGGCATCTCGTCGCCGCCTCTCTCTGATTTGCCACGGCCTCTGGCCCTGTGATTCTATAGCATTTCTGCTGTGGGGACAGAGAATTTTGGGGCTGAGCAAGGAAAGGGCGGGGGGTGACAGCAGGGGACGGCTGTGGGGCAGTGCAGACCAGTAAAGGCATCAGGGCAAGGCGTCTCCTGCACCATGGCGCTTTTGGAGCGGGCACACGGGGAAGGATGTGCGTGTTGCCGTGCTGGCTGAAGACAGTGCCGTCCCCACGTGATAAACGTGCCCGGGGCCATGGATAGGACCCAGACGGTGCCACCTTTCTTGGATGCCAGTGGAGAAGCAGAGCAGCAGCGCAGGGACCGCAGGACGCGGACTCACCCAGGCAGCGCCGGATCCCCGTCCACCAGGTAAGCCAGCGCCTCAGGCCAGCACTGGGGCAGCCCCTGCCTGGGGCCAGGCGTTTTTTTGTCAATCAGCCACGGTACACGTTGAACATCCAGGATGGGGGCGCAGGAGCATCCATTGAGATTTTGTAGCAGGTCCTGGGCACCCCATTGAGAACAGGGATGAGGATGGGCACGGCTGCATAGAGGACAGGGTGGTGGCCCATCATGGCCTCTGGCTCAGGGTGGTTTTTTCCATCTTGTGTGCTGAGGGCTGGCACCCCAGCTTCCTTGCAGCCACAGAAAGCAGGTTTGGGCAGCAGCAGAGTTTGCGTGGGGAAGACAGCATGTGTGTGGCCGTTGTTCTTAAGTCACCTCACTATGGAGAGGGGTGAGGAAGGGACAAGGCACAGGGAGGCGCTGGGTAAGGACAGGGGACACTCTGTGTGCTTGCTCAGTGCCTTGCTGTGGTCGAGTCTCCCTGTCGCAGCATTAGGGTCCGGTGCCACGCGGGACTTTTCAGGAGCAGGGTGGGAGTGTCCATCCCCAGACTGTGGCCCCAAAGCATTCCTGGGTGGCCATGAGTGACAACAGGGCCCAGGGCTGCCACGATGTACCAGGCAAGGGGTCCATGGCGCACGAGGCTATCAGGAGCACAATTCCATATGCAGGGAGGTGACACGGCTACCACCACCGTGGGTGGCAGCTCCCAGGGTGGCTGGAAGAAGCAGAGAGGGCAGAGTCTGGGTGTGTCTGTTTCGGTGTCACAGGCAAGTTGCAGCAGGGAGCATTGGAGCGATCCTTGTCCCTGCTGTGCCAGCACAGCAAACCAACAGAGCCCAGGCCTCCTCCACAGGGTCAGACACATCAGAGTTTCCTCAGGCAGGAGCAGATGATGGGCTTGAGACAAGGCAGAGTGAGAACACTGCAGCTCAGGGCCCTCAGAGGGGCAGAGATACAGACGGTTGTGAGCGTCAGAGCTGTAGCACAAGGGCCTTGTCAGCTGGTGTTTCGATCTGTCCTCCAGAGCCTCTGCCCCACGCTGGTGATGCTGTGCTTTTGATGTTTAGGTTGGAAAGTGCTTGGAAAACAAGCCCAGAGAAACCTCCCCAAAAAGTGCTGTCAGAGCATCAAGGTGAGAGCCCTGGGGCAGCCCCCCTGCCATCAGGGGGCAGCAGCAGAGCGGGCAGGGAGTGAGGGCCTGGCTGTCCAATGCAGCAAGAAGGCTCTAGTCTCTAGGGGGGCTGGTGGCAGTCCCCAGGGCTCACATTCCTGGGAGAGCAGCCTCGTGTGCTCAGGAAGGTGAGGGGGTTTTAGTGGGAAGCACAGGGGTACGACGTCAGCTGGAGTAAAGAGCCGTGGGAAGTGCAGGACCCTTGAAGGAGAACTGGTTGTGTGGGGTGACCCTCTCCCAGAGGGCCAGAGAGCATCCTGTCAGGAGCAGAGGCAGGTGATGGGGGGCTGGCCACATTGGGGTGCTTGGGGAGGAGCTTTGGCGACAAGAACTGACATTCAGGACCGAGAGGGCTGAAGGCAGAGCCACGAGGCTTCAACCTTGGGGTCTTTTTGGGCGTAGGCGGCTTAGTGAGATGACGAGACGGACATCCCGGTGAAGGCTCTGGGCGGCACCCGCCTCGACGGCTCCGTGCCCCCAGCGCCGGAGATGAGGCAGCCACACGGGGCACCGTCCGTGCCAGGCCACATCCCCGGGGCGATGGCGGCGGGTGACAGTCTGGTGGCACGTGGTGGGGTCTGTACAGCGGAACCGGCGGCGAGAACGATCCCGGCACGCGGGAGACGGGGCCATCCTCGGACGCTCGGCAGCGCCGCCCGTCCTCCGGTGCATCGCCCGTCCGGTGCAGAGGAGTCCCCGGGCGGCGCGGCGGCCGAGCCCGCGGCGGGGGAGAGGTGCGGCGAGGCCTCCCGGGACCCTCCGCTCCCTTATCAAAAGTCGAGGAGGAGGCGAGCCAGGAGGGTGGCCCAGAGGCAGAGGCCAGCAGCCACCCGGGACGCCGCATTGCCGCCGTCGTGCACCGCTCCGGGCCCTGCACGGAGAGAAGAGAAGACAAAGGGCAGCGTTAGGGGCAGTGCCGAGATGATGGGATTGCACAGAGGGAACCCATCCCCCTGCAGCTCCCCTGCACGTCCCACCCCTAAGCCGACCGGGGTGTTGTGCTCCCCCTCGGAGAGGTGGTGGATCTGCCCATCATTTGGAGAGCTTTGTGGGTGTTGAGGAGGAGGTAAGGAGTTTGCAGAGAGCTTGAGGAACGCTTAGGGGAGGCACAGTCCTTGTCTGAGGAGGAGGAGGATGCCCCCGGCAGGTGTCAGTCCAGCCTCACCATGCTTGGAAGTTGCCCTCCTTGGAGAGTCCTGACGTGAACAACCACGTCAGAGACACCGGCACCTGAGGCCTTGGTGCTCCAGAGTGGCACAGCTTGTGACACTGGTGACAAAGGGTCGTCAGCTCAGGAAATGGCATCGTCCCGATGTGGATTCTCAGGTATGCAGGAGCATTTTGGGGTCGCTGGGGCGTCTGGGCAGGCAGGTCAGGCATGGTCATCTGGGTACACCACTGGAGTGGAGATTTGTTGGTTTTTTTGTTTTAGGGCTGTTATTTCGGCTGCAGGGCACACATGGGGCCAATCAGGATGGGATGAGACAGCTGGGCACAGTGAGGGAAGCACAGGCAGCCATCACACTGTGCTACAGGGCCGTGGGTCTGTGTGCACCCTCTGTGGCCATGGAGAGGCATTTGGGGAAGTCACAGGTCTGAGTCCCAGTACTGGCATTCTGAAAGGGAAGAAACAGAGAAATAAGTGCTCATCTGTCTTAGCATCAAAACTCAGGACATGGATGAAGTGTGAAGTTAATGGGATTCCTGTGCATTTGTAAATATGCTCTCAGGCCTGCAGTCACCTGGAATGGATTCATCACAGAATCATAGAATGGTTTGTGTTGGAAGGGATCCTAAAAACCATCTTGTCCCAACCCCTGCCATGGGACACCTTCCAATATCTCAGGTTGCTTCAAACTCCATCCAACCTGGCCTTAGACACTTCCAGGGACGGAGCAGCCCCAGCTTCTCTGGGCAACCTGTGCTAGGGCCTCACCACTCTCAAAGTGAAGAATTTATTTCCCAGTATCTAATCTAAACTCATGCTCTTTCAGTTTAAATTCACTCCCCCTTTTCCATGCTCTTATCAAAAGTGCTTCCCCAGCTCTCCTGTAGCCCCTTCCAACCCAAACCATTCTTTGATTCTACGGAATCATATCCAGTTACAATAGTTTCCTCAGGGTGGTGTTACTCCTTGCCTTTTTATCTACTGATTTTTAGTGAACATTTATCTTAATTCAGGAAGAGGCAAAGGAGAATCCAAGATGTTAAATCCAAGCACTAGCAGAAGATGAAGGAAATGATGGGAAGATTGAGTGATGAGCAAAAGGCTGTGTCATGCCCATGCTCAAACAAAATTGACCTGTAGCCCCTTCCAACCTCCAAGAGGGGTAGAACTGCTTTGCCATAATCAGACATTTCCTTGCTGAATAGACCTCGTGATATGAAAGGTGGAAACCCACATTTGTTAGGGGCAGGTAGAGCCTTTGCAGGTGGGATGGAAAGGGCTTCTTAGTTTGGTTTCCCTCAGACCTGCTCCCTCTTCTTTGGTTTGGACCCCTCAGCACATCATCCAAAACCATAAAAATAGTGAACAATTCTGCAGATGTAATACCAAATGCTGATTAGCCTTTAACTTTTATGTATTTACACCTGCCCAAACACTGCTAAATTGGTGCCTTTCTCTAGCGTCTCTATAGATGTAGATTTTAATGTGTGACTAATTCTTATCACTATTTTCTAGTTCACAGTTCTGCACTGGTTATTGGCTTTGATTTAATGACACTTTTAGAAATTTCATAATCTATCCTAAAGCAATTGCATTGTGGTTGAGCTGGAGAGTTCCCAAATAGATAAGTCACCTCATACAGAGAGGAAATAAAACTAAAAATGCTAGGTCATTACTAGGAAAAAGAAAAACAACAAAAATAACAACAAATATTTTCTCTTCAATTTATTCTTTATTCTTCTCTGTGGAAGAATCTATTCTGGTATCAGACAGCTTGGCCTTGTAAAGATTGTAGAGATACTCTACAGAAGAGGCAGGAGTAAAGATACAGGGACAAAATAAAGTAGTAATTAGATAGAATCAGGGCAGATGGCTCATTTCATCCCAGGCTGCCTGTGACTCCTGTGTGTTCTCTGAACCGTCACTCTCTATAGGAAAAGGACAGCTCCCACCAGGACAGGGACAGAACTCAGCCCTGCCATCCCAGCAAATTTTTTCCTCTGCTTTGCTCAAACCCCAGTGCCTGGGCATTGAGGCGTGAGTGCACCTGGACTCCAGCTGCCCCTGCTCAGCTTATTTATTATTGCAGTTATTTATTATTGTTTGCTTTTAGTTTTCTTCCTCTTGATTTATTTTGTGTCAATTTTTCTGGCTATTTTCTTCCTTTCCTAGCTATTTCCTTCCTTCTCCATGAGGCAAACTTGGATTTTTTGAGACCTTGATTTGAATACAGATGGCCAAGGTTGGGATTTTGTTTCTCTCCTAAGATCTTGAATGCAAAGGTCAGAAGGAAACAGTGGGTCTGTGGTGAATGGGTTTTCTTAGCCTGTGTTGGAGGCACTCTCAACTCCAGTGTGAGCCACTGGAATAGCACAGATGTTTACAGAGCTAAGCAATCCCTTCACATGCACCCAAAAATAGCTTTTCTTTTCCTGCCTTATTTCTGTCCAGGACAGAAATCTCATGCCTTCTACTTCACTCCTCCCAATTTGTTGCAGCATTCACCCCTCTCCAGGTGAGATACAGACACGTGGAGATGAAGAATTCAGAATGTGTCTCTTGCTGCTTTTCATTTTCAGGACTCAGGAGAAACAGGAAGGGAACATGGCCATGCTCAGGGTGCTGCTGGAGCCTCTCTTTCCTGGAGGGCTCAGGAAAAGGCAACAGCTCCTCCCTGCTTCTCATGGTTTGCAACAGCAGCTGATGGGGGAAAGTCAGTCCAGTTCTTCATGTCTGAGGACAGAAATAACTGAAGGAAGTCTGGGGGACCTGCTGGGGGGAAGCCTGTCCTGTGACTCATGTCTGAGAACAAAGGCATCTAGAGAAGTCTTGGCAACCTCCCCAGGATGACATTTCTCCTGATATTTTCCTTCAAGTAACTGCATGGTCCTTCAAGGCCTGTCCCTTCTCATTGAAGGGGGGTTGGACTAAATGACCTTTAAAAGGTCCCTTCCAACTCAAATTATAATTCTAAAAGACTCCAGCAGGGATCTTCATCCCTGTGACTGAACAGCTGCCCAGAGAAGAGCAAGGAAGAAAAGGGGGTGGCTTCTTGCACACAACAAGGAGACACAAGTTGAGCAAGATCTAAGGTTTGTCACAAACACAGACCCTGGAACACTGTGGTAATGTGAGCAGTGACTCTGGGTAAGCATTTTATAGCATAGTACAATATATGGATTATTTATAGCATTAATGGCAAAGTCAGCAATTGGCCTTTCATGAATTAGTTAAGAGAAAACACAGAGTAAGTACCAAACACAGGAAGACAACTGCACATGTGAAATACAGGGACCAAGTGGAAATAAGAGGAAAAAAACCCCACATGTACAGTAGGTAGAGAAGATAATAGGTGAAGGCAAAATAACCCCACAGAATAACAGGGAATGTGCTGGGAAAAACTCTACAAAACAAAACAGCTCAGTGAAGAACAGGGAGTTGTCCCTCATCCCTTCACAGGAAGATGGAAAAGAGAACACTGATAAATACTGAGAAAAAATAAGATATCCCACTTCAGCTCTGGCTCCATTCACCAAGACATGAAGGAAGCTCTTCCCCCTCACCTCCAAAGCTGCACAAACACAGTGCCATGGCAAAACCTCTGCCCCCCATAAAAGGGCTCCTGTTTGAGACTCGGGGCTAAATTAGGCCAAGTTTATTAAAGACTAATTATTTACTGGTGTATTGATGATGATTAAAGCCTAACCCTGGGTGCTGTGTCATGTTAATGATTGTTTAATAAAGCCTGGTTTAAGTTTGGAAGCTGTGTTGGTGTGTTTGAAACATCACAGCAGTGCTGCAGCTGCAGAAGGTGAAGGTTGGTATGAACAGAGGGACACAGAGAGCCAGAAGAGATGGAGTGGAGAGCTTCACTCTGCTCCAGATCCTTTGGGATCTGCATCTTCTCCAATAAAACTGAATGCAGGAGGGAATTTTGAGGCACAGCCGAGGCCAGGGGGCCTGTCATGAGCAACTCAGGGTGACAAGAGAACTCCAAGTCACCAGGAAGGCTGGGCTGAGGGTGGGATGACACAGCACTGGCACCGTGGCAGGCAGGTGTGACACAGCACCAGCCCAGGGGGATCCTTGGTGGGAAATGGAACAGGAGGAGCCATGACAGGGACACAAACTCAGGTTTCAGCTCTGGTGTCACTGCTGGCATTGGTGACCTCAAATATGGAGTAAGAAAAATGGCTGAGCTCAGTGAAGCCCAGCATGGTCCCCACAGCTGGGACTGGAGCTCAAATAATCCCACGGTAACTGGCTGACCTCTGGTAACCCCAGTGACCTAAAGTAACCCCAAATACTAGCTGTTTAACCTCTAGTAACCCCACAGTGACCTCTAGTAACCCCAAATCTGATTTGATCACCCTCAAGTAATGACCTCAAGTAACCTCAAAGTGCTCAGCACAGAGCAAGTTTGACCTATAGTAACCCCAATGACCTCTAGTAACCCCAATGACCTATAGTAACCCCAAATATTAATTGGTTGACCTCTAGTAACCCCACAGTGACCCCAAGTAACCCCCCAATGACCCCCAAGTAACCTCAAATTGCTCTGCACAGAACAAGGTTGATCTCTGGCAACATCAATGACCTCTAGTAACCCCGAATCTGAATTCGTTGACCTCTAATAACCCCCCAGTGACCTCTAGTAACCCCCAATGACCTATAGTAACCCAAATTACCTATAGTAACCCCAAATCTGAGCTGGTTGACCTCAAGTAAC
>VXBU01003350.1:75207-120408 GCA_013400315.1 Bombycilla garrulus | reverse complement strand
CACTAACAGCACCTTTCAGCTCTCCTTTCTAGTCCCGTTACATTGTAGAAATTTGGCACAGGTACATCACAGAAGATCATAGCGCGGGGACTATTACATATGATTATTTGTAATGGTTAGTATTTAAAATGCAGAGCCATATCCTAGGAAGAATGAGAGAAACTAGGATTTCTTGCTCTTATTTTAAAGGAGAAAAGTCTGACCTCTTGAATGAAGAAAACCCATCAGTTCTTGTGACCTTCCAAGGCAGAGCAGAGTGAAATAAAAACAAAAGCCAAGTAATACATTGCAGCTTTAAAAAAAATTAGAGAATTAATTTAATTTTTTAAGACAGAGGTTTCAAAATACCTATAAGGTTTCATTTCTGTATTAGAACAAAAATTTTTAAAAGTTCATCTCATACCTGTTTTTCAGTGGATTAAAGTGTTTAGCAGAAGGAGAAGAAAGACTTCTTTACTTCCCACAAAAATGAAGTTGTGAAAAAGAGACTTGAATTTCACATTCCAAAATTTTTGACAGAGTTAGGACATTTCCCCTTTCATTTATACACACACATATAAGCTTTCAGCTGTTTGCCATAAAGAAAAAAGTTGATGGAATGCTTTGTGTTCCTGTTTTGGTCTGGTTTGTTTTGATTTGGTTTTTTTAAGCCAGATACTGCGCAGTATAGTAGGTTTAGTCTGAGAGCAATGTGTAGACTGTATAGGTTTGGGAAGTTGTGCTTAAGCTAAATCTACATGGACATTCTACTGTGCTACTGCCCATGTAACCTTTTAAGTCTCTTTATGCACTTCTAAACCCCAAAGTGAGGTTCTAGACTGGCCTGTGCAGCCAACATTGAAGAACAAGGTTTTAAGGGGTGGAAGAGAAGAGAAAGGTTAGAGTGTATTTCTCACTGGTTTTGTCTTTTCTTCAGATGTACCAGAGTTCTGGTGATAGTAATTCTGCAATGGATTTTGGTCTTCCTTGACCAAATTCAAACACTTTCGATGACAAAATTTAACTTAGGTATAGTTTTGTCTAAAGACCTAGTTAGAAAAAATCAATTAGTTAGTTTTATTCATGTAATATGTAATCAGTAGTCATTTTAGCTCTATTTTTGAGACTGTTATTAAAGAAGTGGATTTAATAGACCAGCAAGGAGGTCTATGATTCTATTGCTGCCTATTACAGCATCTGCACTGTCATGAGATTATGGGAATGCCTGCACTGCTTTGCAGTCTTCTTATGAAGGTTAAGGATTCCTACCACTCCCTCAGACATTTTTATTTGTAACAGTGTTTTGTTGCAGATGCATAGGCATTTTCAGTTAAAAACTACCTGACGCTGAAAAGTTGAAAGCAAGGTACAATTCTTCACAGTAGATTTTTCAGCCTGAGAACCCCGAGGCTCCTCAGATCTGGATTTTTTTTTTTCTTTATTTTGCCACAAAACTAGAGGACTGGCTTACATTAAGAAATAATATGACAATGGAAAAAATGGCTAATTCATAGGTGAATATTGTTTTTACTCAGCCATCTCCGTGAACTCTCTCAAGGCAGATATCTGATGTCACTAAAAATGCTCCCTATGCTACTTCTAGGCCACATAAAACTGCCTTCAAATATTTTCCAACAAAGAGGAAGACTGAATATCAACTAGGACAGCTTAAGTTTTACTTCTCTAGAGACTGTTGGCTTGTAAGTGCAGTTCATGGGTCTGGGGAGAGTGCCAAGGACCAGGTTCTTAGGGGATGTTGGGCCCTAATATATTATTATTTCAGAAGTGTTGCATTTGAATAAGTCACTTGCTTTAACTCCCAAGCAATGAACAATTATTAAATTTTTATTCTTTTTTTCCACTTGAGTCCTATCTTTGCTCATATCAGTGAGTTTTTCTGCTATGTTTACAGACAGCTCAGTTCATCTTGCTATCAGTGTGGGGGAAAGAGGTCCTTTTTCCTGTTTAATGTGGGGAAAGAGCAGCTGATGCACAGCTGAAAATACAGATTCACAGCCGTTCATTTTTGGTATACAATGAATTTTATAGGTCTTCTCTATGATCCATTGGCCTCATGTCACAGCCAAGTTTACTGCTGTTTTTGTCACCATGTACACAGTTAGAGTAGATCCATTCATGTGTCAGTGGATCACTGATGTTAAGAAAAGGCTCAGTAAATTTGTGAAGAAGCTGAGGTCATAACACTACCTCTTTAAAATAATTCCGATAAAGAGTCATGTGAATAGGATCCTTATGCATATTTGTACTTTATATGTGTGGCTTTGTATACTGTGATTAAATCCTCTCTCTTGGTAAAAATGTGTGTAATTTCTTTTTAAATAAGTATGAAAAGTGAATTACAATTTCTAGCTTGGCATGTAGCATGTTGCCATACAGTGACATGTACTATTTTTTACTTAATTAATAAACCTACTTTGCAATCTTTTTTCAGTGATCTGGTTAACATTTGTGAATTGATAGCATAGAACATTTGCTTTGGAGATATTTTCACATATAAAAAGTAATAATCATACTTCTAGTCAAAAAGTTAGCACATGGGGTCAAAATTATACTAAATAATGGTCCTGATCAGGAGTCTCCTGTGGAGCTTTTCCTAGCAATGACTTTACTATCTTTTAGAACAAGTCTATGTGAGTATGTGTACACAAGGAATGGAGTTGGCTCAAGACACATAAACTGTTTAGAAACTAACTGTTGCTTTAAAATTTTTGTATTGTTACTGCTAGTATTGCTCACAGTATTTCTGCTTGTTTCAAAAAGCATCATTTACACTTCTTGGACTGTTGTATACTCATTTATCTTTCACATCTGATCTCTCACGTTGCTTGCACAAAACAAATAAATTTCCAATTTAGCTTTTACTAAAAGAATAATTACTCACTCCTAAAGAATGTGATTTTGACCAAAAGGAGGGAGAAAATGGCTATTAATAATAATAATACTACTAAATTATTGTATCCCCCAAAGATAACATTTACATCAATGTTAAATAAAATTATCAAGTTTGCATTTGTACGTCCTATGCTTCCTTTTCATGTTGAGCTGCCTGTATTTTTCTTTTTTGCAGAGCAGTTCCTGGATGAGTTTAAGTGTGGAAACAAATGTGGGGGCACCATGGTATTTCTGGCAGTATTTCCAGACAAATTGTATCAAGGAATCCGTAGACACCATTGTTATCATTGGTCATCATGAAGTTTTCGGGTAGTTTTGCAGAAGCAAGTGCTTGGATAAAGTAATTCGGATGTGTTCATTTTTCTATGGTGTCAATGTTTAATTATTGTGGAATGGTGCTCTACTCAGACTGGAAGTCTTTCCTGTCCCCTTAAAAAAATAAGAACCCTCTTATTGTTTAAAACTGTTAACAAAATCTCTCAAATTATCTCTAGTGATATTTGGGATGTGAAGAAAGTTGCTTCAACAAGTTAAAAGAATCTCAAGAACATTTTAGATGTGTTGCACAAACATCTTGTGCACACCTGCTCTCTTTAAGCTTGGTCTCACATGATTTGACTTTAACACATCGACAGGTATGTGCTCCTTAAACATAAGTGTCCTTCAAATGTAGCTGCCCTTACTCAACACTGTTATCTCAGACACAGAAATGTTGTGGCTTCCTCATTTTCAATTTCAGAAGAGAAAATTACAATGCATGCAAATTTCACAACTAAATTCCAGGTCATGGAGACTATCAAATTTAAGCCTAACATCCATGGGATCACTGATTTCCACTTCTTTGTTTTTGACAGCAGAATATAAGTTTTGAGAGGAAAAGCCATGACATCTGGTTTGAAATAAAACTTTATAACCTACCTATTCCCCTGACAGAGTAGCTGGCAATAACCTGAGATGATCATCTGTGAATGAACACTGTCATGTTCATTATTCTGGACATCATATCTGTGTTCTGTGACTGCACAGAACTGATACTTGTCAAATAGTTTCGCTTTCCTTTTTTTTCTTTTTTTTTTCTTTGATGGCACATAAAAACAACCCAGATGGGGACTGTGTTATGGCAGATGCTCTATACAATATATGATTATGCTTTCAATGTACCCCTAAGGATATTCTGGCCCTTGTCCACCCTTGGATGCCTAGCCAGCCAGAACCAAATGTTCATATTCATAGTAACACCCTTTTCTCAAGTAGTGGAATTTAGATATGTCTGTCTATTGAGCAAAGATACATGAGAAATGGGGTGTAAAATTAATTAATTGAAGCATGGAGTTAAAAATGTTAAAAAATATGCAAATCTTCTTAACTTGTCCTGAGGAAAAAAATTAAAAAGAAAAAAAACCCACAATAAACTAGTAAAGTAAAATGTCTTTATCAAACATGATCCCCAACCTCTTAAAAGTAACAGCAAGCATCTATCCTTATAACTGTTGTTTATACTTTATGCCAGTGAGGATAATCTGGATGTACTTAGCTCTGAGTACATCTTGTTTAAAGAAAATATACTGGAAGTCAATGAACTCCAAAGAATTTAATGAGCTTGAGGAAACAAAGGGTGTTTCATTGTTATATATATGTACAATATGCTTTAAAAATTTGAGAACTGAGAATTCTTTATCTTAAATACTTCTATGTTCCCCATTGAGGGAGGGAATGCTGAAAAATAAACTGAAACAAAAAGCATGGAATACTTTTTACAGAGAACTTGAAAATCTACAATCTGAATAAAAAATAAGAAAACTTGAACCTGTTTTTTTCTATTTACTGATAATATTAAACATTTCTGTTAAAGGGAAAAAATTCCTCTCATCCTCATGTCATCCAGATGTTGATTAAGTAAGCTCTTATGTCTTATTCCCACTTTAAATTTATTTACATCTATTTTAAATGAAATTATTCTCAGTAATATGGGACATAGAGTCCATGAAATGCAACAGTAGGCTGCTATTTTTATGTGACTTTTGCAATGTAAGCTAGGCTGATGGAATATGAAATAGCTGATATAGACAGGATACTATCTAGGAAAGATGTATGTGATTCTCTTTCAAGCTGCATTATCATACAAACCTGAGTTGAAAAGTCACACCTTTCTCCTCCTTACATTTGCTGCAATTTCTTTTTAGTGCATTTAAACTCAGCAGATCTAAAAAGCAAAACCCAAAATGGTTCCAAGGGACATACCATTTTAAGATGAACCATGTTAATAAAACACATGGATTAAGGGAGTACATTAAAACGAGAGAAAAAAAACAATATGTTGGATTAGAAGTGGTGAAATAATGCAAAGAATTTTTAAGAAACATTTCAGCCTAAATAGATTCTGGGTGTGGCTTCAGTCTGTATAGAGAGTTTTATTGTACACTAACATTTGTGAATAATCTGAGAAAACTTTTGTTCATATGAATGTTTTCAGACAGCAGATTCCAAATCTGTAAGTCATGGTTTTGTCTCAAAATGCGTTCCAATAAACAGGGAACCAAAATTCACTGTGGGTGGAACAGCTGTAGAGCTTGGCTCTACTAGTCAGGGAGAAAAAACAAAGTCTTCTGACAATGGAGAGAAAATATCTAGGACCTAACTCAAAGGATGTCTATAGGTATATGATGAAATTTTAAGTTCAAATAGACCGGTAAACAGAACAATTGCTCAGTAGTTTTGATTACCTAATCTTTTTATAATAAAAATTGCAGCTTGTTGATGAGTCAATGTTAAATGAAGTAAACATCATTATTTATGGACCTTAAAGATAACCTAGTTCCAGCCCCCAAGCCATGGGCAGGGACACCTTTCACTAGACCAGGTTGCCCAGAGCCTTTTCCAACCTGGCTTTCCAGAGATGGAGTGTCCAAAATTTCCTTGGGCAGCCTTTTCCAGTGTCTCACTACGCTCACAGTAATGATTTTTTTTTATGATACCTAATCTAAACCTACTCTCTTTCAGTTTGAATCCGTTCCCCCTGTCACTGCATGCTCTTGTAAATTGAGGTCTTTGCACCTTTCTTTTAGGCTCAATACAGTTTTCTTTACATGTCTAAAAAATCCGTATTTCTATGAAAAAAATCATAAACACTTCAATATAAGCAACAGACATTTTCTACAAATTATGAGGTGTCAAAAATATATACTTGTAATTTATTCATTTCTTTTGAACAGACACAGATATCTTGCTGAATTATATGGAAATATAAGATCAGTGTTTGAAGATAATTGTAAGAGATTATATAAATATAAAAAAGATTAACTAGAAAGCTATAACATCTAATCCCTGGGTTTTGTGAAACATTTATTGAGTCCTGAAATGCACTTTTTTTCACCAGACAGCAACTCAAGGGTCAAGGGGCAATAGAGATGTGGCCACAATACACACGGGAATGCTGTAATATGGACAGTTTGAAGATAATTGGGGCAACAAAACAAATTTTAGAGAAGGAGAAAAATGTGTATATAAATCCAAATCTATATGCAGTAATATGTGTTTTAGTGTTATATTGCTGCTGTTGCAAGTGACTAACCCTAAAAAACTGGAACTTCAGAATAGGACAAAACTCTTTGTTCAGATACCACTGTACATAAGCCCCATAATAAATAAAAGGAAGTTAAAACACTACATGAGAAGAGCTTGTATCTTTTACATCTTTACCCCTGGTCCTTTTGTAAAAGTAAAGCTCACAGTTTAAAATTCTGACTTGCTTCTTTAGGAAAGTAGAAACTGTAAATAACTCATCCAAATAATGGAAAATAAACTTGATAATTTAAAGGTCATGTTGCAGTGTTTACTTGTGTTGAGACTTTATTTGCTCAAACTGACTCTGTGAAGACTTTTTCGGAGACAGAGTCATTAAGCCCTGAAAGCAAGGGTGGAACTGCAGAACAGCTGGAAACAGAGGGCTTTAATAGCGGCAGGGCATGCACCAATGGAATATCTTGTGTGGAAAACCCTTTGGGAACCACCCAGTGTTTCCCTGCTACACAAGTAAAGCAACAATTGCACTGCGGCAACTGACCAGCAGGCAGCTGTGGCAGGTGGTGGGATGCATACTCTGCAGCTTGTCTAAGGTGGAAGAGCTGTTTCTTCCATTTGAAAAGAAGAATAGGATTGTGTCCTTGGAGTTTCGAGACAAGGAAATTTCCCAGGATTGCAAAGTTTTCTTTGAATGTTTATCTGCAGCATCCATGGGTCTTTTTTTTTTTTTTTCTCTTTCCTGCTGAATCTTGCAGCCAGTTCTTTGAAAGACATGGATTCCTGACAGACTTGATTGCTGGTAGAGCAGCCTCTCCTACAATGATAGTTCCCTGCCTCTTCTTTTTGTGGTTTATTCCATCTGTCCAAACACCACCCCACCTCAGATATTGTTGTACTCACTCTGGCTGCGGTCGATGTTCCCTCCTACACATGGTAATACTTGCCATGGCCCCAGATAATTTTAGAATGACAGAATGGAAATTTTACCATTATATACAGAATTGGAAATGTTTCTTTTCTTTTTTTGCACAAAAAGGTGCAAAAAGCCAAAGGAGAGTTTAACAGGTAATTTTTCTTAAATGTATTACAAAATCATTTCTTGTCATAGTATAGCTTCAAGGAGAGAGCCTATGTTGATATGCTGAATATACATGTCTGCTGAAGACTAAGACACCTTATAGACAGCAGTAAAAGGTTTCTTACAAAGCTAACTGATCTTGTTTGATTAATAAAGTCTCTTTGCAAAGAGAAAGCTTTTAATATATAAGTCCGATATAGTTTAGATTGTGCTTAGTTGATATTAACTGAGATTTCTGAGTTTCCTGTCTGATAGTAAGAGAGAGGCACAGCTGGAGTCTTACCTTGGGTCAAATCCAAACTAATTCTCACAGGGAGCTAGGATAAGGGTTTTTGATCTATTGGCTCCGACCCTAGCCTAATTTCAGGATTCACTGTAGCACATGAAAGGCCAAGGTCAGTTGAGCTTGAGTGATTGACATGCCACATGCTCAAGCTTTGTACCATGTCAGTTAGATTAACTATTCAGTCCTGTATAAAACAAAAACTAACACTCTGTCTGTCTTCTGTCTAACCTCAAGCTGACAACGTATTTTTTTAAGTTATTAGCCAGGAGTGGGCAAAAAGGAAGATGCCTATTTTAGGTAAAATCTTCTGCTCCAGGTGTCTAACCCAGCCCTGAAACATTGCTAGCTGAAATCCACCAACTGATGGCCATATAACAGTGACACCAAGCACACTGGCTCAGTATATGGCAACCAGTCCATTGGTGAAGGCCAGAATATGGAGTGACTTCATTAGCTCTTGTGAGAGAAATAGGAAATTGCCCGATTTATTGTACATACCAGACGTGTTACTCACGTCAAATGAAATTCTATAATCACCATATGATTTTTAAGGTAACCTATCAAATTCAAATATGTGAGGTGCTATTAAATTCACCTAATAGAAAAGATACACATGCAGTAAGAAATTAATATTATATATGATGGACACTGAGATATGTAAAACATTTTTTCCAAAAGGTTTAAATTACAAAAAAAGAGCTTTGTTTTTCTGTTTCCCAGAGCAAAAATAGACTTCCATGGTCAGAAAATCCTGCAAATAAATGCTGACAGAAAAGTATTATCATAATGCATTTATGTTTTATGATGGTTGTTGACTTGTCAGACAAGTCAAATACTTCTGAGATGCATAAAAAGGTGTAGTCAAGTTCACTATTATCTACATTTCTATACCAGGCAAGCAGACATCCATGCACAAATGGACTTATCCTGAACAGCAGAATCAAAGCCCTTTATGAGATAACTAGAAACTCTATAAATTTAAAGAATTCCCAAAGCCAGGAATACAGTTTTCCTAAAGTAACCATCAGATCCTGTGCTTCCTGAGTCTCACTCTAAATATGAAATTTGATTCTTTCCTTCTATCATTCCCTAGTCTGGGATTTTGCAGTTAGAGACTTTAGTGCTAGAGAGGCATAACCTTTTGTCCCTCCTTACAAAACACATAGAAGAAGGTATGAAATACTTGATCCAGTTCTCTTTCAGTGTATCTCTACCCCGATATGCTTTGTTCTGAGAAAAACTTGGAAATAGAGCAGGGTCATCAACAAAGGCAGTGGGACCAAAGACAGACTAGTTCTGAATGATATTCAGCAGAGCCAACAGCTGGTATATTACTGAGAGATACTTGTGAGAGACAGCTGTTTCCAGCTGCTGACTGCTGCTGTCTTCCTTTTTCTTTTTGGGAGTATTTTTTGGTTCCCAAATATGCTGAGAGAGAAAAATGTGGTGTGCCAAACCACTCTGAGAAGACTGTTGAATTGAGCTTGTATGATTCAGGACTAGGGAGAATATTTCCCTTCCCACCCGCTGAAGCTGATCCTCTTTGCATGAGCAGACTGGAATTTCCCAATCTCTGTTCCCCCCTCATCCTGCACAACTCACGAGCACAAATATGGTCTAGATCAGGATGTAAGTACATGCCAGCATTTATGCACTGTCAAATTATCTACAGTGTCTGATAAGGAGCTTAAGCTAGTTGTGTGCTTTTGTCCCAGCTTGGATGTGCATGACCAGAAGATCCCTGATGCAGCTCAAAATGTTAGCCTACAAACATTCAAATCTCCTGGTCACATTTGCCTTGGATCAGTGATCTGTGCCCTGTGACCATGATGTGTGACACAAACTTGTATATCTAATCAAAGACTGGTCTGGTAATGTCTAGGTCCCAGAGAAAGTATGCTCATAATGATGCTAGTAATAGAAATTATGATGTTGACTTTAGGGGATAGGGAAAGCAAGGCAAGATGGAAGTATTGTTGTCCAGTTCAAGTATTAACATGTAAAATATTTGCATGAGCAATAATCATAGATATTTCTCTCCTGCATACAGAAAAAACAGGAAAAGATTTTGTAAAATCTGCTTTTGAAGGGGAAAGACAACAGTGTTTGTTGTTATCTTGGCAATAAATGAATTGTCCACCCAAGGATGTTTCGTTTGATGCAGTTTACAAGGAATGCAGTTTGTGAGCAGTTTATTGCTTTGTTGTCTGCTTGGGGGTTTTGTCTTTTGTGACAGACATCCTGAAGCTCAGCACTTGAATAAAGTCCTCTGGCATCATTATTGCTTTGTCATTAATTTCAAAGCTCTTCAGACAGCAGGACTACTCAATGGGAAAGGCTCAAACAAAAAAACCACCAGCATCCTGAGAGTAGGGAACACAGTCTTATACATTCAGTTCCCACTTCTTCAAAGGTGATAGTCATGAGCAGCAGAGAGAGATTCTGAAGAATAAAGAGATAGCAAAAGGGACTAGATGCTGGTGTCAAGCATGTATGAAAATCTTCTGAGCAATATTTGCATGTCTTACTTCATTAAAAGAGCATAAGGAATAGAGATCTGAAAAATGAAACAGGATTGAAAGAAGTCTAATGAATGAGATGGCTAGAAGGGTTTGCAGACATCTCTTGAAGGAGATAAGCAGATGTTACCTGAACAATCACTGACGTATGCAAGCATGGGATGATCAGGGCACAGAAGTCAAAGTAGAAAACTGAGTGGCAGAAAGGTTCTGGTAATACTAATGGATACAGAAAAGAAGATGTAGACGTAAAGCAGGTAAAGAGGACATCTACTGCCATAAGAAAGAAAGCAGAGCTATGATATGAAGATACCAGAGACAGGATCCCAAGGAGAAAGAGGCTGATGTTTAGGATATCTTGAGCAAGAACAAGAGAAAGCATAATCTACATCTAGCAGGAGGAAGTAGAAAATAGAAAGGATGTGAAATTTAGGCCAGAGCAGGGAAGTTTGCTCACTTTATGAGAGTTATCTCCTTTTAACGAAAAAATTTCATCAGTTCATTTGATGAAAAGATATTAATAAAGAAATGAAAGAGTCAGTAATATCCTAGATACTTCAAGACTTAAAACTAAACTGAATAAAATTAAAGGTCAATGTAGGTTCTGTCTTCATGGAACATAAGTCACAAGAAATTCTTTAAAAATACAAAAATATGAAAAATAACATTTATGACATGAGTCTCAGCTGGGGATATTAACAGATAACATGGAAAACGAAACTAATTGGCTCAAAGTTGAGTATAAACAAAGCTTGATATGGGAATTTGCTTTACTTCCTTTGGGTGGGAAGCCAGTGTGTTTTTCAACTATTGCTAGAGAAATACTATTGAGAATTATGCAATTACAGAAAACACTAATTTCTCAGAAGCAAATGATAATAGTAATGTTGGTGAAGGAAATAATAAATATCTTCATCACTTATACATCTGGGAAGAAATTAAGCTGTTTGAGATTTGCTGGAAAGAATTGAAGACAATGTAGAGAAACAGTGTACAAGTAATTTTGGGTGCGATTCCAGAAAGACAATTGAGTTTAACTGGAACAAAACCCCAGAAGTAATTAAAAAAAAACAAAAGAAAACCCCCAACAAACAACCAAACCAAAGTCCTCTCTGATTACAAAAGTACCTAAGCTTCAATAATAAATAATTAAATATTTGACATTCAATATTTAAAATAATTTAGTATTTAAAATAAATAATCTTTTCCTTTTTTTTAATTAAGCCTTGATAAACTGTGAGAATAGTTAATAAAATTCGCCAGAAGATAAAAATCAGGGACCTATATTTGGTAAATCACAGTTTATGCAGCAGTGACTTGAAAAAAAAAGGGGAGAACCCGACCAAACTTCTCTATTTGAAGCTGCATTCAAATTACAGGAAAACTTTGCTAGGGAGGAGTTTTTGACAGGACTGGCTTAAAAGCTAATGAAGAAAGAACATAGGTATAAGAGAGAATTCTATGAAATGGTGCAACAAGGTGCAAACTACTCATGAAAGAAATCTTCTTTTTAGGGGAATAAAAAGTTTAAGGAAAGGAAATAGTGAAAAATCAAAATGAATGGGCCCTTTGAAAGCCTAAAAACTTTCAGAGGAAACACTTGGAGATGAACAAAATCTGTGTTTATTAATAATCTCCAACATTAGTTTTTTAAAGAATACTCTTGAGAAGAGAAACTCATGTATAAACTGATGAAGAACATAGAATAGAATAGACATTAGCAGCATTGTAACCATGAGAGTATTGAAATGTTGAAACATCCTCTCCGTAAGACAACAGGAGCAAAATCCAATTGAAAAGTGCGTAGTACACATTTTAGGATATTGCAGTAGAATCTGCTTTAATTGAGATTCCTAAATATCTAACTTTCTTAATATGAATTATAGTAGCTCTAAGAGGCACACAAAGTCACCTTTCCGCAGCAGATCTGAATCAGAGCCCTTCTGTAAGATATAGTCATAATCCTATTTTGCAAGAGAGAAAAACTGAACGAAGCATCGTATTTGTAATCAAGAGAATTCCCTTGATTAAAGTATTAATTACAAGTATTTGCATTGAAGAGTAAAAGAAGGAGAGGGAGAGAAGATGGATGCAAGGATACCATGTTTAGTAATATAATTTTTTTCCTTAGGCTTTGTGTAGACTTCAGTGAGTGTTTGTCCTCAGAGCAAGCATGTTGGGCTTTGACTGAGACTAGAATTGAGGCAGACTGTAACTATACAGCATTTCTCATGTTGAGTTTTCTCCAGACAGAATTTCTGTGAGCTAAGGAAAAACTGTTTTCTCAAACATAGATCAGATATGGAACCTGATATCTAATTTTCATCCTCTTAGCTGCAGGCTAGCCATGAAGTAATGCAAAGTATGAGTTAGGACTATATACTAAATCTCTCAATAGATCTAGTCTGCAGTTTGAGAAATTTTGCCTTAATATGTAAAGATGTAAAAGTTTATTAAGGATTAAGCTGGCTCTGATTTTGCTTGCATTTAGATGTCTTCTCTCTTTTAAATAAAAAAATGTCTGATTTCCTTCCCCAAATTTTCTTTTTATTCTGGAGTGATAGGAAAGAAATTCAAAAGAGGACCACAAGCTTGTTAAGACTATTGGTCTGACTGATTGGTGAGATGATAACACAACCTGACACAAACCAGGTGGACAAGTTCTGGAGAGACTGCTAGTTTTCCTAGAGATTCGTAGAGGTAAGAACGGAGCAGTTTGACTCTGCCAAAGAAAGCTGGAAAGTGCAAGTCAGGGAAGGATGGCTCAGCCTAGAAAGGCTATTGCATTGCGGTGTACTAAATACAGCCCTGGCAGATGACTTGAAAAATGCTTACGGCCTCAATCCAGAAAAGCACTTAAACATGTAGATACTCTCTTTGCAATGGTTGACTAGACACCTACCTAAAGTTATGAGTTAATAACTCCATTGTTTTTCCCAAGGACAAAAATCTAAACATTTTTCTCAGAACTAAGTGAAGGCGAAAGCCCAGAAAACTAAAGAAAGAATCTTTCCTTATTGCTGTGGCTGAACAACATACATTCTGTTTACTTTTATTTGTGATAGGATTTAAAACCCTAATATGTTTTATGTAATCAGTTCATGTTCATAGCAGAAGAGAACCTATCAATGACTACACTCATTATTAAAACTCATTCTTATATTGTGAAAGGAGACAAAAGTTTTGTAAAAAATTGTGTCAATCCTCTTGACCTGTAACATCAGGGGCATTTTTATTGCAGTAAAAAAAAAATCATTGACTACCAAATGTGACACCACCTTCATCAGATACAGTGGGAGAAATCAAAACAAGTTTAAATGAAAGCTCCAAGGATTGTTTCAATGGAAAAAAAAATGGAGGAAACACCCATAGGAGCCAACAGCACATAAAATAGCAAATACTTCAAAAGTGCTGACAGCAGGGCTGAACTGCTAAGGTGATGAATGCTCAGGAAGCTATACAACATAAACAAATGCATACTTTAAGTATACAAGTGAGCCATACTTTGAGAACAACGTCATGTCATTTCAGCCTTTGGCTGCCTGTGTCTAATACTGACTCAGTGGCGGTAAACTAGGTGATTACATTCAAAAAAGACACTAAGACCTCAAAGAAAAATGCAAATGATCTGCCTTTAAACCCTGGTCAGCAATATTTCTTGACTGTTCTTAAACCAATTGGTGAGAATACAAGCCAAATTCAGTAATTACTGGCCCCATTCATTGTTACGTGGTAAAGATATTTAACCGAGGATCTACATTAGAAATATGTCATCAGGAATCCCAGAAAAAGTGTAATTTAACTCACCAGGGTAACATGTAATACATCAATTTTTACAATGTGATCCTATCTTAGGTCAAGAAACAAAAATATAAAAAAACTGAAAAATAGAATATATAAAGAAAATTATTTTCTTCTTAGTCTGTTGGACAATGAACACATTTATTTATAATACTGAGCCTAGGAAGCATTCCAATTTCCCACTATCCTGTATTCGTATTGAGGCAAGATATTGGCATGTTACCCACCTTTCTGCTCCATATTCAAGTCTTTTTTTATAGAAAGGAGGCCTGGACATGGGAGCTTGCAGGGGTCACTGGCAGATGTCTGAGCTGGAAGACCAGGAGACAGAGCCACGATTTTCACAACAGTGAATCCCAGCAGGTAAGTCTAGACAGTGATTTTTTTTTTTTTTTTTTGTTTGCAATTTGTTTTATAAAGCAGGAGGGATTTGATCACTCCAGTAATTCTTCATTTCTGAGCTCTCAAACTCACAAAATCAAAGAGGAGAAAAGAAAGAAGATCTCAGCTGACATATAGTTGGTTGCATTTTCCTGAAAGGAGACATAAAGTCATCAAAAAGATATTCTGCCAAAAGAATTACTTCTCAAATGCCTGAAAAAATGAATATAGTCTCAAGGCATATCATGCTTACCCAGAATTTTACAGTTAATTAGCACACTATTTGGGAACTTAAAGCCTCTATTTCATCTTGTTGATCCAGTTTGAGGTTTCCAGGACAGCTGGATAAAATAAGTAATTCAAAATTATTGAATCACAGGTATTAGCATTTCCATATAGATGTAGGATATTTTTTCAAAGGCTATAGTCTTTTCATATGCCTTTATCTCTGTTTTACTTACATGTTGTTTGATCTTTTTTAATGTGATGACTTCTTTTAACAGCAATGTCCAAAAAAGTTGATTTCAATAAAACTACATTCATCAAAGTCAAGTAATTAAAAAACTAAATTCCTGTGCTGTCATGGTATCATCTTGATTTCCCATGTCGATGTTGAGTTTTGTTCTTTGTGGTGTTTTTTTTTCCTTTTCTTATAATTCAGTTCTTCATTATAAATTTTGCTGTACTTCATAAGAAGATCAAATCCTTATTCAGTTTAACTTGAGGTTTATTTCAGCACAGTGAAGAAACCCAGTCTATTCTGAAAGATGCTGAACAACTGTACATGTGGAAACTTAATTTGAGGTTCTTTTTCCCCATGATGGAGTCTGTAATCCTTACAGGATGTGGGGGCACCACTGGGAGTTTAGTTTACAGCATTTTCTTAGTCATATTAACCAATATGATGTTCTACCCATATCCACATCATTTGGGATAAGAAGGACTGTCTGAGATTGAGACTTAAAACAGCACACACACACTTTCTTAGATCCTAGAATTGTTTTCTTAGTTTTAGTCTTCACCAAACGCTTCAATGAAATAGTTGGAAAGTGTTTGTGATACTGGTTGAAATTTTTTCCTTAGCTTCATTTTTGGAAAAAACAGAGCCTTTTTCAGCAATACCCTTTATGAATTACAAAGAAAAATAATATAAAAAACTGAAAACACTATAAATCCTGAATTATAAGCAAAGGACATGCACGGAAAATTTAAAACCAGCAATTAGCTTAACCAAGTTATAAATATCTGCAAGCTGAAGTTTTCATGTTTCCTTTTAGTTAGAGAGTCTTAATTTAGACATTACTACTTGCTATGCCTATAACACAATACCCCACCCCTGCCCTTCCAAAAATGAAAAGGTCACAGTTACAGGATTACTTAGTTGATGGTTTCTATTCAAACTCTTTCAGAATCTTTATGCAGCTAATGTAGAAATAAGACTCAGTGTCTGAGTATTGTTCTAATCTGTCTGAGTATTGTTCTAATCTAATGAACACCTGGAGTAAAATAATCAGACAGTGGCAAGAACAGGCTGTTTGGACAGTTCATTTTTGAACTACTGTGCAAATAAATCTTTCAAAGTTTAGCTTGATTTAAACAATCCAGTTTAAACAATCTGTTGCTATTCTTGTCCATCTTCTATGTTCAGTTCTCTACTTCTTAGAGTTCTTTCCAAAATTTTCAGTAGTTGTTTTTAATTTACTGTTCTTACATAAAGAACTGCCAGCGGCTGTCATGTGATTTTAAAATTGGTGCCAAACGTAATGATTGTTTAATTCATTTCCTGAACTAAAAGCTGGGAGGATAGTCTTGATATTATAATAATCATAACAAAAAGTAACCATCAACTCCCCAAAAATATCTTGCTACCTGATATCTGAGATTCCTTAGGTTTCTGTGTCATCTTAATTTTTCTTCAATCCTAGCCAAGGATTGTGCTATGTTCATGTATCAGAGCTGAAAACAGGCTAAAATCTTTCCTAATTTTTAACTATCTAATCACATCAAAGTCAAAAGTATTATACCAACATGAAACAAAGCAGTATTTATTCTTTTGCCTCCATTCCCTATCAGCCTGCCCATAACAGCAATAGTTCTTTTGATGACTTCTTAATGTCTTGCTTGTTATATCTTGTAATCTTGCTTATTATCTTTCTCAGCATGTCTTGCAGATTAGTACAAAAGTAGAGGGAAAGGTTAAATAGGAAGTGTTGTATAAATATCCACCACCATCCAAGCATGCTTGAGTTCAGCAGACACTGTTTCTCTCTTGCTGCGCTGGATATAGATTTTGGCAGCCTTGGAAACTTCTAATGGAATGTTGCAAGACTAAGAAAACACTAAATTAAAAGCTTCATCATTACCGTTTTAATATATGTATTTTTAAATATGTAGTGCTATCCTCTTCGTCATTTGTGTTATTACTAAGCCAAAGAAAACCACGGTGAAATTTTGAAAAATCTACTTTATTTAGATTGTAAATCTCATTTATATCCCATTAGCAGATGCTAGTTATTGCTAGCTACTGCTAGTGTCTTCTCTGGATCGTGCTGGCAGAATATAAGATAAAAGACTTCCAGAGCTGAGAGTTTTCCTGATATGATCAAAGCACTGCAAAATTTGCTGTTTCACTGTAGCATCTGCAGCTGGGTCATCAATTTCCAAAGCATCTCATGCTGGCTGAGAGGAGCAAAAAAAGACTATTCAAAGAGGAGTTGGAAGATACTCCCCTGCCAGGAAAAGCAATAACTGAGCCTCTGAGTGAGGAATATCTGGGTACTTCCAAAATCATTAAAATGTTTCTTCAGCTAGCGTAAGAGTGATATTTCAGACTTTTGGAGCACTGGCTGGTCTTCCTCAAATGTAAGATTTCATTCCACATTACAGTGGAGTACTTCATGCTCACAAGTAAAGAAAAAGCATGTGTTTTTTCCTATCAGGCCAAATAAATTTGGACACATTCAATTTGTTCTATGGAACTCTGTGATTTGTTTTGCTCTTTTATTTCCAGAGAAAGGGCATTTAAACAAAAATTTATACATGCACATCCAGATATACACATATATACAAAGAGAACGTATGTATGGAAACATAAAACACAAGTATGCAGAAAGAAACACCTATCTATCTAAAGAAAGAAGGAAAGACACACAAACACATGCACACATATGAGGATCTGCACCTTTGGAGAAAATGGATATATGTACAAAATGTTACGCTTAATTTATAATTAACTTGACACAATGGTACAATCCTGGGGTTTCTATTCAGCTGCTTGGTGTAAGTGCAGATTGAAAGAAAATTAAGATACAGACAGCCAGGCTGAATTGTCATAGGATTACTTTTGGAGTAAGTCACTATGACCCAGGCTATTAGAAACAGGGCATACATAACAGCATCTCAATGCCCATTTTTTTTCCATGGGAACTTAAACTCACAGAACAGTTGCAACAGGGGGACGCTACAAACCAGCTGGATGTTGTTGAATGGGAAGCAGACTTAAGCCATTTTGTTGTCCCATACCTGGGACCAAAATGTAACATTTCATCCTGTAATTATTAATTATACCTTGTCGCATATGTATATTTATCAACTACAGTTAAATCTTACAGACAGGTAAGCAAGGGTGGGAAAAGCCAGGACAGTATCTGTATGACTCAGTATAAGAAATTACTCTGACCTACAATTTGCTCTCAGGAGTGGCCTGACATCTCTAATTACTGCAAGGTTTTTGTTTTCCTCTGTGTGGTAGAACCTCATACAATGTCAGGAAGCACAATTCTAGTCTTCAGTAATTGAATTTGGCCGATTGGCTACATCAGCCCATATGAAGAAATCTCTAATGAGGAACGGCTCAAGACGGTCTGCTGAGTAAGTCTCCCATGATCAAGTAGTTTTGTTTCTTATATTTTCAAATGTTATGTATCCATGTGTTACCATGTTTCATGTGAAGTTAATCAGAGAGAAAAAAAATCACAACTTTTCTAATTCTCTTAATTAACAAATATTAAGCCTGTCACCATTTGCTGTGTGTGATTATGCAAAAACAGCCTATTTCTTATTTGTTTTCTTTCTTATGAGCTCGGAATTTCCCTCAGAGTCACTGACATGTTGAATGAATCACCTGAATTTTTTTTTTAAATTTTAATAATAGGTCTTTTCCAAAAGTTGAACTGGGTAAGCTGAATACCCTTAAACATTGTCCAGCAGTTTAAGAATGGAACTGAAGGCTGTAAGAAAAAACTGTAACAGGATATATTTTGTTTTAAAGGCTTGGCATAACATATCCCAAATACATTCCAAAGAGAGTTCTGAAATACCAAAAAAATCATAATAAAGAAAGCACAAAACTCAGTCCCTCAAACCTTTTCTTGCAGATAATTTTGGTGATGTGGGGTCATAATATTCAGAAGGTCACCTCATGCCTCCTCTACTTTTAACCCTTTGCATATCTTTCTCTTGACACAGCAAGAATCCATTTGTATGAGTCAAAACACTGATTAATGTCAGCATGACATATAGCGTAAGTTCATGGGGCCAAGCAGACCTTTGTTATAAGTGTGTGTCTTACAGTGCTTCCCAGGGTACACAAAATGTTCATTAATGAGGGGGAAAGGAATGAGACACTTGCTTTTCTCATTATTGTTGGCTTCATGGCGTTATTAAGCATAATAGTCTATCAGTGTGCTGAGATGACTAGGGTATAGATTAATGTTCCTTTTGTTGTGCAAGGTTATGAGAAAGTTGAGGATATGGTCTGTTTGAGGGCAAGTCTTCAAGCTGTCCAGCAAACAGAGAAAATTCTGTGCAGTTGAAAGAGTTCCTCCCTTACAGATGGAGAACACATAATAAAGTCAGTTTGTGAAAAACAATAAAATTTTTGGTATAAGAGATTTTGCCTGAGTTTGCTCTTTCTTACCAATAGTGCCTTTTATAAATAAAACACTTCTCCCCTAGAATGATTATTAGCATACGCAGCTATTGTGCAGTTGAGAGGAATGAATACACTGTGCATTGCACCAGGAGGTACTGGTTCATTGTGATTGCAGTAAGAAAGGCACTTCGTAAAGAGTATTTTAAAACAGCATTTATTAGAGCTAGCATTATAAAGAAAGGTTAGTAATTATAATCTTTCTTCCCTTTGGGTTCTGGAAACCTCGAGTTGTGTCGTGCCAAACAGCCCTCTAATCAGGATGAGGAATGCTGGGCAGAGCCCATCCACGGCAGAGCTTCCCCAGTTTGGTAATTTGAACTATTTCTTAAAAGTAAACAACTCTACTCATCATTTCTACTGTCAAAAAAAGAAGATATGCACATGTGAACTCACATTGTGAGATAAAGGCAAGGGCATGCAGGCAGTGTAATCGCTGGTACTGAGTGGGAGCTGCCTGCAGGCTTCTCTTATAATTACTATGCAAGTTTATTTTACAGTCAAGGGATGTGAGCAGCACAAGATGGGTCTGAAGGCCATGCTGTATGTGTCACACAGCACTGCAGGCTCTGCTCTGGTTACTTGTGATGTGGGTCACCAACTCCCCAGCTACAGTGGTCTGCTGGTCAGCACCATTACGAGCAGTTATGAAGGTACACTCACATATGCTTCAGGAAACCATTCCCAAGGCTATACAAAATCATGCATATTGAACAGCTTAGGTATAAGAGAAACATCTTTTTTTACTCTAAGAGGGTTTTTTTCCCCAGTTACCCACTGGTCAAAGACGGATGAAATATCAACTGATAAAACAGTTTACTGCGGTTGGAGAAGGTGATCCTCCTTTTTCTTGCTTCATTTCAGATTGCTGCATATTTGCTTTCTTGCTCATGGACCTTTCACTCGTGACCTGGATGAGCCAGCTCAGCTTACTGACCAGGCAGAAAACTATACACTCCATCCTTCTCCCACCCCTCCTGATTAGGTTTTAGCAAATTAATGAATTGAACTGGCTGAAGACAGTGCACACATTCATAAAGGAAGTGGCTTAAATAGATAATGGGGAAATTTACTGCTGAAACAGGGAAAGCAGAGTGTGGCTTTGGGGTTGAGGTTTTTTGGCAGCATGCTAATAGATCAGCTAGCCCCACCTTCCCTGACTGCATTGTGAGAAATCTTCCTATCCACACACCCATTGCCCCCCATATTGTGTTACAGATGTGAGACCTAAAGATGAAGAGAAATAAATCAGTGTTGCAGCTTACAACATGAAGAATGTCATGTAAGACACCTGTTATAGTTTTCTTATAACTATATATATTTGTTTGTGTACACTTGCTGTAATAACAGCACAGTAATATTGTCACTAGGACTGCCTAGTAACACTTTTTATTCAGATTTTAAGCAAGATATCAGAAGAATTTTTAAAAGCAACTTAACAGGATAGTAATGCCTTTTTTGTACCCTGTTAAAAAAAAAAAAACTTTGACAAGCTGTTAGCTTTCTAAAAGTATGCAATCAGATGTTAACCTCCATTTTCATATAAGAAAGGCCCTTTGCTTCACTTATTCAAGTCCCAATTGCAATACTTTTCCTTTTTTTTTTCACGATAATAAATTTTTTAATTTCCCTATCAGTTCTGAGGCTCACTTTGCTGAAAAAGATGATTCACTTAAGAAACAATTAAGAATTTCCTTGCCTAGACAATTTGGAGCCCAGGAGTTTTCCCTTTGATTTCAGAGAGATGTTTGGTTTGCTAGCTTTACAGGATCTACATATATTTGTTATCCCTAGGGTACTAGGGTTTTTTTTTTCCCCAGGTTAGTAAATGGGGTTTTATTAAAATGTTTCTAATTTTGTCTATCATTGTGATATTCCAGAGAAGCTCATAAAAGCACAGAGCAGCTCTTAGTAGATGAGTACAGCAGCTTAATCCATTGACCCTTCGTGGCAGAATCAAGGAAAAAACAAATCTAGTTTTGAGTTGGAGCCTGAATTATTTTTTGACCTGACACTGGGAATAAAGGTAACAGTGAAACCCATACATGTGTAGTTAATTCAGGGGTTATGGAACATACACATGATATCAAGTGTGCTTTGAATGATAGAGATCACCACAGGAGGTACTTATGTGTGACAGCACAACTTATTCTTTTAATTTCATAATCTGACTCTCCACCTCATATCATTCTACCCCTCACCTGTCAAGAGTCACACTGCTGGCTGCCATCTCCAGTCCTGACAGCTGTGAGACATCATATATTTATGCCTCTTACTCACTCAGTGATCTGGCACATCAGACATGGCCAGTCTGAGAATTCTTTGATATAATGGCCAGCCGTGCTTGATGAATGGGGTCATGGAGAAGGAAAGAAGCAGCAGTACCGCTGCCAACATGCTTTTCCCTTTGTGGAGGTCCTAAATTCAAAGAAGTGCTTAGTAGGTGGTACACAGCTGCAGTTCAAGGCCAAAACATCCACAGTCCAATATGATAGCGTATTTCTTGTTGCATTACCCCATGTGTCAGAAGCATCACTCTCACCAGATATGATGAATAGCATGGGTCTTGCATATGGGAAAGAAAGAAACATGAGATGTCTACCTCCCAGGGAAAGAAAAGTTTGCTCATTCAAAAGGGTAAGCAGAGGCTCAGAACTTCCCATGTGCTAAAGACTCCTGAAAAATAGGAGTGTCCTCAATTACCACTACACTGTCTCTTTATTGCTGGCACTCTCTTTCACTCACTATTATATCACCTGTGAAACTCAACTTCCTTCCAAGTAAAAAGTGGGGAAGCACACAGAATGGGCAAATATTTTGGGTGTCTCTTGAGCCAGGCTCAACTGGTTTAAGACAGGTGAGATTCTAACTCAGATAACTACAAAAGCTACTAGCATTTCTGCTAACTAACTTTCCGTGATGGTGTTACTGGACTGAACCAGAAAAAAAAAAAAAGGTTTTCAGGAAAAAAACAGTATCTTTTGTTAGGCCAACAGAAAAAGCTCCAAAATGTATACACACCTTTGGGGCAAACAAATCAATTTTTTAACTTTTTATATCAAGAAATTGAAACAACTCTAACAAACCAGTATTTCTTCCACTGGATGATAATCCTCCACAATCTACTTAACGTGCTTCCCCACTGTGTGCAGTGCCTTTTGTCTTATCATCTTTTTCAGGAAACATGATTGAGGGGTGATTAATGGAGTGTTAAATGTTCTCTTCGAGGATTTACACTCCCTTTTATCGTTCAAAACCTGCTGTGGTCAATTTGAAAACAATAAAAGAGAGGAAATGATATTAAAATCTATACAAATGCTTGTACAACTTTTAAGATATTTTCATGGTAGCTGGCTGCATTGAAAGATTGCAAATGCATTTTTGAAAACATGCAGATAAACAAAACCCAGGCTAGGTAAAATAAATACATGAAGTCCTTGCAGTTCCTTATTTCTGCTCTGGGCAACCCAGTGAATGATGTGATGTGAGATGCCTCAACCATCTGAACAAGAAAAAGATCCTATGACATAGCTGCTTCTAGAAATCTCTCCACGAGATTTCTACCATAAATATGTGGTCACAGTGGACCTATTTTGTCATGTTCCCATATCTGTTACGTACTAAATGGTTAACAATCCCATAGATTATCATGAAGATTACATAGATAAAAATCGCAAGCCCAGATTAAAGCTAGCAAACAATTTTTTCTTTTACAAATGCATCTAATTAATAGGAAAATCTAGGAAAGAGAGGAATGTAATTAAACCCCAAATAAATGTAGTAAACAACCCAGTAAATATAAAGAAACACCAAGATTTCTCAGTTTTTTGGACAAGGATGTTGATTACCTGTTGCACTTATCAGACTAAACTTTTATTAAGTGTCTGTAAACATGGGAATTTCAAACTTTTCTCAAGAAGAAATAATACACTGGTCAACTGTTCTTGCAGTTACAAAGTTTTCTTAGTATCAAGACTAGAGCTCGCTCAGCGAAAGTTTCTCATACTAACCTCACTGAGCCTGAAAAACAATTCATCACTGTTTCTATAAGGACCACACATTTTTTTAACTGTTGTATTTAATATTTGGCCTATTTTTTTCTTAGGCAGAACAAGCTCATCTTATTTCAACTAGCATATAGGTAACCTATTCTAAATCACTTCCTTGAATTCTTTCCAATTTATTTGTATTGGAGCCTGACTGCAAAAACCTTATGTCCATCATGTTCATTCACACAGCCCTCTTGAACAGATTTCCAAGTGATAAGGTTTTGTTTGGAATGTCAAGTTGTTAACTCGTGCAACTCCGACACCTTCTTTACTGTTTATTGTATGTGTTCATTGTCTTCCTTTAGAATATAATTCTTACATTTGTATTTATTGGTGTGGGGGGAGTGATTACTTCTTATTTCCAATCATTTCACCCATATAGAAAGGTCACTCAGAATTGCAACTTGGTCCTATCTGCTTTAATATTATTCAATTTCATAATATTTACTTATTTTTGAAATGTCTTCTCTATATCTGATAGCCATTAATGAATATGGGAAGTCACTGGGCCTAAGCTGGATTCAGTTGACATGTTCTCCTAACTGAGAAACAGTTACTCATGACTTCTGCAACATCTGTCTTCCCACTTTATAAAAGATAAATCACATTTCTTTAGTTTGGACATGAGGACATCACATACAGATGTGTAAAAAAAAAAAATCTGCTAGAGTAAGATATACTGCATCAATCCTCTCTTCCCCTGCTCTGGGCTAACTAGTGTGAGAAGGTAACTAGATTGTTGTTATATGATTTGTTACAGAAACATGCAGAACAGCTACTTCCTACCACTCTGTTGTTCTACAGATGCTCTTAAATTGATTGTTTAGTGATGAATTGAACAAAGTACTGCTCTTCAATACCAGAGTTTTGCTGATCCGTGTTTTCTCAACTACAGCTTTGGTATGTTTTTCCAATCTTCTACCAAAATTGGACTTCATGAGCTTTTGAAACTAATCACTAAAACATGCAAGCGAACTCAGTAGTGTTTCAGGAATTTTATCAGATCTAGACATGAATATCCTGTTAAATTCCCTGTTTATTACTTTTCTGGTTTATATTTCTATGTCCATTTTTGTTACTAGTTGCTAGTTGTGTTCTGGATATAGTCACAGTGAATCTCTTTTTGTGAAGGCCATTGCAAAAAATGTATCTACAACTGCAGTAAATTTCAATCTGCACAGTTGTAATAAGACATCTTGTTATTCTGCTTGTCTGAATAGAAGATAAACAAATCTTTCTTCTAAATTTACAAAGCAAGCAATAAATGTTTTTCCTTTCCATGAAAATTATTCAGAACCTGCTTTGATTGATCAAGTAAAAACTTAGAGACCTTCTCAAACCATTAGCAAGCACTTAATTTCCCAGCATTCCCCAAATCAGAAAAGAACAAACTACTTCATTGCCTTTGAATACATAGGTCCTGCTTGATTTGAAAAATAAATGAAGATTTTTGACCAATACAAAATTAATGAAGTGTTGCATCCTTGAAGTAATGTGAATTTGTCATTGATTTATTTAACACAACTTGCAGATAATCACTTGGAAATAAAGGAAGAAATAATAATTTAAATTCAGTGTCCTACAACTGCTTTCATTTGATAGATGATTCAGCACATGGAATAACACGTAGATTCAGGCCCAAGAATGTAAGTCTTAGAACAGACTTAGTTTCCCTGTGAACATCTTTATTTCTACAAAAGAGACTCAAGATAGAAATCCTGGACAACTGTCAAATCAGCAGAGAAAGAGCATGACAGACACAACATATGGCCAAACGCTGCTTGAGTGTAAAAAGCATTTAATATGCTTAAGTTGTAGTTACATTTATTTTGGAAGAAAATTATCTTTTGTAGGTCTCTCATTGGGAGTATATTTTCATAAAAGGGGTAAAGGCAAACAAAATGGAAATTATAACACATTAAAAATGGTAAGTCCACTTTTGAAGGAATTTTGCAAGCATGAAAGTTTTGACTTAAGAAAATGTCTAGAGCCAAACCTTTCACTTCTTAGCCTCCAAAACTTCCATTGGCAGCTGTGAAAATTTTGGACTGAGGAATAAAAAATGATCATATGCTTTGTTTGATCCTAAAAGATCAAATGTTTGAATTTGGGTTTGGATTCTATTTTCTTCCCTTAACATAAAAACAAATCTACTTAGTAGAAATATACAGAAGTAATTCAGGACCCAAGAATATCTCCAAATTCACATAACAGTTAAGTAAAGGCTGGACAAATGATTAAAAGTGCTTGACTCCTACTACAACGCCAAATGCTGACTTCAGACTCTTTTACAAGATGTATTATTATTAAACATTGTATGACCATTTTCCAAATTGGAAAACTACTATTTAAGTAAAAGTAAAGGATCTAAAGATGTATCTAGTATGTTCAAGGAAAATAGCCAGATTACAAAGTTCCACATGGACAATCTAGTTAAAAATTTTAAATGCCTCCTTTCTTCTTCATTAACGACTCTCACAAGCAGCTACAATCCTTGCCAGGTATTTAGGGACATGCTTCCCATTGAGCACTGCTGGGTGATTTAGGGACCAGAGGTTTAAATGATAAAAAAGAAACTAAGACATAATTAAGTGCTATTTAATTAGGCAACATACCCACAACTATAATAAAGTTGTGTACGAACCACAGGTTTTTAGCCTGAAGTGAATTTTTGAAAAGTAAGTTTTTTAAAATATTCTCTAATATAAATTCTACCCATTGTATCTTCATTAATGTCCTTCACATTTAATTTTAAATGCTTGTTCTAATCAAATACTTTTCACTTTATGTAGCTCAGTTCTGTTTATCATTATGATAAATATACATTTTGCAACAGCTTACTATTTTCTAAACTGGTAAACTTGTGGGGTGAGGAAATCTTTGCTTTCAGCTTTTGCAAAATATAAGTATTAGCAAAACACCTTACATTACTGACATATTTTGATCAACAAATAAAAGAAAAAATAAAGTTTTCATTCTAACCATATTTTAAAACATGAGCGTAAGTTTTATGAAAAAGCAGAACTCTAAGAATTCAGGAATATTTGAGAGAATCCATATATTTAAAGGTAAGTTAACATTTGCAAAATTCTGATTGCTATAGTTTGCTGAAAGATGGGCATATTCAGCACCTTGTAGCAAATATTTCTATAGCACAAGAAATAAATCTTTGTAAAATTATGGATATTATCCAGTAAACAATCCTTGACTGCATAAAAAGTATTGACATTGTAAATATATGCTGAAATATACATAAATTTCCATTAATAAATCACTTTTAAAAAGATAAACAATTATACTAATTTGTCTTCCCTAAAACATCTATCAATTAATCAAATATAAATTGCTTCAAATACAAGTACAAATAACAGTACATTACTTAAAGTTTTTTGACCTAACTCCATACCCCCACTGTTTGCAGTTCCTTGTTTTCTAAAAAAAAAAAAAAAGAAAACCAGTGAATACATTCTTTGGAAAATATTTTTTTATTATAAAATGTACAGTATATTGACCTTAATATTATAAAACACTGTGATGTATCAGAGTCTTGTAAAGACCAATAATTTATAAAATGAGACCATGTTCATTGTTACTCTTTCTAGTCTCATAGTCAGATTAAAAAATATATATAAAATATATAATGAATTAATTGACCATAGGGTCCTTAGTAGCTGGCAAATGTATGTTCATATGTTAAGGCAGCTAATCTCTGCATGTATTTTTATTAAAATAGACCACTCTTATTTGCTAATTTAGTCTTTGATTTTGAAGAGCTGATAGAAGCATGAACAGAAAGATTAATAATCATATTCTATAAACCTAGATTATGTAAAGGCACTGCAGGGTATAAAGAAAATTATGTTTTACTAAAATACTTCTATCGCTGCAGCTCACTTATTAACAGTTAATACTTCTTTGGTATTTTTAAGGTGCTTGTTAGAACAAGAAATAGCTTTGGACTATTGACAATAGAGTACTTTAGGTCTCAGTTCCTATTGGATAGCATGAAAAACCACATTACACTGTCATAACAATTTGAAGACCTTTTTAAACATGTTAGTCTTCTCTGTTCCAGACCTACTACCATACTGAGTACAAAAGAAATGCAGATTAGTTCCTTTTTTTTCTCTCCTTAGCCATTGCTGCAAGCAGTACTTTCCTCATTGCACTCATTTGGCAGTAACTTGAACACCAGTATCCAGTCAAAGGCACTTGTTTTAATGTTAGAATATGTGTACGTAGGTTGTTTTGGAATCACTGCCTAGTATATTTTTAGCAGTGCACTTATAGAAGCCCGCATCCCTTTGAGTGGACTGCTGGATGACTAATGACCCCTGAGGATGGAGGAATTTGTTTCCATACAGACGGGATTGAGCTGCTGTTGTCAGATGTGACTTATCTGGAAGCTCCCAAGTTATTTCTGCTTTAGGAATCCCAATGGCCATGCAGTTCAGTTTAACGGAATTTCCAGGTCTGGCATAAATGACAGGTGCTGGCTCACTGGTGATCCGAGGAGGATAGGCGATCACAATGACAGGCACAGTCATAACAGAAGTGCCATACTCTGTTGACACTTTGCACAGGTAAGTGCCCCTGTCAAATACAGAAGCCTCACGCACTGTCAGTGAGCCATTCTCCATCAGGGAAAAGCGGCCCACAGCCTGGGGGGCATCCATAACCATACCACTGGGCAGTGTCCAGGAGATCTGCGCCCGGTGGTTTGCCTGGGTAATGCAATGAAGCTGCAGAGTTTCTCCATTGATGATGCTCACCAGGTTGTTGTACTGGTTGCTAATTTCTGGCCTGAGTCCCACCTTCAGGAAGACTACTCGTTCCACATAACCTCCCGTGTTTCTGGCTGTACAGCGGTACGTCCCAGCATCCCCAGCAGATAAGCTGCTGATGTGTAAGATCCCATCCCTCTTATGGTAAAATCTGTGCAGGCGACTGCCACTCAGCACTTCGGAGCCATTGGGGAGGATCCAGCTTGTGCTGGGTTTGGGATTCCCCTGGACTGAGCAGTTCAGATTGATGCTGTGCCCAGCAATGGCAGTGATCCTTTCCATGACAGGGTCTCTGAAGGAGGGTTTCTCCAGATGGTCTGTGATCAGGAGCTGCACAAGCAGCCTCGCTTCCCCGCCTTCATTCCGCCCAATGCACACGAGCTGCACGGCGTCTGTCTGCCTCACCCCTCTGATGTCCAGCGTACCATTGCGATGCACAGTGATCCTGTTCCCGTAGTAGGGAGCCGGCAAGATTACTCCTTCTGGAAAAGCCCATAAGACGCGCGGAGCAGGGATGCCCTCAGCTTTGCAGTCGATAAGTTTCCGGCTGTCTCTGATGGCTGTCTCCCTCACAGATGTTATTGCACTGAGATGGCCATTGATTCTGGGAGGCTGAACGTCAACATGGATCCAAACGATCTTCCGATCTTCTCCAGCACTGTTCCGTGCCACACAAGTATAGTTACCACTGTCAGACCTTTGGGCCTTTTGGATGAGGAGAGTGCCATCTCTGTATATCTGGTATTTATCAGACAGGGCAGGAATAGGCCTGTTGGTTGGGGAAAGCCAGGTCACTTTGGGAGTGGGTTCTCCTTTGGCTTCACATGCTACTGTGACAACATCGCCATAAGGTACATTAATAGCGATGTGCGTTTTGTTCCTGATGGTTGCAGGCTCTGCCACCACTTTGACCCGCACCTTCATTTCATCCTTCCCAATCTGGTTTTCAGCATAGCAGGTGTAGTCCCCTTCCTCTCTTAGTCCAACATCATTGAAATACAGGGTTCCATTATCAAAGACCACATATCGTTTTGTCCGGCTGCCACTGTCATCCGACTGCATGAAGGTATTGATCATGCTGCCATCTGGAAGACCCCAGGAGATCTCTGGGTTTGGCAGACCTGTGGCTACACAGTCAACTTTCAGGTCCCCTCCGTACTTGACCTTGTGGTTATTCTCAGTCTTATGCTCTATTTTTGCTGGTTTCATCATCACATTCACTTTGAGGACCACATAGTCATCCCCTATCTTATTGCGGGCCACACACAAATAGTCTCCTGCATCTTTGTCTGTAACTGAATGAACAATCAAAGTCCCATTGCTGAATACTTTGAATCTAGTCTCCAATGCGCTGTAAGGAAAGAAAAAAGAACCTAACATGAGCTACAAAATCACATTTTGGATATTAACAATTGAGAGAAATCTGTGGGGGAATAACAACTCAACAGTATCAAAAAAAAAGAAAAAAACAAAAAAGACTAAAGAGGAAAATTGTTATTGTTAAATAATTAGATGGTCAGAAATTTCCAGGATATTCACCACGAAAAAGCAGATGGAAAGAATTATTCTACTCACCTATAACCAAGTAATTCTGTTGTGTTTAATTACTTTAATGCTGTTTTAACCATTAAACACCCGCTAAACACCAAATTATGGTGGTTTTGACTCTTCTGACTACATGTACATTATCCTATAACATTGAAATATGAGATCTCTGAATGATATAACCCACACGAGGCTATATGGATCAAAACGGAGTCTGGTACCTGGGTCTTCAGCTAAAAACAAATAAAGATGAGGAACTTCCTCTGGCATTTGGGTATAAATACTAAACCTTAAGAAGAGTCACAAAGAAGCAAAATGTTGCTAAGCTTTGAAATAAGGAAAAAAAAATTTTCCAGTATGCTAAAAAAGCTGTTATTCCTTTCCACTTCACTATGGAATTGGTGTATTGTGGTCAAAACCAACTGCCTCAGCAGCCACAGATTCCTTCTCAAAGAAGATCTCCAGTATTTGAAAAGCAGCCCACACAAAGATCATGAGGGAAAGTGAAAAAAAAAAACAGAATTTTTTTGCTACCACTATGAGGCATAAAATGCAATCTGGATTTTGCACTATCTACAGGTTATCTAAACATATCTTTTGCGATATAAAAAACTTGTGACTATGCTCAGCTGTGAAGAAAGTTGTTGCCAATTATGCAATTTAATTACAGAGTATTTCTCATCTGTTTATAGTGCTCAAAGATGAGCTATGAATAATTTATAGCACAGAATCTTTTTTCAGCCAAGTGTTAGGACAATTACTGTAGGTTTGTAGAAGTGGTATTTTACTTGATATTGAAAACATTGGAGAACATATTGTTTTAGGTGTTTATATGCAACCAGGTTTGCACAGACCTTATTGTGTGGTAACATTTGTTTATACACAACGTTAAAATGATCATGTTTAAGTAATTGTAAGTTGATTTATTTGTCCTGTATTTACTGTATGTAATGATTTGCCTAAGAGATAAAATTCTAAGATCCCTTTTCTCCTGAGGAAAAGCAGGCACCTGTGCAATATTATACAGACTGAGCACATTGGAACAAGCAGTACACAAGCTGTATATCTGGGCTTTTTACTATATTTACAAGTGGCTGTAAAAGCCAAACAGTGGCAGCTTATCCTAAAAACTTGAAGCTACCTTTTAAAGAATAATACTGCTTTCAAGAAAATTATGCTAAGATATAATTTGACTATCTTTTGAAATAATTTCAAATTTATTTTTAAGAATTGGGTGGATCATTCAAAACCTGCAGAAGTCAGGAATGAAACTTGTACATATTTGAGTGGGCTTTTCTCCAAGTTCATCTCAACTGCAATCTACCTGCGACACCTCAAATAGTAATTTACCTGTGAAGGGAATCAATCATCCTTTTGGAAGGCAACCTCCATAATATCCGAGGCCAAGGGTCACCAGAAGCACTACAGTCCAAATGCAGGATGCCACCGTATGTTACATCTGTTCTCTGAGGAGAGCTCCCAGTGATCTTAGCATTAGATGCGTGCTTCTTCACATGGAGTAGTACTGTTCTCCTGGCAGCTCCCACCATGTTAGCAGCAATGCACTCATAGGTCCCACTGTCTTTGGGGGAGACGTTGCGAATGTAAAGAGTCCCATTGGGAAAAACAAATAAATTCCCATTGACAAACTGAGAAGGTCGGATTTGTGTGCCATCGAAGACCACCCAGCGGATGTTGGGAGAAGGCGCTGCTTTGGCAGTACAGTGGATGTTAATACTGCTACCAAAGGGCAAGGAAATGTTCTCTTGCTTTTCCTGCTGGATGATGGGGGGTAAGGCTGCAATGTGCAGCCTCACAGCAATGCTGTCAGCTCCTGCAGCGTTGCTTGCTACACATTTGTACACTCCTCGGTCTGAAAAGGTTGCTTGCTTGATAGTCAAGGTTCGATTTTCATGAAGCATAATCCTGCTTTCTGTGGTTGTGACTGTCTGCAAAATCTTCCTATCTGGGAAAATCCATGAAATTAGTGGGCTTGGAGTCCCATTAGCCTGACATTCCATTGCTATGGTATCTCCAAAGTAGACCGTGACATCTCGATAGCGGGAAAATAAAATTTTGGGCTGGTGGGCTACAACTGTGAGCACAACAATCATTTTATCTACACCATGCAGGTTCTGAGCTGTGCATAAATACTGTCCGCGATCCTGAAGCTGAGCATTTCGAATAAGGAGAGTACCATTTTTCCAGACTTCAAACCTTGGTAACTTGCTGTTGGCTGTCATTAGTGCTCCTGTGAAGGTGAGATGAAGGAAAGAAAGAAAAAAAGTCAAAGGGTTTAAAATGCACATTATTTCAATAAAGATGTTATAAGTGAGATTTCAGGTTTACTCAACACCAATTACAACTTCAGAGGGCCCACATGACATCTTCTGACACTATCCATAGCTCAAATTAGTTTTTGTTTCTATTACGGAATTAACCCCTAGCTTGCAAACATGGACAGTGTGGAAATTTTTGAAGGTCTTGTATTTTAGGATCCCTCTTAAATCTTTATATAACTTTTCTATTCCTTTTGCATACAGAGATAACACACACATCAATATTTAAGGCAGCAATGTTAACAAACCCATACTCACAAGTATAGCAATAATAAATTCTAACTGCAGCGAATAAGCAGAGCTGGCTGCTTTTCACTGCCAAAAATTACTCTTCAAAAATGAACTCATTAAATGGTAGAGGTTTTCTCTTACTACAAGAAACACTGCAAATACAATATTACTTGTAATGATTTGTTACAATTAATAGTTGTCTCTACAATGATTGTAACTGACAGGAAGTATTTTTCAGTATTTTGAACTACTCCTGTGATCATGTTGCATTTCTGTGCAATATCCCTACAAACCATGTGGAAGAACACATTTTTCTCTGTCTTACCTGTAGAGACTTTTGTCCAAGTAATAAAAGGCTTGGGTTCCCCAACTGCATCACAAGGGATAAAAGCATCTGTTTCAGCCAGGATGGATATGCTCTGAGACACTTTTGTGATAATTTTAGGTCTTTCTCCATGTACCCTAAAATTAGTGGAAGACTGAATTACAGTTGAATTGTGTGGCATAATGCCTCCCATGTAAGGAACAGATGGAAATTTTTGATGACGATGATGAACACTTTTAAAAGGATGAACTGTAGTGGTTATTTGTGGTTTTGTGTGCTGTGAGAGAAAGGCTGGAGGGGTGATCTTTAAAATCACTAGTGGTGATGCAGTCGTTGTGGCATGTGGCATTGGAGGCACCGGAACAGCTGTAGCTTTCTGCACTGTAATCCCAGTAGGTAAGACCTGAAAAACCTTCTCATGTGTGTCTTTTGGCACTAGTTGACTAGGAACATCTGGTTTAGGATGCATATTTAAATGAGGAAATATCCTTGTTCTGTTGAAAAGGAATGGTATTCTGGAACTAGGGTAATAGGGGATCCCTTGACTTGGTAGCCTCCCTGCTGTGCCTCTGTTATCTGGAACATGGTTATTTCCAAAATATCTTGAATTAATATTGTATCTGTTCTGACCGTGATTACTGAACTCGCTTTCGGTTAATGGATTTGTTTTGTGAAATGGGGAGGCTTGTGTTGGGGTAGTTGTTTCTCTCTGGGAAGCAAAAGTTTTCCTGTCCTGGATGGTATGTGCTGCATATGCTGTTATCTCTGGCTTGTTTGTGTAGTGAAGAGGCTGATGTGTTATAAAATAGTGAAGTGGGCCCTGTGTTGCAGGAATCTTCACTGTGCCTCTTACTGGAATGTGCTTTGGAGGCACAACAGGTAGCCTTTGGTTTATGCTTGGTATAATTCCAGCAGGTGGATGGGGAAGATTTGAATTTAGCAGTAAACTGTTGTTTGACTCACTACTATTGACCTCTTTGAATTGCTCCTCTTTTGAGTGTATGCTAATCCTGTTTTGGTTAGATGAAGAAGTAGGGTGAACATTCTGTTTTGAGGTCATCACTATTTTGTCACCACCTGCTCCAACTTGTTTTTCTTCTGGGAACCTTTCTTGATGGAAAGCATTACTCTCCTTGGTGGTATAATGAAGAGAAGGATAAGAAGTGCTTGAAATGGAAGGAGGAGTAGTGACAAGTTTTATAAATGGAATAAAAACAGTGGATGTAGTAGGAGGCTTTTCAGTTGTCTGGGAATGATGAGACATATGTAACATAGATTCCTTTCTATCCAAGGAAGATGGCTCTGTCCCAGCCTGGGAAGCAGCAGATTCCTTTGTCTCTCTAGCTGGAAAAGTCTGAGTTTCCACAGTGCTGAAAGAAGAGGATAAAGTAATTATCTCATATTCCTGAGGTGGCTCAGCTTTTGCTGGTGTTTCCATAGATACTGTGGGCTTCCATGGCTCCTTTGAAACTGAGAGGTCCTTAAAAACTTTGACTGTGCCAACAGCAATACTTGAGTCACTCACAGTGGGATATGCCAGCTGGAATGTTCTAGAAGTTGTTTCATTAACTGCAACTTCTAAGTCAAATAGGTTAGACTCTTCTTGAGATTTTGTTTTTGCTGACAGTATTGAGCTGTTCCTATAAGCAGGAAAAACTGTTGTGCTTGATTGTTCTGACTTATGATCCACAGTTTTAGAATCTACTTTTGTGTCCTGCTCCACAGAGACATTGTTTAAAGAGCGGTGTCCTGGCACCTCACTTAGCTCTGGTTTCAGAGGTACACTTGACTCTCTTGTGGGATGCACATCATGTACATCGTATGATGACAAAACTGTGATGGGCTCAGTCACTGGAAGTTCCAAGGTTTCAGGGCTAGTTGGGTGTGTCACACGTTTAGCTTTAGGTGGAGAAGTAGTAGGCCTAAAAGAGAAAGTTGTCATCATGTCTCTGATTTTTGTAATTTTCTCTGTGACACCTGGATCAGGAATTAATGAAGGAGTGGATTTCATAAGCTCCTCTTTCCTAGCCTGTATTTTGATGTTTTTGAGATCACTACTTTCAAGAGTTGCAAAAGAAGTTTTGGCAACAGCTTCAACTTCAGGTGTCCTCGGAATTAGAGGCATTGCCTCTGTGGTTAAAACAACACGGGGCAAAGGCTTTGGTCTTTGCCGGATTCTGTTTGGCCTTCTCCTTCTCCCATAAGGCCTTTTTCTACCATGCTGAGTCATAAGTGAAGGCATGGTCTTCCTATATGGAGTTGTTGTGGTGGCCACAGTGGTCAATCTACTGATGGAAGAAGCTGTTTCTAACCCCTCTGCTATTTTATGAGGAACATTGGCATTATGCAAAATGAATATGGGACCTTGTTTTGGAATAGCCAGGTTTCTATGTTCCTCTGTCTGAGATTTGTCTGCATAACTGCTGGACATGCTTTCTTGAGTCACTGTATTCCTGTGGGTTTCAGGTTCTTCTTCACTGTGAACCCTAATGGGTGTGACAGCTGGAAAACTGTTACTTAAGTCTGCCTTTTTTGTATGACCTGCGGATATTTTCTTGTGCTGGTATCTTGCATCATTGCTATTTTCTCTAACAAATGCAAAAGTAGATGAAGGAACAGTAGTAGTGCCTACAGAATCTGTTGGGATGATCTCATCAAACTGAGAAGGTGCTGAAGTTCTGGTGTCAACATTATTTGGGCCGACTTCATTTAACTTCAAGCTTGTCTCCAAAGTGCTATGAAGATCCACAGTCTGAGACTCAGCAAGGAGAGTAGCATCAAGTGGTAGCTCAGCAAAAGCAGAATTTTCTTCAGGTATAGAAGATACAGTTTTATTTACATTTTCCACTGTGAATAAACTGCTCTGAACATTAGGAAAGTTTGTCACAATTTGTTTGGCTAGAGGTTCTTCAGTAAGGGCAACTGAATCATCTGTCCTGACATCAAGATGCTGCTCCCTTTGCGGTTCTGGAGTTGCAGAGACAGGAGTCAAATATGGATCTGATAAAGCAATTTCTACATTGTCTATACTTGCAGGTGTTTCTAAAGCCCTGTGGTTGGAGAACGGTTCTGTTTCTGAACTTATTAATACAGACTGGACTGAAAACACTTCAGTGGTCTGTGAAACAGTGACTGAGAATTGCTCATCTTCACCCATAGGTGATGCATCAGCAGAGGAATCCCCTACATCAGTTCCTGTCTCTGGAGGCGGAGGGCTGGCTAAGGGATAAGGGGTGGGAGTAGTTTCCTGCATGACTGATGGCAGTGGAGTTGTTACAGAGATGGCTGTAGCTGTCGTTGATCTAGGAAGATTCTTCCCACGGACCTTTGCCAAAATGTCAGCCCAATGCTGTGGATTGATCTGTTTGCTTGCCACATTAATTCTCCTTCGAGATTCAAATACTCTCCGGCCTTCTGCAACGTTGCTGTCTTGGGTTCCATCGGTAGTTTTCCAGATTTTCATTTTCCTTCTACCCTTCTTCCCCTTCTTAATCTGAGCCTCTGGCACTTGGTCACTTTTTTGTTTAAAAGGTATTTCCCAGTCTTTTAGGTGGTTCTTTCTTCGTGGAAATTCCTCCACCCTTCCTGCCCCTGATCCCTCTTCACCATCCATGACACGTCCTCTTGTTTTTGACAAACCTTTTGAGCCTGGGCGCTTCTTTAGTTTTATTCGTTTAAATGACCTGTCAGACACCATTTTATTTACTGTGACTCTTACAACAAACTGATCTGATCCCTGCCGATTGACAGCCACACATCTGTAATAGCCACTATCAGTGACATGGCTCCTTGGAATAAGCAAAGTACCATTGGGCAGCATATAGCCTTTTGAAGAGTTTGATAAATCATTGAGTACCTGACTGTTAGGAAGAATCCAGCTCAACTGTGAGTCTGGGATGGCAATTGCATTGCATGGCAAAGCTATCGGATCTCCAACATTTTTTTCAACCCTCACTACATCTGAATCAGCTACCTGAACAGCTGCAGGCTGCACAACAAGTCTGTAAGCCATTACATCCACATCATCTCTCACTTGGGCAATGCAGTGGTACACACCTCCATCAGTGTAACTCACTGCTTTGATTATTAGCTGGCCACTACTGAAAATGGAAAACCTACTGTCTTTCTCATTAAAAGGTGCCTGCAGTTTAGTTCCGTCTGGAAAAAGCCACTGAATGGAAGGGCTCTCAGAAGCTTTCACACTGCAGCTCAGCTGACACTCTGACCCTTCAACAACACTCTGTGCTGTCCTTGTGCTCTGATTTTGTTCTATCATTACCCAGTTTCTCTGCTGTCTGGAGGTTTTGGTATGAAATGTCTGAGAAAACACAGTAAAAAAAGATAGTACCACTTTTTTCCCTGTACTCTGGCGCCTGTTTAATTGGATATTTATAAGAGGCTGCATTACCCAGGAAGGTTCAGCCAATATCTGAGCTTTTACACCTGTGTAGTAAAGAGCATCGTAATCTGAGCCTTGCCTGTACTGATAGCTTATTTTAGGCTCTTTTCTGAGCATAAGTTCCCTCTCTAATTTGACAGGTACTTCACTGTAGTAAGCTATAAGCTTCCATAGTTTTTCATAGTTTTCTCGATTCATTGGACATTCAAAATCCAGTGCAATTGTGGCATTTATATCTATCTCCTGAGGCTGGACTTGATTCCACTGAATTTTGGTAGAATCTGTTGGTTTATTGATTTCACAGTTCAGGTGGACTATATTGCCATGCTCATCAGTCATATTTAGAGCAATGTTCCATGGTGAGGACTGAAGTTCTTTCAGAGGGAGTTCATAACCATCACCATCTTCCTCATCTTGAGTACTGATATTTTGCCTCAGTGAGGACTGAATAACAGGTTTCCTACAGGAAATATCTTTCAAGTTTTGAATATCTTCTTTCTGCAGTTGTTTCGGGCTGCTGCACTTAGCACATAGTTGTCCCCCTTCATAGGTTTTGTCCTTTTTGCATTTTAAAACACCTGCAAAAAAAAAAAGAGAAAAAAAAAGAGAAAAACAAGAGATAAATAATCTGAAAAACTGTTCCAGAATTAGGTAATTCTCAGAAGTATGAAATAAACTTCATGAGGATTGCATTATATGACATGACACATAAGGCAAGATTTACAGAATGGCACCTCTTTGTTTTACAGCTCAATGGGCACCCTATTCTCAATCTGACCATGACTTCCTCTTACCTTAATGAGAGGACTGAATGCTCTATCCTTCTGAAATTTAGATTCACTGCCTCTGAATTAAATCCCCAGCAGCTGAAGTGTTCAGGACAACATTTGAATCACTAACAAATTACTCTGCATCAAAAAGTCTGCATTTGTACAGCACCAGCCTAATTCGTGGATCTAATGTGAAGAGAAGTAGGACATTTCAGCTTTCAAAAACAGCATTTTCCAGAGAATTGCTGGACTTCCCCATTAAACAATCGAGGAAGCTTTTTATTTTTCTCTATTAAGAAGAGTATTGGTAGTACACAAAACATACCAAAATGGCCTGACTAGTTCTTGACTTAAAAGCTATTTATCAGCAGGAAATAGAAGCACCACTTTTCCCCTGACCTCTGAAACAACGGTAAACTTTGTAATAATACCAAAAAAAAAAAAGAAAAGCTAAAACAGAGAAGGAGAGCTAGACAAGGAAATTACAGCCTTGACTTCTCTCTTCTGTCAAAGCAGACTGTTGTTTACAAAGTAACAATCATGTATTTTTTACATTGTTATGCTCAATCAAATGTCAAATGTCACCTTTCTTATTCTAGGAAAAAGTATCATCCTGAAGAGTGAGGGACCTTTGAATGAATGAACAATATACATGTGGGCTATAAGGCAAAATGTCCAGAAAAAAGGGAAATTCCCAGCAAATTTTCATAACACTATTTTAATTGAAAATATATGCTTTTCTAGTCTAAAAAGTCAATTTTCTTGAAAAGGTGTTACAAGTAGAATACATACATACATACATATAAATGTCTCTCTCTCTCTATATATATATATACATACATATCTGCAGTTTATCACTTGCAGATTCAAATAGGATGTTTCAAAGTAAAAACTGGCCCACAATCAACTTGGCAGTGGCTACACTGGTCTGGAGAAATTTAATAACTGTTTCTGGACAGAATTCCCAAACAAGTTGACGTCACAGTCATATACAGATAAAAATCTGTCATACATGAAAAAATGCATAGATAAATTATTCTTCCCTCCAAAAATCACTACCGTTTTAGTGTAAAGAGGTAACCTAACTGAATAAAAATGCTAGCAAGACAACACTGCACTAAGGAAGCAATGTTCAGCTAATATCTCATTATTATAACTTACAGTAAAACTTAAGTACATCCATTACACATAGACACACAATTTGGATTAAGAACGGAATGTAACAATATTAAGATGTGAGCTAGTGAAATACAGTATTTCAGTTAGATGACTCAAGTACCTGTTTAGACAGGAAGATTTATATTACTCATTCAAGCATTGCATATTCTTAAAAAGCATCGTCCTACAGTAAAGCGCAAAATTGTAACTAATTAGATATTCTAAGATGACAAGACCCATCTCATTTACCATATGTGCTCCAAAATCACTATATAAACCTTGTGACTCCACCACTCATTTGAGACATCTTCAGTTACAATTAAATGCCAATTCCCTCTTAATACTTTTGCAGTAGTTCTGGTGTGACACCAGTTCCTCTGCTGAACTGAGATGCCCAAACTGAAAACTGACACTCAAACCCCTCCTCATTTAGTGTATTCCTGATACAGAGACATTATAAAATTCTCTTTTTTGCTTCTGCACACAATCAGAAGCATTCCAGCCTAGGCACTGTGGTACTTTTCTCCTCTCTAAGCCTGAATGAAGACAGACAAGCTATTTTAAAAAAAAAAATTACATGGCTGAAAATAAATACATTGCAAGTACTTATAAAAAACCCTTAAAATAGATTTTTTCCATCATAAAAGGAAGTTGTGGTCAATGAAGAAGCACAGATGGACATGAAGAATGCATGCTACAACCTTAATGTTAATAGATTTAAAGTTACAGGGCTTAACCAGGAATTTGGTAACCTGGTTTCCTTCCTTCCTTAGACAAGCAAGATCAAATCCAATGTTATCACCTTCCACGAGAGCATACAGCCAGTAGCTTTGGTAGTTGAGGCCAGTTAGCCAAAGGTGTACCACTGTGCAAGCAAATGCAGTGAAAGGTTGCAACTCCTTTCCAGTTATAAACTTCCCTACCACTTCCATCAACCCAAATGTAAGGGCTAATTTCTTTGCTGTTAAATAATATTTTTATCTAATTAAACAAAACTGTTTTCTTTTTAAATACACACATTTAGTGAACAATAACAATTTAATATTGCACATAGACATCATGTAGCTAATAATACTCAGGAAATAACAAAACCATCAACACACAGAACAGGAAAAAAAAAAAATCAACATTGTGAGTTCAATAAACACTGGTAGCATATATTCCTACCTCCAGAAACTTCATTCCATTCAAGGAGCCACTTCAAACTGCAGTCACAGGTCCACGGATTTCCATGAAGGTAAAGATTTTCCAGCAGTGGCATGCCTTGAAACATCCCTGCAGGCAAGGTCTTAAGAGCATTTTCAGATAGGTAGAGATGTCTTACTGTTGACAATTTGAAATAATCAAGGACCATAAATGTTGTAAAAGTGTTGGGGTGAAGCTGTTGGAGCAAATTTCCTTCTAGGTGGACAAGTCTTAGAGAGGTTAAACCATTAAAAGCATTTGGATGAATAAACTCAATTCTGTTGTGGTCCATGTGCAGTCTCATTAAGCTTGAAAGTCCTTGGAGAGTTTGGCCAGTTATGGCTTTCAATTTGTTGTAACTGATTTTGAAAACCTAAACAAAAAAAAAAACCCAAACAAACAAAAAAACCAAACAAACAAAAAACAAACAAACAAACAAAACAAGAATCAGTGATTTTTTTTTTTTTTAGCTAAATCCAACTAGAATAGGATTCAAGCAAATTTTTTCTCCCACATTCGAATATTTTGTACCACTTAAAAATTATATGCTGGTCAGAGGTAGAGTGTTGGCATCATCAAGTTATACATAGGCCTAGTTAACAGATATCCAATGTATTTTGGGGGGAAATTTTATATTATTCCCAAAAAGGCACTATAAAGAACACTTCATTTTGTTTTCTGCTATTCATGGAAGTTAGTTCTGAAATTTAGGAAAACCTAAGCATTACCTGTAGAGACACAAGATCTTTCAAAGCACCATTAGGAATATTCTGAATGTCATTTCCATGTATCATGAGCAATTCCAATTTTGTAAGTCCTGCAAAGGAGTTTTCGTATATAGACTGTATACTGTTAAACCTGGGGAAAAAAAAAAATCACACATGCAGTTACAATTTATACATTGACTGTCACAGACCACAAATGCAAAATTAGTGTAACATAACTTTCAGGAAAAATTGGAGGGACCAATACATTGTCAAAAGGCCAGAAGTTACTGAAAGACTCTTATAAGGCCCAAGCATACTTGATTCATGTTTACATTAAGATTTCTTTTAACTCACTTTGTGGCACTTTAGCCATAAATTACGAGTAAAAGCAATAAATAGGCGTTTAAGTTCTAATAGTTGTCAGTATATTTTTCCATGCAGCTCAGTTTATAGAATGGAAATAAGTTAATGGCCTGTGGCCAAACCATGATGCTATGGAGCCTGGCAAACTAGACAGGCTGAAGTGTTGCCAAAGCAGCATTTAACAATAAATAAATAGAGATTTGGAGAATAAACATTAAAAATGGATTATCTCCCAAACAGCACAAGAAGCTGTAAGTCACATCCTGCTTCACTTACTGTTACAACACGCAATTGGCTACATTGACTAAATACATAAGATCGAGGAATTGGCCTTCCAATTACATCATTTGGGCCTTGAAACTCCTCTTAGATGAAGAATACAGAAAAACCTACTCTTTGAAAATAAATCAGTTTTGTTTTGGACAAGCACATCAGGCTTTATTTGCCAATTTGGAAGAGTTACATTTGGTGGCCTAGCTCTATATTTGCGTTTTTCATATGTATACAGAAAATTAAATGTATTATCTAATCTAAGCATCTCTTAAAGTCTTAAAACTAAGGATAGAATTTCGGAGATTTTTCCAATTTCTTGGTATTTTCTAGAAAGCAAGGGAAGACAGCATAAAATTAAAATACTTAGAGTACGGAGAAAATACTTTTAGATCTTCACCATGTTATCTATCTAAAGATTTTAAATTTCCTAAAAAATTATAACACTGTATTAATAGTTTTAGTCCTTCTGCAGACCCACTAAGCTTACAGCAGACATCTTATTAAAATTCCTTACTTCAAAATCAGTTCTTTGGAAAAAAAATATGAACTTGCCTAAATAAAAATGTTTCCTAAATAATTTCCATTTAGAAAAATAATCTTCACCTTCTAAATGCATAGGACTAGCAATATGATAAAAACACTCTTTCAAACTGAAAGTGCAACAACAGACAGTTAAGACTTTCTTCCTGGGAAAGGACACAACTCAGAAAATGTCATTTGTAGTGATGAAATACAAAGAAAGGAAATGTCTTTTATGTCTTTTATCAAGTAATGTAATTTAGTGAAAAAACAGCCCAAACACCTCAGTAACTCAGAAGCCTACATCCCATTTTCAAAAGCTATTTAGGGATTGGAGTACATATTTCTTTAATATAACTTAACTGAGCACAAGAGCATTTTGAGACTAAAATTAGGCTTTAGGTGGATAAAGGTTTTAACTCTACAGAAGCAAAAAAAAAAAAAAAAAAACTCAAAAAAAACCAAAAAACCCAAACCAAGGTGACACCAGTCAGTCATTGCATGATCAGTTAGCTGCAGCTTACAGGCCTTAAGGTTGTTAGGGTGAGTTCATCACGGATAGTGGGGTAGCCCTGACACCAAGCGGAAGAGGACTCTTGCACCATTCCATGCCACACAATGACACAACATGGTACTTTTGTGACCCAACACAACTTTTGTGACCCTGCCTTCTTGTCTCAAAATCTGACAGATGTGAATTGGCAATATCCCAGCGGAGGAAAGTGAGTTGGAGTCTGAGCAGCCTCTTCCCAAACTATGCTTATATTGCACTTAGTTGCTTGAAAAAAAAAACTGCAACAATACCACAACTCCAAAGGCAATGGAGCAAACTCCTTTCCACTGTATTCATTTAAGATACGCCATACCTCAATTTTCTCCAAAATGCTACTGGGTTACATCATAGAATTTTACTCCTATTGTATTTTCTTTTTACATCAGGTATAAAATCCTATATTCTGTAGAAGTCTCATAACAGATTTAACTAAATATCTTTTTTTATACACTCTAAAAGACTAAGTATTCTATTTGCCAAAAAAGAACTCACAACATGGTCTAAATATTTATTTGAAAATAATAGAAACTTTTTTTTTTTAAACAAAAAGGCCAAACTAATTTCTCCATGCCAGCAGCTGTAGTGTTTGAAATGCAACACCGATGGGTAAGTACCCATCTCTGCGATTCTACTTAGGAAGTACACACAGAGATCCCAGTTTGCCACACGTGCACGAAGCACTCCAGGCTTCTGCACTAAGAGCATAAAACGGTTCGCTCCAAGCTGCCATACGAACCCAAAGTTGATTCTTTCCACATGTTTAGGGATTCGTGCCGGCACGGCTGCCAGGGAGCGGAAGGTGCAGTGGACCTCGGTGGGGAGGTAGCAGGCGCAGGGCTGGGGGCAGCCCAGGGCACCCAGCGGGAGCCCCAGTCCCAGCACCAGCACCACGGACAGAGCTCCAGCCACCGCCTGTGCCCCCATCTTGTCGCCTCCCCTCGCCAGGCTTCTCCTGCAGTGTTGCGGGGCAGAGAAGAAGAAAAGAGAGAAGGAATTACGATTTTTAAAAACTTTTATATACCATTTATATATTTAAAACCCTTTATATAGCTAGTGATGACCTGCATTGTCTAGAAAGTCTATAGACAACCAAGGCCGGGTTCAATTGGAAAGCCATTTTTTTTATTCCATGTGATTTGCTACTTCAGTGTCCATTCTTCCCCATTACTCACTTCTATTAAATACCTATTCTAAAAAAAGTTATGCTACTTCCCTATGATAATAAATTTTATAGGCTTATTCTGTACACTGAGAATAGTACTCATCTCACAGAAAAACTAGAAAACTTTTAGGGACATTATCTAGCTCAAGTAAATTGCCAGGGCTCCCTCTACAGTCAATGACAAATAAAAAACAAAACAAGCCATAATCACTTGAAGATGAATAAATTGAGCTTCATTAGGTTCCAAATTAGCAAACTCCCATCACCTAGCTGCCTAATTTTTAGACAGGCTATTAACTTTTGATACGGTAAAACGTGACTCAACAAATCTCATTCATAATTGATATTGGAAATGACTGAGATAAAAACCGAAAGAAAGAACTGGTTTGCCATACATCTCTGCCATCCTTGACCATGGGCTGCTCTGTTATGTTTGATATACTCTTACATTGCAACCTAAACTAAACAGGTATTATGACTGATCAGAAATGATAAAACTAGATAATTTGTTTAAAAGCATAAGCACAGACCTCAGAGGAAAAGTTTATCATATGTCTACCAATACTCAAGTTCAGATTTTTGGAAAAATGTGTCAAAGTCTGCTTGGCTAGAACCATGGAGAGTCATTTAAAGAAGCACAGATAAGAAAACACAACTGTTATTGACCTTGAGCACCAGTAATTTCTGAAAATCAAATAACTTATGTAATGTCTTATTACCAATTAAGCACCCTAATGCTGGACAAACGAGTTTAACACATTCCAATTCTTATTCCTATCAATAAAAGAATTTGAAAGCTTTTCAAATTAAAGCCATACAAGAATACAGGCTGCTATTAGTAACAGAAATGTAATATTCCTGCTTTTGTACAACACTCTGACAGTGTGTCATGGGTGTGTCTCAAACCAGCACACAGTGACAGAAAGGCATTCACTTGTACCAGGTATTATTACTTCCATTAGTTAGCTGCTTGTAGTACAAAAGTCAGATTTTCTCAGTTCTGCAAGCAACAAGATGCACATTTTTTCCCTAAGATTACCATGTGCAAACCATTACAGTTCAAAGGAGAGGCTCGTTGGGATGAAGAGTTTTCCCAAATACCAGTGGTCAAGTCAATGAGACGCTTAGCATTCTTTCTGAGACAAATAACTTGTAATTTGTTTAAGAATTTTCAGGTGCTGTTTTCCTTAAATTCACCTTAATGAAAACTTCTTCTAAAAAACAGCCCAAGCATTTTGATTCCTTTTGTGAGAGGTCCCTTTCAGGACGTGCTCTTTGAGGTGCAGAGGAGACTGCAGTGATATGTGAAGGGCTGGGGAGGGTCGGCCGGCGGGGCTTACCGCGCTCTGCCCGTGTCAAAGGGACGCGCGGCCGGACCGTACCCGCGGGAGTGGCTCCCGCCCCGCCGCCCCGGGGGGCCGCCCGCCCCG
>VXBU01003350.1:62921-74074 GCA_013400315.1 Bombycilla garrulus | reverse complement strand
CGCTCTAGGGGCGGGGGTGGACAAAATAGGCTCCGGAGCCGGCGGACAGGGGTCGCGGCTGTTGCGGTTTCGCGTGGGTTCGGGACCTGAAGCTTAGGGAAAGTTTGTCTCTGGGAACTGGGCACATCCAGCGTTGTTGGAGCACTCAGATGGGGGGCTACGCATCTTGTGCGCTCACACACACCGGAGTTCAGCACATTATCCCTAAACTGGACCGACCAGTTTGGGTTTCTTTCTCTTCCCATAGTGATACGGTGCTTAGAGACATGGTTTAGTGGTGGGCTTGGCAGTGGAGCGTTAATGGTTGGACTCGATGATCTTGAGATCTTTTCTAGCTTTAAAGATTCTATAGTTCTTTGATATAGGTCTCCCATCACAACAGAAAGAACCAACCTGACATTAATCCTTATGCGTCATACTGGCACAATTCTGCTGCAGAAACCTGTATCCTGTCTGTATGTGGGAATTTGGTCTCTGCAATTGTACTCAAGGACAGATGCTCCAATAAATGCGTGTGAACAGAAAATCTCAGGACTGAAATAGGGAGGAAATTACAATAAGGGAAAGACAGGAACCGGTAATTAACCAGACTGAATGTAGACCCAGCCTTAATTGCCTTTTACCTTTAAAATCCACCAGAGAAGCAAAGTTTAGTTTAAAGTCATTAAATCATTCACATCCCTCTTCTCAATTTCTCTCTGGTATTAGCAATTTTTTCAGTGCACAAAAGTAAGCCTATCTCTAGTCCAGTGAAAAATGTATTATTCAGAAGACCGTGCACTAGTGTCTAATTGGTTCCACTGTGTGGATTTTGGATATGCACAGTTTTCTGTTGCCTAGATAGCCAGGGTGGCAGTTTCCCTCATCTCTTCTAAAAAGCCAGAGAACTCAGTCTTTTAAGGCACAGAAGAGTTGCAGAAATGAGCATAGATGCATCTTGAGTCATAAGAATGCCTCTGAGTTTTAGTATGGAATTCTCAAATTCCATCTCCGAGGTAAGTAAATGTAGTGGATGGCATTACGTTCGAGGCTGTAAAGTTGTGGCAAGTGCATCATCACCAAATTAATACAAATAATCAGAATCCTAATGGGTTAACCATTTTTGACTTTGGAACCTGTGAGAGGTATGATTATGAAAAGGGTTGGTGAGGAAACCTCTTCAGCTGTTAGCAATAAGCTGTTGTCAGAATCTGGATAAGTCATATCTTCCAAACGCATTAATAAACTTTCACTTTCAAAAGAAAAGCTCATTATCCGTGCTTTTAGCTGCAGATCCTTTTTTGTGTTGTGAGCAGCTTAGCTCCACACAGCCTCTCCCTCACTTACCCAATTTGATATGAGGGAGGGAATTGGAAGGGGAAAAGTTTTAAAAATTGTGGGTTGAGATAAAGACAGTTTGATTGGTGAAGCATGAGAAAAGCAAAACAAGGAATTCATTCACTATGAATGGGCAGGCAGGTGTTCTGCCATCTCCAGGAAAGCTGGGCTTCCTCATGGAAAGAAGTGACTTGTGAAGGCAAATGCTGTAACTTCAAACATCTCCCCCTTTTCACCTTCCTCCTCCAGCTTTATATGCTGAGCATGACACCACATGGTGGATATCCCTTGGATCAGTTGGGGACTGATCCAAAGAGCAGTCCCAGCTGTGTCCCCTACCAGCGCCTTGTGCATTCCCAGCCTGCTGTCTTTGCAAGGCAGTGTGAGAAGCTGAAAACACCCAAACACCACACCAGCCTTGATCAGCAGTAAGATAAAGCATCCTTGTGTTTTCCACACTGCTTTGGTCACAAATGTAAAATGCACCACCATATAATCTATAGTTAAATAAATGCCAGAATAAAGTATTGCAGACATTTAGAAATAACGCCACTTACATGATGTTCACTATCTTGAGCATAATTTTTTTTCAGCCAAGCAAAGCCAATACCAACTCATATTGTTGTATCAGCTCTGTATTAAAAGTAAATGCATCAACAGTTCACAGGGTAAAACCACTGTACTTTGACGACAAAGCACATCCAGTTCTAATATACATGTACTTTATTGCAAAGTTTAACAATTTTTAAATGGAAATTATGGTATTAAGGTATTAAGGACAGGCTTTTTAAAACTGATGTGTAGTAATTACAGTTAGGGAGTTAACAGTAAATATTGTCTGTGATATAGATGATACATGTGCTTGGACAGCCCTGTGGTCACAGTAATTTTTTTTTAGTTTATTACTTTGAGGTTCCAGCTATATTTCAAGAGGAGGCATTTACTGGTATTTAGTTAGACAGCTGCTGCAGCAGTATAATTTCTCTGGTGCTAAGTTGTCTGGCATCTGGTGCAGTAAATGGTTGGAAAACATCTTTACAAACTGTTTCAAGTTTTTACGCTGTGTGTAGGAACAGGCAGAGCAAATAAATGGTGAAGGAAATTATCCATGTCACTGATATTTGACATTTCAGCTGTGGTACCTGCTGTTTACACAGAATTTACAAAGTGTTAGGAAAATATTTCAAAGGAACAACGAAAACCAAGTACAAATGCTTGAACTGTAGGGAGCACCAAGTGAGTTTCTGACAGAGCCATTTCGCAAAGTTAGTCTGAAGGTAAAAGGCTGTTCACATGAGCAAGAATCTGTTTGTCATAGGTGGCAGCAAATGACAGGCTTTTTGACAGGACTGGGAGGCAGCTAAGGGTAAGTAAAGCATAAAAATTTGAGAAATTGTATTATTACCGAGAACTGTCTTTCTTATTTTCACTGAATTGACTGATTGTGAGATGCCTTCTCTTTGTTCAGTGGCAGTGTTTGAGGGAAAGTTCCATCACTAGCACTGTCCTTGTGGTCAGTTAGCTCACAGGCTGAGAAGCTACCTTCTACCTTCAGTAAGAGCCAAAATCAAAGCAGGGTTTTGGCAAACTATTGTAGCATGACTGTTCCCTCAGAAATGGAAGTTGTGGGTTTTCTAGGAGCCAGTTATCTGTTCTCTCTTTGCAGCTGAAGTGCCAGTATTTTGCTGCCCTTTGCAAGGTCTCTTCTCTATAGCGTTCTTCAGAAAATTAGTCTCCTCCTTGCCTCCACGTTTTCCTACTTTGTTTTCTTTTTTTTGTTTGTTTGTTTGGTTTTGTTTGTTTTGTGGTTCCCCTGTCCTCCTTCCGGCTCNGATTTAGCTGCTCTTAATGGCTTTAAGTTGAGAGAGACTAGATTTAGATTGGATATTAGGAAGAACTTCTTCACTGTGAGTGTGAAGAGGCACTGGAAGAAGTTGCCCAGAGAAGTTGTTGACACTCCATCCCTGCAAGTGTTCAAGGCACAACAACTCCGTGCAGCACTACATACTGGGAGCAGAGTGTCTGGAATGCTGCTCAATGAAAAAGGGCCTGGGGGTACTGGTCAACACCCAGCTGAACATGGGGAACATTGAAACAGGTTTTCCAGAGAGGTGATAGAGTCATAATCCCTAGAGATCTTCAAGAAATTACTGGACATGACACTTAGTACTATGGTTTAGTTGGCATGGTGGTGTTTGGTCAAAGGTTGGACTTGATGATCCCGGAAGTCTTTCTCAACCTTGATGATTTGATGATTCTAGTCTATGATTTTAAGGCCAGGTTTTATGGGGCTCTGAGTAAAGTGGTCTGGTAGAAGGATAATCTTTAAGACCCCTTCCAACACAACCTGTTCCATTATTCTATAATTATTCTTCTTTCCCCAGCTTCTGCTTCCTGGTATATGAAAGTGTGCTGCTTTATCCCATGGTTCTTGCTGAAAGAATAGCTGTATGTGGAATTAAACTTCCAGTATTTTTTCCTCCCCTATTATCTCTGTCCAGTGCCACCCTTCTCATAGCAATGAGTTGGGATTCTCTCTCAGTTTCTCTTGTCAAGCAGCCTCATGAAGGAAGGAGAGAGAGCACTGAGATTCTGTTTATTAAACAGGACAAATTTTTTGAAGTGGCAACTGATTTTTTTTATTTGCTATGGGTCAAGAAAGAGAGGAATAGACCATCACAATCTTGCAGACGAATAAACCTGATGGGCAGGCTGACTTTCCTGACAGCTGTCTCCAAAACAGCAGAAAGAGGGAGCCCAGAAGACTGAAAGTCCTATGAGTGACACACATGAAAAAGCAGCAGTTTTTAAATGCCTTGTGTTGGAGCTGGTAATAAATTAACTATTGCTTTTGCCACTTGGCAGCAAATGAGGAATAATTTTTTGCAGATGAATTAGGACCTTGTTTAACTTCCAGCAGAAAAATGAAGCGTTCTAGAAAAGTTGATGGACTGCATTCAACTTTATGATGCAGAAAAACAAACTGTTAACTTACAGAAATAATACCCGTGTGCTGTCATGACTTGTTCACTACTTGTCTTCAGGCACTGAGTATTTGTATTGGGAGAGCATGCTGGGTCTACTGCCAGTGTCAGTATTTCCTTTATTTACTTTTGATCTTTCATGTGTTTGAACTCTAATGCCTGACAAGTTATATCACAAACTAATTGGAGTAAATGCTGATTAACAAGAAATGAAGAAAAAATGAGGGTCAGCAGTGTGGGAGGGAAAGCAATGATAGGCCAAGACTCACTGGGGTATGCAGAAAACACAGGCAACAGAGGAGGTAGGGAGTTGGTAACAGATGGTGTTAGGGGCTGCCACAGCCTTGGTGGGCCCTCAGCTGCCATCAGCAAAACAGAACTGTTTCTTGTGCCAGTGCAAACAAAAATGTCACATGGCTGTCCTTGCTTCCAGTGCCTTTGGGCATGTCTGGTGGGTGGCTGGAGCCCACTGGCTGTGTCTGCAGGGCAGCTCCAGACGGGGATTGTATAGCTGTGTTAGCTTGATCCCATGTCTGCCTTTCTGCAGAGTTTGTTTGCTTGAGCACAGTGCTGGGCTAACACTTCTGCCCATCACATACCTCTGGGTCAACTTGCATCCAGAGACCTTTGAACACAGGACAGAAAAGTGTTGTATACACTGCAACAGCTACACAGGGCCCTTCAGTTTCCCCCAAACCAGTGTAGCGCATTTATAGCTGGCTTATCTGAGGAGTGACTTGGGTGAAAACCCATGGGACAAGTTTGTTCCTCTTGTTACCTCGAGAGATGCAGTGCTGCTTTACCTTTGTTCTAAATGACAAAGCAAAAGGGCAGGAAATAGTGTAGCCTCTAAAAGCATTAACAAATGAAGGAAGAAAGAGGTACTGTGATTAAAAGAATGAATGAAAGAATCTACTGCAATCTGTAATGAGAGATACCACTAGAAGAAATAGGTTTGGTTTCCTCTGTCTGTGTGCCTGTATCTCTTTATTCCTCTTATTTCTGTTTTCCCAGCACAGTGTTGTGAAGAGGAAGTTTTTATTTTAACTGCATAGGATACTTCTATCAGACTGTTAATAACCTGGGAGTAATAACATGGAAATTGTTGTTGAGCATTTTCTATGCCACTTCCACAGATTTGAAATGAAGCGTAACAGAGACAGATTTTCTTCTTTATGTTGTCAGCTAAAGAATTAGCCAAGGAAAGAAAAATATTTTCCTCTTTTGAGAGAAAAATAGTTGAAATAAAAGAGGTGATGAGAACTTTATTTCATTTGCTTTCTTTCCTCAGCTAAGAACTCAACTTCTATGAAAGTATTAAAAAAAAGAAAAAAAAGGAAAGAATAATCTGTAGCAGTAAGCAGTAAACATTCTCCACTTGAGTCTCCTTCACTTTACTGTGGTTTGCCCTATATTATTTGGCATTGAAAATTATGAAAATTTCCTCCATTTCCTCAGTTTTAACCTTCTCATCCAGTGTTGTTCATTTTATACTGTTCATTTTATACATTTCAAATTGAAGAACAAATTCTGTCCTAAGAATCTGCCAAACTACTACTCAGCTGTTTAAGTCCCTTCTGTCAATGAAACTTAGACCCCAATATTTGGCTCTTCCCTTTAAGCTCAAAGACTTTTCTTGGTGCACACTTGAAACACTGCAGTGTGTAGTCACTTCTCATTACCTCACTAGGGAGCACATATGACTGACTCTAGGACCAATGAACTTAGTCTTCTAATAACACAGGCTATCCTGATGTACAACTGTTTCTACAAACTTAACAAGGTCCTCAGGAACACTAATCAGAGATGTTTCACCAGAAACCTATTCCAGCTCCACTTTTTCCTGCATTTGGAAACACTCTCTTGGCTGAAACAAGTGCTTCTCCTATGCCTCTTGGTATTCTCACACTGTGTATTTCTGCATCAAATACTAACAGAGAAATACTTTAGAGTCGCTGGATTTTACATAGCTGAAGGTAAACCTTAAATCCTGGAGTGGATGCCCAGGTGACTTGACACTGAATGTATTTCAGCACTAAGACTAGCCATACTGAAATGGGATTTGTATAGTTGGTGCCAGGTAATTAACAAAACTCTAGAGTGTTAACAAAACGTTACAAACCCTGGAGAAATTGTGAGATGTGTTCTGCTCCATGTTTTAAATTTTCCTGTAGGCCATAGATACTTTAATGCCCTCTATAAGAACTGAGCTAGATGCAGCAAAAACAATATATCATTTTAGAGGTTAGAGGATTTTAGCAATGAACAGCTTTTTTAATTTACTCATGTATAGATTTGCAGAATGTAATTGCTTTGTATCTGAGCTGTGTAAGTAGCATAACAGCATGTGATCAAAAAGAAAGTATGTTTTCCTAGAACTCAGCATGTCAGGACAGAAAAGTGCAGATTTAGATTATGTTTTGCTATATTATTCAGTTTTATAATGCTTTTAGTAGTGCAGCATTAGACAGATCTGTGTGATCTGAATGGCTAAATGAAATCCAGTGGCCAGATATTAGAAATATTAGAAATCAGTGTTTTTTATATTGCTACTCTGATAAGTAAAAACAGCAAAATCTAGGCTTTCTGCTACAAATGACACTTGGATGCCATATCTAGGAGAGGGGTTAACACAGATTTAGGGCTGAGTTGAAAGTACTAGTTAATATTTTCAGAAATATGTTCTGAAAAGTGAAATATATATTTTTCCTACTGGAAAGGTAGATACATTTAAAAATATTTCTTGCTTATTACTACTGCTTTCTTTTATTTTCTTGAAGAAAAAAAAATACCTTGACTATATCTACACTACAGGAGTTCTTAACTTTTATTTGTACAGACTTAGATTTGGAACTTCCAAGGCCAGTGATGCGACCATTGAGTCCAGATGCAGGGACTTGGCCTTGCTTTTGCAATTGTTTCTGTTATAAACCTAAAACCCTATTTCAAAGTTCAGAATCTGGTTATAAAAAATGCTTCCAGAATACAATTTGGCATCTAAGATATCAGTCAAGAAACACTTATTGCTAGTTTGATTCCAATGTGTCTTTTTGAACTTACAGATGTGCCTTGAGAGTTTTATCCATTCTTTCAGACATTGTAAAGATTTTAAATACCTTTTACTAACAAATGGAAATCATCACACTGTGTTTTGGAATGACAGAATCATCTTTATCTAAAAATGCCATAAAAACTCCAAGTGGTCATGAGTTTTTTTCTAAATAGTAAAGTAGTTACTTCATAGCAGGCTTGCACTAAGGGTAAATTGCAGCCTCACAATGCTCAAGTGAACATGTTTTCACCTAAAGAAAGGGAGAATTATCCAGCTTCCTCAAGCATAACAGCTACACTGTGAATAGTTAATGAGATAAGCTGCTGATTCCAGTTACAGAGTGGAAGATTGGCTTCTGTCTTTTTCGGCTCATTACTGTTAAACTGAGCCAACCCCAACAGGCTTCTCTTGTGTCAGCTTGTTTGAAGATTGCATGAAGTATAACTTCTCCACACTTGGGGAATGTGAAAATTTTGTCAAAAGCTTGTCAAGATCTTTTATGGATTGTAGAGCCTAAACAACCCAGGGGCATGGAACTGGCTCTTTGCCAAGGGTACAGAATTATCCCTACAGGCAGTGAGGTCTCTTTTAATCAGAATCTTGCCTCTTTACAGTGGTAGTTAAGTAAGATGGTGAAGCCCACTTGGCCTGCTGAATTGCTTCCTCTTGGCACACACTAAATTGCATGTGGAGCCAAGAAGGAGGTTCCTGGTATCGCTGTATTTTATAACCTCTAGCTACTGAAACAATTATATAAAAATGCTTTTAAGTCACCTTACTGAGTGTGGCTGACCAATAAACCCTTAAAATGAGATAAGGCTCAGAAAGGATGGCATGGAAAATGCCACTGTGAAGTTCAGCAAATAATATAAGGTAAGACTGACCTCAGATGTTGCAAAGCAACTGACTTTATTTCTATGCAAAAGAGGACTGAAGGGTGGCCTTTGGTTTTGATAACCAGTGGTGAGCTCCCTGGGTTCCTTAAAAGAACATGAATGACTGCCTGAGTTAGGCAGACCAGCATGAGGGGAGTGAATACATAGCTAAGCCCAACAGAGAGGATAAACTAGACAAACAGTAAAAGAATTTTGAAGAGAGGAATGGATTTGACCTTTGGGCCTAATGAGTTTTAGCTGTGAAATAAAATGACTCCACATCTTGTGAATATCAAGTATAGAAGTCAGTTATGAGGAGCTCTTGCTGCCAAACAGGCTTGTTGTATTTTAAGGTTTTCATAAGGACTGCTTCTTTCTAATGAGTTTCTTTTTTAAGGAAGAGCTAATAAAGAATTGATGGATTTCAACCTGATATTAGTTTCTTGCTTGCAGCAGAGGTGCGTAACATTAGTGCTCTTCAATTTGTGTGACTGAAAGGAGTTCTATGCTGCCTCCCAGGGATCATATAGTCTCTGGCATATTAAAATTTATGAAGAGAAGTTAGATGTGTTATGGTGTCTCCATAGTGGAAAATAAATTGGCCAAGGCTTTTAAGTCATATTTAGACATTCAGATAAAAATTAAACCCATTTTTTTAAGATTCATTTCCACTTTGAACTAAGGAAATCTTTGGACTTTAGCCTTTCTTGAAAACCAGATATACAGTATTTTGGATTGGGAGCTTCACACCATCAATGTATGAAGCTGTGGATTTTCTTTCACAGCTGATATTTTAGGTGTTTGGTAGTCTTTGATTCTAAGAAAAATCAAACAGTGTACTCAAGCTGGAAAACAAACTGAGACTGTCTGAATTAAGTTGTTTTGTGAATTAATGAACACATTATTTTTCCTTGTTCTGTTCAGTTTTTCACAGGATCACAGGACATTCTGAGCTGGAAGGGACCCACAAGGATCATCAAGCCTAACACTGAAGCGAATGGCCCATGTGGGGATTGAATCCACAAGATCAGCATTATTAGCACCATGCTCTAAACGGCTAAACCAATTAAAATTTCCTGTTCTGAAATCTCAACAATTTTCTCATGGAAGTTCTGACAGCTGGGGAACAATTTTGGCCAACCAGCAGTAGCTTTGATGTCACAGAACTAATTTAGATACCTTTGTAGTTTAATGAAGCATGGAATTGAAAACTAATAATGTAGTTATTATGAACAATTAAAAAAAAACTTTAAAAAACTACTTTCAAAGATTTTTATAAAGCTTCTGGTATTTGCATTTTACAGATGTCCAATGCCCAAGGTACATGCCAGTGGCAGTACAAAGAAATGGACATGGCCTCTTGCATTCCAGCTTAGTTGAACCTCTGTTAGATTATCTTGCAAGTCACCTTAACACAGCAGATATTTTTAGACAGTACAGTTAATGTAAAGGAAATACTGTTAGAATACACTACTGTTAGAAAGCAGTGTAGTACACCAATGCTGAAACTAAGAATCTTACTAAAACATAACCAAAATTCTAAGTCTGTAGAATTTTTTCTGGCAAAACACTGGATTAAGAAGTTTGGAGACAGAGACAGGGGAGATAATAATATTGAAGAGGAATAAACAGAGTATAAAACCTGAGTATACTCTATTATGAGTTTAATCTCACCAAATTTGAAAAAGAACATAGAAAAGGAGGAGAAAGATGTGTACAGGGGCAGGACATGTGATTGTTGTCCATATGATTTTGCATTGTAGCATGAAAGCAGCATTCAAACTGACTGGAAATTTTTTAAGGGTGTCGCCCTGATTTTGTAAGACTTTCTAAGCCTTCTGATATTTACATATTTGTGAAGAACTTTCTCACACGCTTTCTGTAAACAGCTCACTGTTATTGCATTCCTTCATAGAGGAGGAGAAAATTTGATGGACTGTTTGTCCAGTGTCTTTGGAGAGGTGGCACTGCCACCGTCCAATCCACTGTCACTTTTGGAAAACTATAAATACTGGAGTCAGAAAAAATAATCCCTCTTCTTCTCTCTTCTGATCACCTGAGCTGCGGTGTGCCTGTGTTCTTTCGTGTCCTATAGTGACATAAGGGAGTATTGCTTCCTCGGAACATGTTTATTTGCTGAAACTGCAGGAATAAAGATGTATTTCATGGATTAAAATTACCCTGCCTGGCTCCTTAAAAGAGTCCCTCCTTCACACTATAGGATCAGCAGCAGACCACCTGGAGGGATATTTATGAGCCAAAAAACATGAAAGCTTTGAGAGGCCTGATCTCCCCAACCTTCTTTGCTTTTTACAGCTTACTTATTATGTCAGGTTTATGTCAGATATATCATATCATATTATCAAATGTCAAGTTTTTTGATGCTGGGGCTTCTGAGAGCAATTAAGGGTCCAAAACTCACCAGGCCTATGGCAGCCCACCTGCAATAAAAAGCCTTTGGCTGTTATAAATTGGTATTGGAAAATTTATGGAAAAATCAATATTTTTTATTGGACTTGTAAATCCATTTCTTTGCCTTTTCAAGTACCATTTTTTTATTCAAGAGATATGGTTCAGAACTGAAAAGTCAGACTGCAGTGTTTAGAACATCTAAAATATTTTTTGTGGTATAGAAAAGATCAGTCATTCCCTACATCCAGGTCCTCATCCTAAGGAAGATATTTGCACCCATCACTACTGTAGCTGAGTCCTGAGAAAAAAGCCAAAATCATAACCAAACTCAAAGTGATTAAAGCATCATAAAATATTTTAGTTTGAATATTTTGAATAATCCCCATTGTGGATTCCTTAATATTCAAACTTCTTTCCATAAATAGTGCATTTTAGAAGTCAAACCTGATTAGCATCATAGCATCATGATATGCTCTTATTTAATTCTCAGAGAGTAAGAAGCTTGAGTGTCCA
>VXBU01003350.1:0-62874 GCA_013400315.1 Bombycilla garrulus | reverse complement strand
TTTTTTTTTTTACTCTTATAGATTTCTGAATGTTTCCTGGTGAAATCTTGTCCCCATTAAAGTGAATAAAAGCTCAGTTATGGCTTCAATACATCCAGGATCACCTCACTTTAAGAAGGGTTTGTGGTTATTATGGCCTAATAGCTCCCAAATTCTGTTTTTGTCATGTTTTTAATCTTAAAAAAAAAAAAGAAAAAAGAATATGGTTCAGATATAATAGGCATGATTAAGCTTGTCAACAAACCCATGTTTGAGGAATATCTGTTCAATTATCTTCTCCCTGTGGATCTCTTCTATTGCTTAATGCTGCAGTGTTCCCATGTGTGTAAAGTACTCAGCGATTAAATTCAGCATTTAATATAGGTATGTATAGTATGAGTGATCAGATGGAGACAGTCCAGTCTGCCCCTTTTCTCTTTTTCTATCTAGTGAGGTACAGATTCATGATTTTAGGAACCATATATTATCTGAGACAAAACTGGCAATGGGGAAATGTAGGGGAAGGAAGGAAGCTGCATTCAAATACATGCACATTAAAAAGACAAATGACAGGGGTGCAGCTGTGATTTTTTTATCATTTAATGCTCTTTTTCAAGGGGATGGCAGCATAGGAAGAGTGAATAGTCCATAAATTTAATGGGAACCAAGTATAAGCTGAGTATCATGAGCTGTGAACTCCAAGGATATCACTAGGTGTTTATTAAACATTGCTAAAACATGGGGAATAACTGAATCAACTTTTGACATACATCAAGTAGTTACCTTCTCACGATTTCTGTTGAATGATATCACAGTGGTATTTTGCATTCTCTCTTCCATGGTACCCACTTCTGACAGCTCTTGGACTATGATGCAAAACCTGTACATTGTTTTCCAATCTGGACTCACCTTCTGTGTGATATTTCCATGCAAGCACCCAGCTTTGATTCCTCCCCAGTGCACTGCTGACAAGAGGCGAGGACAAACACTTCTGTTTCTTCTGCATCCTCGGCACCAGAAGGTGGTGGATCAAAGTCTTGCTCCTGTGCTGCAAGTACACTGGATCTGGGAACAGTGGGCCTTGCAGCAGTGCATTATACTAATGGATTTCCAAGGGCCGCCTTTTCATGTGCTCTGAGCCCTCACTCCAGTGAAGCATCACCTGGGCACGTTGAAATGGATGGGTCCCAGGTTTTGGCATAGTTACCCTTAATCTTAAAACTTCCTTGTGCCTAATCTTATAGACAAAGTTCTGGGATTCCATTGCAACTTGATACTAGTTGTGTCAGCAACATATGCATTAGATGCTCCATTTTGTTTTTTAAAAAATGAACCACCTGTCTGCCGTGTGGCATAGCTGGCCTTAAAAATGACACAGAACTGCATCGAAAATAAAGGAAAACCCAATTACCTCAGGATATACAGAAAACGAATAAAGAAATGTAATGGAGTAGTTGGGAGAACAGCTTAAAATCCAGTTTCAGTAGGAAATATTTTTCATTCAAATACACCAGGAATAAACTATTTTCTAAAGCAACCAACCATCTTAGTGATTTATTGTGTCACTCCTTGACTGTCAGAGAGAGAGTTAAATTATCTAGATGGGATGCAGAGGGCTATGGAATTACACATTGCTTTCTTCCAAGATACATGAATTCCCTGTGTTATGACTTTCTTGAGAACTGCATTGTGGTTAGGCCACTTTCTGCACTTTTTTTAGTTTTCTTATGAGGAAAAACTGATCTCACAATGAGAAAGCAGTTCCCTAGCATACAGTCTGGATTTTATTAGGTACACATTACCACTGTTTCCTGATATTGCTCTTCAGTATAACTTTTGTACCAATTTAAAAGCAATAGTGTGGCACAGCATCACAAATTGCCCTCAGAACAATTTTACAGATGGCACTAACAGACACTTACAATTTAAATGCAGTGAGTCCATAAGAAAGCACATGTTAATAGAATCTGGTCCTGTATCCAATCAAGTTAGTGCACAATTATCAGCCACTTAGGTAAGTCCAATTCATAGCTATGAAGCTGCCAATTCTCTTTTCAATAGAAATACATTTCATATGAAGGAAATTACTTAGGCAATTTAGTTTTTATTGCAAATGGAAGGTAGAATGTATATTACAGTAATGTGGGAAATAGACATTTAATAAAACTAACATTAAAGAACAGAGTATGACTTGCCTTGCCTTTGCTACCTTGTCCTGTTCTGTCCTGCCCTATCCTACAGCAACCTCCCTTCTTCATGTGCAGACTTTGAAGCTCACCCTGCTTTTCAGTTTGACCAGTGCTGCCAGCTACATGTCTTTTCTGTTTGATAGGGAGGACCACAGAACAGGGATTATCTGCAGAAATAGATGCTGTCAAAAGTAAAATGTGAAAATAAAATGAATTTTTTTTTCTCAGTCTTTTTGAGCACATAGTCATGACTTTTCTGCCAAATGTCCCCTTTCTAGGAGAACTGGACTGATATGAAAGTCCTGATTGGGTGTACCTGTATCAAATATTAAGCCTTGTCTATTCCAGGATATAGTTTTTTAGAAGACTGGAAAGAAGGGAATGTTTTGAATACATTAATCTATTTGCCTAGGAATGTTAGAGGCAGGCAGCATACAGTGCTGTGTGGTTTTTAATGAGAAGTTTTTGATGAGAATGAGACTTGGGTCTGTGGCAACAGGGCCTCACTTGAGGCTTCTGGTCTTAGCCTGGTGTGCAAATTTTTATTGCCCAAATGCTGACTTGGCTTGATAGCTATTTTCAATAGGAGTCTGATAATCAAAGCAAATTGCTTACAGCCAAATGTTGTTGTGAAGGGTGTGTTCTCCTTTATTCCCCCCTCCCTCACTGAAATTCATGTACAGGATATGTTTGTGAGCAGCTGGAGGCAGTTATGCATCTGTTTCGCCCCATGCCGTGGGACAGCCAGATAGAGCAACCTGGAATTAAAATCCCGTGCACGTTAGCTCATGCCCAGCACTGTGCTAACACAGTAGTTTTCCAAATTTATATAACCACGTTAAAGATTGGGCGGTCTGGGCACATGTCCTCCGGGGAGGCAGGCTTGTGGTCTCACGACAGAAATCACCTTTATGCTGTGAGGATCTCCTTCAACAGGATTACTTTGCTAGGCTGCGACACTCAATTTTGCTCTGTTTTATGGGCATAAGAAGCAGATTTATAAGTGCTGCTTTCCCCTTTGCTTTCTCAATTTTTACTTATGCTTCGTTCTAAGCTGTTACAATGATTGCTTTGGGACAGTTTTCATCAAACAAAAGGGCATATTTCAAAGATAGTCTCTAGTTTTTCAACCCAGCTAGAATGAAAGGCTCCATGGGCCCCACACAATAGAGCAGTTTGAGATATCTTGGCATGCTGATTGTACAAATATTATAATTTAATTAAATCAAGTCAATGTTCATGTCCTATAGAAGATTTTGTGTCATTTAAAATGATTCAAATACATACCAACTTGCGATTTTTCCATTCTTTACTTGCAGTATTTCAGCATAATCCTATCTCTTGCTCTGAAGATTATTATATTTATAAAAACAAATAACTGCAGTGTAATTAGCAGACAGAATGATAATTTTATTATAATTCTGTTATAATCTTCTGAAAATAATAGAGTTTCTATTATAGAAACAATGACACAATGTTTTCCATCTAAGCTCTTTTTGGACTAGCCAAAACCAGCATAGAACAAATAAGCCTAATAAAATGCTTTTAGGTTTATTGCATTATATGCCATTCACTTACAAATTTACTAATTCTGTGATTCTATTACAAGTACTGGATTGAAAGATTCTTTGTCTCTTATACAGCTGCTGAAATGGATGACTCAATCTAAAATTTTTAATGTTTCATTTCCAGATAGTAATTGAAAAAGGAAATAAGGGATTGAAAAAGGCTAACTATTAGTATAAATCAATTGCCCGTCTCAGAGATCACAGTTCAGTCACATTTTTATATGTGGACAGTTTCTGCAGTTTCTGAAACTGTTTCAGCACCTGACACCTGAAATGGCTTTCATGGAAGACAGGGCAAAGGGATGGGCAGTAAATAAAATATAAACATTTGGTAAGAAACAAAATCATTACCAAATGGATGCTTTAAGATGGGTGTGAATTATGATATAGCAGTCAAGTTGAATCTTCCACCCATGTAAAATTTCAACTATTTTTACACATGACAGTTTATAATAGATGTTTAAATTTCCTATGGTTCTGCCTGGTTTAGACATCCATTCACAGAATACAGTCAGCTGAGACATTAATAACTAGAGGAAGACTTTTTTATCAGACCTCAGGATAAAATGTTTCTGCTGTTTCCATTCCATAAGCCAGGGAAGCTGATTGTCTTTGCTTTTGTAATACATATTCACTCTCTTTCTTCTTTATTTATATGGGTAAAAATATCTACATATATATGTATATGTTTGTGAGTAAAAGTGTATATATTCCACATATTTTGTAAAATACATGATTTTCAACAAAACACAGCAAAAAATAAATCATGTCAACCAAGACTGAAAAACAGGCAATAAAAATATTTTCATAAAGGGTAGACTGAGTAGGAGTATGAAGACAATATCACTCATATATATATTCCCTAGGGCAACTGTAACTACCAACTCTGCATTTTCTTTAAAAAAAATTACTTTCGCAACCCAGCAATATTTACTTAAATTAGATAACTTGTCAAATGAATCATCCCAGCATGATCTCTATCTCAAGTTGTTTCCCACAATTCATAGTTGGAACTTGATTTTCATTTTGCACTCTTGATCTAATTAGGATTATAATTTTCTTATGTGTTTGTAAAACACACAGACAGCTGTAGACACACAATTTCAGCACAAAATATGCCCACAATGGCAGCACTGCTTAGAATTTAAAGGACTTGACAGCTATATTCCCAGAAGTTATTTCCAGCAGATTGTGGTTTAATTTCTGTCCTTGTTCTCTTTTCTTTTATTTATTATTTTGTACTTTTATCTGAATTAAAAGATTCGTCATTTCTCTGTCCATTTACATCTCTCTTTGTCTTGGTTCTGTTTTTATTTTGTTGTAGCAGAAGCATAGAAGGTATTAAATATCCCACATTAGACTTGGGATGAACCCAAAATGCAGAAGTTTTTCTTTCTAAAACATGTGAAGGTATTGAAGAAGAGTCAGTTCTTCTCTTCTGAATAAAGTAATATACACTGTAAGAAAGATTGATTCAGAATGTGGAATGGGACCTGTCATCAAAAGATTTGAGACTAATTCAAAAAGCTTATCTTTTAAAATAATGGTTTAAGCGTATCTGGCTTACATTTGTACAGTGGATTGAATGAAATTCTCTCCCAAGTACTTCTCTAGCTTTATTTTCCCCATTCTTTACTTCTGGAAGAGTGTCTCTTCCATTCTGTGTAAGAAAGGTTGAAGATGATCAGAGGCCTGGAGCACCTCTCCTATCAGGACTGGCTGAGAGAGTTGTTTAGCCTGGAGAAGAGAAGGCTCCAGGGTGACCTGCCGCAACCTTCCAGTACGTAAACGAGGCCCATAAGAAAGCTGGAGAGGGATTTTTCACAAGGTCATATAGTGATAGGACAAGGGGTAATGGCTTCAAAACAAAAGAGTAGCATTAGATTAGATATTAGAGAGAAATTCTTTCTGTGAGGGTAGTGAGACCCTGGAACAGGTTGCCTAGAATAGCTGTGGATTCCCCATCCCTGGAAATATTCAAGCCCAGTTTGGATGGGACTCTGAACAACCTGCTGTAGTGGAAGGTGTCCTTGCCTGTAGCAGGGGAGTTGGTGATCTTTAAGGCCTCTTCCAACCAAAACCTTTCAATGATTCTATGATTTTTGTATCTGATTTTCTCTGTTAAGAAGTGAGAAAAGGGTGTTTCCTCCTCTTACACAAATTGGTTGTTCCTAATAACATACCTTACTCACTAGTCTAAGGTGCAATCCAAATAAGCAAATCTGGAAATAAAACAGAAAAAGCAATATTCCTAGTCTTTAATTTGTTCTTGTAAAGAAATATGATACAATCAGATTAATTAAAACAAAATAAAACTACAAACAACTGAAAGTATCCTCAATGAATCACTGAGGAGCAGAACTAAGCAAACCAGCCTCCTCTTACCAGCACTTCTCCCTACATCTCCTGCTGCTTAAAACACAATGCTTCACTTCCTCAAGTAATCCAAGCAACCACAATATTTTCAGCTTAATATCATAACCCCTAAGCACATTTTATGGCTCTCTAGCTGAGCAAGATTTAGTGTGCCAAGTCAGTAGTTTAGAGATGTATGTTCCTCACTGGCCTACCAGCCAGAAACATACCTCTCTAGTGTTCCTTTGTGTTACCAGGAACATAACCTCTTTAGTGTTCCTTCCCTTTTCCTTTAAGGGGGACACAGGGAACTCTAATCTTACCGTCTTATTTTCAAAGCATTATGAGAACATGCTGTAGCTTGGATCATTCACTTCCCTCTAACATATTCTTTAATAGCTTAAGAATTTAATAGGTTACTGGATAAGGGGACAGGGGAAATAAAGGGAAAGATTGGGCAAGTTCAGATGGACATGCAGATGGGAATTATTTAGATCTTAGGCATTATTTAGATCTTTCTCAGAGAACCAGGTTAAGGAAACCAGTTAAGGTAATTTCCATCTAGTTGGATAAGAGAAGTTGCTAGAAATTTAGCATTTTTCAAGAGAAAAAGAAAGTATTTTCTTTTTAAATTTTTTCTCTTGGAAAGATCATTCTTCTCATTCTACAATTGAAAAAGAAAGCATTCAGAAAAAGCCATCCAGTCTCTTAATTTATTGTTAGTCTTCAAAGGTTTCCTTGGTGTTCATAAAATTTGTGATCCTTTACAACATGGCCAAGCACGAAAACAAAGGGAGAGAAAGTCCATGGGTAACCAAGCTTAAGCAAATAGAAAAAAAATCTCTTTAAGGGCTTTAGTATTATATAGAACATTTGCTCTGTAAAAATAACCCAAACCAGAAGAGTTTCTGGATGTATTTCTTTCATGCAAAGTAACAGTCTATAAACACCAAACAAATAAGATTTAAAAAAAAAAAAATCCAAATGAAAGATCCAGTATAGCTCTCCCTCCACCTACAGCAGATTTTTAGTGCTCATGCTTTACTAGGTTCAGCTGAACCTGGTGGTGACAGTATCTGGTGATGCAGCTCTTGTTATGGACTCTGAGAATCCTCTAGCACTGGAACTGAAAATGTCAACCTCTTGCTTCAAAAGTTCATTAGCATGTGCCATTGCTAAAGCAGAATTTATTCTTTTTAGAGGATCTCAGCCATGGGGAACTGTAGGATCTGTGCACAATATTGCACTATATTAAATACTACTAAAGTTTATCAACCTATTCAGTGGCTAAACTGGAAATATTGGCATGAATCTTTCAAAGTCTCAGGATAAGAATTATCTCTCCTCTTTTCCATTCTCTGGAAAATGTGGTTTAAAATAACTGTGGTTAATGTTAGGAAATCATTCTGACTAAGTTCATGTCCACTTAGAAACCTTTTGGGAATATTTGTGTTAGGAAACTTTATAATCAAAATTGTCTTTTAATGTATTGAAAATGTGTAGCTTTTTGGTAGAATCCGATGATTGCATTATTTGCTATAACTTTGCCAAACAGTGGCACATGAGAGTCCTTATATGGACAATTACTTGTTTGCCTTTTGAGAAATTCAGTACTTTCTTGTCCATGGTGCTCCTTTTAGCCATATTTTCTTTTGGGACCATTTTTGTTACTGCTCTTTTTCCTTCAACTGGAATTAAATTTGAATTTATATATTTCCAGGGCATTTCATAGGCTGCTATAGAATTTTAAAAACCATATACATTAAATAGCTTTGCTCCCTTCAAGAAAAGATGTTGCCAATCAATTCACATCTGACATTCTTGAAAACAGCACTACAGATGACAGCAAGAATGTAGAGAACAAAGAGCTGTTATATAGGCCATATTTTCTCTATGATTAGCTGTGCAGTATTTTATGTCTTTTCCAGCAGTGCTGGTTTATTGTTGATTCCACTATCCGTGCTTTTACGCACAATTTTAATGAACTGTAGGACAGATAGAAACCACCCCACATTACCAAGTAATATCATGCCTTTTAACTGTTACAGAGATCATGACCTCCTGATCAAAACAGAAGAAAGAAAAGTATCCATCATTCAGATGTCTATTAGGGGTTTGCTCCACCTCCTCAGACTAGCTGAACACCACAGCAAATTTAAGACCAGTAGAGGGTACTAGTGTATGTACACAGAAGTAAGTAGCAGCAAAGATGGCTGCATGAGAAATTTGGATTAAACCTGTAGAGAGTGCACTGATGTTAAAGTAGTAAGACTGAGTGAAATATCTTTAGCTGGTCTGCATTATTTTCTCAGCTATTGAAAAGTCCTCTCAGCATCAACAAAACGTATTCTGATTGAAAATTAGGTTGCTGTAACCTGTGCTTTAGAAGACCAACATTAATATCAGATAAAAGGTCTTAATTGCATTGATTCAATGTTTTTGAAATGGAATTTCAGAAAAAAGAAAGTAAATATTGAAAACACATATACCCTTAATATCTGTACAGTAGTGTGGGGTTTTGTCCTTTCTAAAATGAAGGGTGTATCTAGAAAATGCAGTGTCATACAATCAGAAGTATTGTCTTCAGGAATCAATAGCCTAGGTGAGAAGTCAGATTAACACAATCATATTACTGTTTCCAACTACATATCATAGTTTATATCTGGACTATGTACAGTCTCTCATATTCATATCCAGACACCTAAATGAAGCTTTGCTGATTTTTAGATTTGCTGAGCCATCATCCCTTACTGACAACAATGGGAACTGTTATATAAATATTTATTTATATCTCCCCTTTGACCTTGTCCCCGGATCCTTGCCCAATAATCCCATGCACTGGAGCTTATTCAGCGTTCTACCTTCTGAGCACATTTGAACAGCTGCTCTTCATTAGGAAAACAACGAAACCTAAAAAAAAAATCAGAACCTCAAACTTCAATCTGAGACGGATATCATTCCTTCTTTTCTCTCCAAATGAATGGTTTCCTTAAAATATCTGTATGTCTGGACCAGACCCAGGACTTGTAATAAGTTTCCTATGCACAGAGATATTATGGCCTTAAGATTCAATATCCTTTGCCCTACCGGGTGAGAAAAGGGAGCTTTATCCTGTTTGTACAGGGGTATATGCAGAATTCAATCCATTTGCTGTACGGGCTGGAATGAACTTAAAGTGTTTCCACAGAATAATGTACTTATTAAAAAGTTCCTGTACATAATTTCATGAAGTCTTTTGCATATAGTAACATTGATTTTCCTCTTTGGCTCTCTGCATTTTTGGATTGTAGGTGATGGGCCTAGACACTATTTATGCATAGGTTTAACCGATTTGATTCTCTTTAAAACAAGAGAATTGTATTCTTAAAGAGTTCAGAAAACTATCATTTCACAGGAGAATATAGAAGGGGGAAAGGAGGCATACTAGAATTATTAAAAAAATCTCAAACAGACACCTGATAATTTCGATATTAATATGAATTAAAACCACATCAGTGGAAGACATTATTTTATTTTCACCATTTATAGTCATGACAGCTTTGCTACTGGAAGGTGAAAATCACTGATTCCTAATAACTTGGAAAAGCTCAGTGGAGCTGTGACCAAGGCACGGATCATGTACCAAACCATGAATGTCTTGTATCACCTGCGGTTCCTTTAGGGTACCTCAGACACCCCAAAGAGCCCATCATGTAAGTCATAGAAGACATAAGAATCCTGTATCTTTTTGGAAATTCATCTGGAGGCTGGGTGAAGAATACTTTATAGTATCTTGATGCTTCTAGACTTCCTTCTGTAGGCACCAGATTAGGTTAATTAATTTATAAATTAGTTAATATTCATCAAGACATTCTAAGATCGCTATGTCAGAACTTTGAATGACAAAAAAAAAAAAAGAAGTATTTGAAGACAAATGCCAGAGAGCTGGTTTCCAATAAGTAATAGTATCTTTAACACTCATGGTTCAGAGCAGTAAGACCAGAAGAATCAAGGGGGAAAACTCTGATCTGTTTTTGTCAGCATATGCTACAAAGCTGTGAGACCCCTACACTAGGTCCAATCTCATAATATTTCAATGACATACTAAAACCTGGAAAATCTTTCTGCAATAACAGTTCCTGAGAAAAAGTAGAGATTTTTATTGAAGATAAGAAGGGAAAGAGGGATAGGAAAAGTGTATGAAAAAAGGTACCGAGGAGACATATTTGAAATGACAAATGGCAAGCAGCCATCTATCGGCTTCTTTTTACGTCTTGGAGAAAGTATAGCAAAGGCACGCCAGTCCCTATAATCTTTTAGCTCTGCCAGAGAGCATTTTTTCCATGCTTTGCAAGCTTTCCCTTTTCTATTTGCAACTGCTTACCATCTGGGAATTTGTGGTTGTGAACAGTTAAAACTTAATATTTAAAACCACACATGTATTTCACTTGTAATTAAGATTTTTGGTAAAGTGGCTGGATTCCACTTTTGGATGGAAGGTAGTGAGATAAATATGTGCAATGCTTGGGGATGGAATGCTGGCTCTGCACTTGGAGTGAAAGATGGAGTTTTGTCCAGCTCCAGAGTTTTGAGTTTATAGCCCGTGATTAAGTTATAATTAATACAATTTAAAAAAATCTTTCAACACCTCTTTAACTTCTTTATTTTTCAATTAATTCTAATTTCATGCTTTTACAGCATGTTTCATGGGATTAGTGACAGGATACTGACTGTATTTCCTCTAAAGCTATTGGTTAGCACATCACTATGATACATGTAGGGTCACCTTTGAGTTGTACTAAAGAGTTGGCATGGCGGGAGGTAGCACAGGCAAATTTCTCTGATACATAAATTTAAAAATTTCTGTGATACTTAGCTTTTTACTTAGGTTTGATGGTAACACAGAGTTCTGGGGTCCGAAAATGCAGTTCCAGAGTTAGATAATTAATAAATATCTTGAAAACATTTAGTGAAAGCTGTAGCTGCAGCAATGTCTTATCTTTAGACATGTTGTAAGTCACTATTTCCAATCCTAGACCTTTTTCATCAGTTTAGGTCAGAGAAACAGGTAGTTTTAGAGGACTATCTTCTGTCTCTGTACCACTTCATTTTCATCCCAGTGCCTCAATTAGAATAAAATTTATCTCTGCCTTGGCAGATTTAGCAAAGTGACAGAGCAGGGAAATGAACTCACCTTCAGGACACTGGTCTGGAATAATATTCAGGAAGTGTCTGAGCACTCCCCAAGATTTAACTGCCTCTGTTTGTCTTCTGCTTCTTGTTCTTTCTCCTGTTGATCTTGTTGTCAGACGGTTTTGGGACTTTTGTTTTTAACTGCACTACTGGCATGCCTTCAGGTCTGTCTGTCCATCTCTTCTTTTCCACTGTCTGTTTCACTAATCTCCATTGCTGGCTCATTTTGAAAAATTTTCTCTTTGCTTCTGTTTTTGTGTTTCTGTACACCTTTGTAAAAAATCTCATTACCATGTAGAATTACAGAACTCTAATTTACTCTGCGATTCTTCAGTCAAGCATTTCTTCTTGGCAAGATGATATCTGAGGTCCTTCATGCCTCACTGCCTTTAGACTCCATTATAGAAAGTATTTTGAGCTCTCCTCTGTTTCTACAAAGAACACTGATTTATCATCTAAAGAATATGTCCAGATCTAGGGAGATCTCCCCATTTTTTCTTTTCTTACTGTCACTCTGTTCTACATTTCCTGGTAATGACACTGAAGTTTTTTCTTAAATTTTTTATTCAGTTTTAGCAACAATTTTCTGCCTCTTTCCCTCCAGCTTTCTCTGTTCATTATTCTTTCTCATTTGTCACAACTCCTCCCCCTCCCTTCACCATCCTTACAAATATAAATATAAAAATACATCTTCCTCTTATGCTTATATTGGAGTTTAATCATGAAAGTGTCGGGCAGTGACTAATACTGCTCACTTTGAAGAATAGTCCAAGCTGCAATGGGACAGGTTAGCAGCTCCTTTAAATTCCTCTTCCAGATTCTGTTTGCTTTTTATCACATGATTATTAGAAGTGAAAACATGGGGCAGGGGTTTGACCTTTGTGTCTTCTTGCTCTGTCACTCTCTCTCTTTTCCCCTCTCTTCCTTTCTCTGTTTTCCTTGAACGTTGACCAAGATACAATGGGATGTTTGGAGAGCAGCTGAAAACACTTGCTTAAAAACAATTTAGGAGTTATGTTCTCAAATACCCTGAGAACAGCAATGACCTAAGGTTCAGATCCCCTGAATCACAGGCAAATAAAATCACAGTATCATGGCATTAGAGGCACGATGGTTGGAAGGGAGCCCTGTGGGACATCAAGTTCAATCTCTCACGTGGAACAGGACAAATGCCAGCAGCAGATCAAGCTAGTCATGCTATGGTCTGGTGGAGTCTCTAAGATCTATGAGGATGAAACTTTCTTCATACATGTATGAATGATCTAGACAGATCTTTGCTGGACCCTGCTCTCTTTCTTCACACCTGTCCGAAACTGGGGAGAGCCCAAAATTTGTCAGGTTATGCCAAGCATAGCCCCACTGCCATCATATAAAGGACAATCATAAGTTCCCTTGATATTCTGGCCTTGACTTCCCAATGTTTCAGGTTTCCTTATTTGTGATGAGAGTTCACTGTTGTCCTATTTTCAACCTTGTATTTATTAAAAGCCCTATGTATTTTCCACCAGGGTCTGGGCTGACATGTGTCCTCTTCCCGCCCACAGTACAGACCTTGCTGCTTCTCCATGTCAAACTTCATGGGATTTTCAATTGGCCTCCAGTCTGTTTATATCCTTGGACTGAAGCTCTGTGTTTGACAGGTCAGCTACTTCTCGTTGTTAAGCACTACCCACCCACAGCTTTCCTGAAGGTGCTCTGAGCCAGTGTACCAACAAGCTTCCTTCCCAACCCCCTCTCTTGGCCCTCATGCTGTCAGACACCTCACCTCAAAAGAAAAACTCACTATCTGAAGTCGCAGCAGCTGGAGTGCATCTGATCCTTACTTGAACTATTTTTTCATGTTGAGTAGCTCTAGGCGTATCCCCATGTATCATTTAGCCTGTGCTTTGAAGAAGTATATTAGAGCCTCAGTCACATTTTGAAGAAGAATTTAAATTTCACCTAGATTTAGACATTTCAAATTATATGCCTAATCTAGTGTCTGCAGCTAATCCTAATAGCCCAGAGTGACAGGCTTCTACAAGGCAAAGTAATGCTACACGGTATTGCTTATATGCTGTTTGTGTCTTGCTTCTACGCTTTTTACTTAGGGGATATGTTTAGCTTATGTACTAATAATGGAGATTGAGGTAGAATTACAGAAATAATAAATACGTTCAGTAAGAACTCTACCATATAGCAGACAACTACAGACAGATCTTTTTTCCCCATTTTAGTTTATAATTTTATTTTCAAATTTTCCTAATTGGTCTGCTGGTAAGTCAGGTGGTAGACTGGGAAGGCCCAGGGCTAGTAAAAATGAGCTAAATATTGTTGTTACTGCATCATAAGACTTTAAAATAATAAGAAAAATAAAAAATGGGAAACCAAATAAGAATTCATTAAATGAATATTCAGCTGATAGCTATTGCCTTTGTCAGTGAACATATGAACTTAAACCAAAAATAAAACTGTTGGGAAGCTGTATGGATGTTCTTTACAAACCTAGCAATCAACACGAAGAAAGAACATAATACCTTGAGACAGAAGGGAAAAACAAGATAAGGTCGTAATATGCTCCATGCAGTGCAGTGCTTTCCACAGAAACTACTATTTTGTAATTCCCATCTTTTATGGGTGTTTTAAGTGCAGTTATGTCCATAAAAACCTGGAACAATGCCTAAAAGTGAACCATGACCTAAAAGTGGTGGAGGCAATAGCTAATTCTGTAGCAGTCCTGAGACTCAGAACAATAGTGGAGCAATATCTGGCTCCCTAGGTCTTCTGGGAGATATATGCCTGTCAGCAGTGATTGCACACAGAGGAGAAAATCTTGTCTGACCTAATTTTCCACCCCACACACCTGTTGCAATAGAAATCCTATTTTACATGTCAAGATTTCTGAGGAAGTTTTCTGCCAGGATCCTGCTTTCTCTATCCCACAACAAATTATTCACTGGCTGAATTTTCCCTTTATTCTCTTTGCCAAAATATACCAAAAGCTAGTTTTGTAATGTTTCAGTAAAATCCCTTTGGAATAATGTGAAATTGTTGAGGGTTTCTGAATCAAAGGTTATGATTTAGCAAATTAAAAGGATGGAAGCTACTTAGGAAGTCTGGATGCAGGTCTGGGTTTAAATCCCGGACACCCTTAAAACTGAAACAGCACTGGCAGGATGGTGACTTGCTTTCAGTTGGCTCTGAATTAACTTTGAAGCAGGGAGCAGGGTTGCAAAGAAAGGAGGTGTTCACTTTGGATCTTTAGCCAGTCTTTAGACAGCAGCTGAAGCACCCAGCTCAACCCACAGGCAGATGTAAATTAGTGTAAGTACTTTTGGAAATATAAGTTAAGAAAGAAACAAAACATTCAGTCTGTATTTCTTGGGTAAGGAACCAGGAAATCCTACAGTTCAGTCAACTTTGCCAGGGAGAAACCAAATTATTTATGGATGTGGCTTCTTCAAAATTCACCACAGATCTATGCATGTTGCTGTGACATTGGAAAGAGGCATGCCAGTAACTATGTGTGGGTACAGAAAGCTCTTCCAAAAGGAGGAGATGCTCAAGTGGCAGAGCTGTCCTTACCTTCCTTCCTCCATGGGGAGAATGTTGAGGCCGATAAAGGGGCATGGGGAAGACACATGGTTGAGAGACAGAATAATGGGAATGGAGTGTGTGGGATGTGTTTTCTTGCCCCTAAGCCAGAACACATTCCTCAGGCTGCCTCTGCCGTGTGAGTAGGTTGGTTTGGCTGATATAAAGGTTAGGAGAAGAAAGGAAGATGAATGATGTGCTGTGCCAGCTACCAGATCAGCCCTGGTCAGCAGCCAGCTCTGTACATCCTGGCACGCCCAGAGGAAGAAGATATTGCAACTTTCCACTCTTTTCTCACTTCTTTTGCTCACTTCAGCTTTGAAATAGGGAACTTTCAAGCTTACTTGCCCTCATCAAGAAATTTCTTACCCAGAACACTGTTAGCTCTAATGACTGTTTTCTTTGTATTTGCAGTCACCAGATGTGAAACATGTTTTGATCTGTTTTCTCATTATGAAAATGCTTTCATTTATGATGCCCAGCAGGGTGACAGCTGATTAACTTCAAGTTTGTAGGTGGAATTAGTTTTTTTCTTTTTTAAAATGATTACCAAGACCAGCAAAACAGAAAACGGATTCTTTCAGGAGTCTGTTCCCAAATAGAGCAGGTCACATTTTCTAAAATGCCTAGAATCTTTTCCTGCCTTTTCATACACTTGATACTTGAAAGACTATTTTTCCAGAATTATTACAAGTTACAATGTGGAAATCTTTTTGCCCCTTTGATGTTTGCCATTTTATTGTTTCTTAAAAAAATGCATTACTCTTTCTCAAGTTCATATTTGAGGACCAGAATGCACAGCTGTGTTTGTCGTTAACTCCAACCAGACAAGAATTTATTGAAACTCTATCAGAATAAATTACCAAACGATAATTTCATTGGGTTAGGCAGCACAAAAAAGCCTTTTTTCTCTGCCTTATGATCTAGACGAGTAGTCCGTGCAATGGGTGGGGAACTGGCTGAAGGACAGCACATGGAGGATGGCAGTAAATAGCTCCATTTCAAACTGTCAGCAGGTCACGAGTGGGGTCTCCCAGTAGCCAGTATTGGGTCCAACGTCCTCATAAATTGTCTGGAAGATGGGATCAAATTTACCCTGGCAAAGTTTGCCAATGGTACCGAACTGGGTGGAGAAGTTGACATTTTGGAAGTGACAGGTTCCATGCAGACAGACCTGGATAGGCTGGAGGACTGGGCTAAGAAGAACCTTATGAAGTTCAATAAGGACAAGGTCAATGTCTTGCACCTGGGAAAACATAAGCCATGTGAGCAGCCCAGGCTGGGATCTTCCCAGCTGGGAAGAATATCTGCGGAAAGGCTCTTTGTGGGAAACAAACTCCTTGTGAGTGATGAACATGCTGCTGTGGCAAAGAGAGCCAGCAGGATGTTGGGCTGGATCAAGGAGGGCTACACCAGCAGAGATAAAGGAGTCATTATCCCACTGTACTCACCACTTGTTAGGCCACACTTGGAAGACTGAGTTCAGTTTTGGCCTACAAAAGAGATGTGGACAGGTTGGAGAGGGTCCAGAAAAGGGCCACAAAGATGATCAAAGGATTGAAAAGCCTGCCATGTGAGGAAAGGCTGAGAAAACTGGGTTTGTTCCGTCCTGAGAAAAGAAGGCTTAGGGGAGATCTTTATCACCATTAGTATTAAACACGTAGCTGTGAAGAAGATAGAGGCTTTCTTTTATGAAAAAATCAAATATAATGATAATAAGTCACTCGTGGGGAGATTCTGATTTGACGGAAAAGGAAAATTTTTCACAAAAAGGGCAATCGTCCATTGGAATAATCTCCCCAAGGAAGTAGTGGACTCACCAACACTGCACACTTTTAAGATTTACCTGGACAGGATGCTGAGTGCTCTTGTCAGGACCATACTTTTGCCAACAATGTTCGCATCAGATGATCCTTGAGGTCTGTTCCAAGCAGGTATTCTGTGATCCATGGTTCTATGATTCTTCTGTAAATTGTAAAATATTTAGAGTCTGAGCCTGGCCAGAGTTTGGTTCAAATGTCAAACCCATTATTTCTGAAACTTTTATGTCAGGTATCGTCCATAACAATAACCACAAAATGTCTTTTAATTAAAAGACTGGAGACCTCAAAAAGACTCTCCAAACTTTTTAAGAAATATAGAAAAATAATTTAGTTTAATAGTTTAACTTTTGTATTCAAACAAATCCCCAGCCTCTAGTGAGACAAAATAATTTTATAATATTTAAATTAAAGAATTTATTAAAAAGCAGTTATTACCACTATTCTCTTTCATTGCTTCCTTTGAATTGACAATTCAATACCAAGACATGGGGGTGATTTTGTCCAAAACACCAAAACATAATGCTAAAAACATAATGCCTGAGGTTTTGCAAAGGCTAAATACTTCCTGGCTCATCCCATCTCATCCAAATTTGATGAAACACAGTCATTTAAGAGCATCAAAAGAAAAACTCCCAGTGTAAACTGGCAAAAATTATTTAGAGTATTGGAAGATATTCCTGGGGTCCTTCTAACCTGCATAATTCTATGAATCTGGAGAGGAGCTAAATTTACTCAGTATCATAAGGTCAGAATATCAATAATATTGCAAGAAAAGAGAGGCATAGGCTTGTACTGTGTAGCAACTTTCCATCACATTTGAGCAGGTTAGGTAGGTATAAGAAAAAACTAAGGATAACAGAAAAAGGAAATAAAAAAGATGAGTAAATTCCCAAATCACCACAGAGATGTATCAGACAACTCATACACTGGCAGTATATTGCCCTTTATACATTTAGTCTTTTAAATATATTTTATAGACATGAAGGCTTTTAATTACATGCTTACATTAGTAGTTCACTATCTCCTGTTCTCATGCTTTTTGCAACCTGACAACACTTCTACAGTTTTTTACACTTAGCACACAGCTTAAGTTTATACTATTATGACGGCTATGAACTGAGCCCTTTACCAATAAAAAATGTAGCATTCATAAAATTATTTTTAAAAAATCAAAAATAATACAAAAATTATACAGCATTCATAATCAGCAGTCAAAGTCTTCTGTTTACTTCTAATATGACCAAGAAAGTGAGAACTCAAAAGTTTAATTCTGCTTTCAAAAAATCATCTTAGACCTACTGAATGCTCATTTTAAAGTTCTTTATGCTTACTAAGTATTCTGCACTTTTATTCAGATGTTATTATGAATGCTTTCTTTCTATAGTACAGAGAAACCTGGAACATGTAATTTTATACTTGGTGTCAAAAAAAGTAGCACCTTCATATTAGCATAAACATTAGATAAATATTCCCTATTGATTCAAAGCATTGCTGACTTTCAAAGCAAATAAAAGCAAACAAAGCAGAATTGAAGTTTTTATATCCTACATCACTTTAACATATCCAAATAATAGCTAAAATAATCAGAAAACATTCTTTAATTTATTACTTGGATTTCTTGATCATTTTCATCTGTCTGGCTACTTAGATGTGATTTTAAAGAATTCCATAAAATAATATATACGTCTTCCAACTCTCAAAGCAAAATTGTCCTGACAGTGACATTATTCATTTCTGCTGTCTTGTTCCAGAGTAGTTTGCTTTTGTTTAACAAAAACATAAATGCAATAGTGTCATTTGTGGATAATGGAAAATTACCTACCAATTAATTACAGTTTCCATAAGGTCTGAGAGGCTTGAGAAATACAACAGCTTTGCACTCTTAAGAGCAAACCACTACATGGGATTAGCCTTTATGGGATGTGCAGTCCATAGCTGGAGGGAGAATACCATTGCTATGATGTAATATGAGTGGGTTTGAATTGAAGAGCTGATCTAACAATCAAGTTTCACCTTTAAAATCCTAGTTCTGAAAAGGTATTAAATGTCTGCTAAGTGTTGAGCAAATTGATTTGTTTCCATTAATTCAATGCATGTCTCCTGCATATATATTATCTGAATTTATAATGATATCCTTGGAAATCACTGGTTGTGTATATCACAATTCTTTGGAAGAGACAAGAATAAAGCAAGAGTTTTCATTGGATGAGTTGTTCTTTGCTGCTAGAATTTAAAGAGTCTAGTTTTGTATAAGTTTTGTTGGTACAGTTAGGCTGGGAGAAGAAGATCCTCTGCAAATGGAAAAGTGGTACTTAGTATTTTTTTGTGCGCAGTTTATTTAAAAAATATGCTGATCACAGCTGTATTGAAGGATGATTATTAAACACATGTGATCACTGCTAATAACTTCATATTTATTTGGTGTTCCCTCAGTGCTTTTCTGAATACAATTTATGTACGAGGGATTTACTTAGTTGTAAAATCTTTATTTTATTGACAATACAATTTGCCATTTAGTGCATTCCCATTGAATAAAAGTGCCTTGCTTTGTTTCAGACACAATCTCTGTGGTTCATTTATAACACTAGGCCAGATTTTCTTCTCGGGTTTGTTGGTAAAATTAATTAAACACTCTATCTCGTTAATGTCATCAATTTGCTACATATAAATATATTTTGATAAATAGTTGTAGGGGGAAATCCTAATTAATTAAATTAAAACTTGTCATTTAAGAATGCATTAGTCACTCTGGTGGGCTTCCAAACTACCCGAGTGCATCAATGATTTTACAGCATCTCTAGAACTCACACTCTTTCATGTAGTTACCGCACATTCATTTTTATGAAGCGACATAGAAAATCCCCAAAGGGGCTGAGCTAGCTGTTCGTAGCTCTTTAAGGAAATCAGAGATATAATGTCAGAATTCGAAGAGAGCCTATCTCATATTTTACAACAGGAAAGACAAAAAGATCACTTTTGTTTTAAATTAATGCCTTTGTTCCTGCTCTCAGATGTAGTTTGATTTTACTGTTTGTTTTGTTCTACTTCAAAGAGCTGTATTTTGGAAATGCTTTTGCTTCCCCATTGCTTTCAGAGTTGAAATGTTAGGATGTATTTCCTGTGAATGACAAAACTCTTGGGCTAAGTAAGAGCTGGGTGAAGTATTGAAGCTGCATCTGTGGATACCATTTCAGGCAATATAACAATGCCTCACATGCTGAGATACAGAGTGGAAAACATGAGCATAATTATGAATAGCTCAATAAGAATCTGAACAATGTTTGTTAGAGTTCTTGCCCAATCAGAGATGTGTTTAAAAAAGCATCTACCCAAAATAATTTGTGTGATGTAGTTTCAGGACTCCTTACAAAAAAACCAAACTTTTGTAGGCCAGCTAGGAGAACATTGATTTGAGGGGAATTAAAACCCAAACTGGACAATAGAAAGAGAAAGTTGCCCATCTCAAAAATAAGTTAAAAAATCTTCCATGTAGGGGAATCTTCATTCTGCCTGCAAATAATAAAAACTTTCCAAGCAAATGTTTTCAAAAACAAAATCACCAAAACAAGTGCTTTTTTCTTCACTGAATTTTGCTAGGATGACAATGCCCTGAATTCCCTTCCCATAAGAGTACAAGAAAAAACGGCACAAAAACATGATTGTTCTGGCTTCCTCTGAAATTTGAAATTTAATAGCATTGTGGTCTTAAAACATTTTTTATAAAATCCTGACTTTTTAACCATTTTTACATCCACTAAACTTGGAGGTTCAATCAAAAGGTTGGAATGAGCTTAATTTCAAATTACAGCATTGCTGTACAACGATATCTGTAATAATTGTACTGTAGAATAGAAGTAATAGAAACTTTGCTGTAGGGCAAGTGTTTTTTCAGAGAGCAAAGTATTGCCTTTGATACCAGTAGTCTTTTTTTTTTTTTACGCTATGCAAGTTCCTTGTCATTTTTTATGAGAAAATATCCCAGAATCATTTTAAAAAGATCTAGTCCAGTATCTATGTAGTGCTACTGGCCAGTTGAAATTCAACTTGCAAGGGGGGTGTGGGGAAAACTAGAAAGACCCATATTTCCTTCATGCACTTCACTGTTTCTTTTCTTCCGTCTGGAAAAAAAAAGATTAATTTTAATTAGTTTGATTCATCTACTTGTGCTATTCCAAATCAGGTCTGCATTGATTTAGCTAGTGTTAAAAAGCAGAAGGGAAATACTTGTAGAGGGAAGTACAGGTCCTGTTTGAATGATCTTTGCTGGTGGGTATCACTGTGTGCTGCTGTGTTAAAACCCTGTGTTAAAACCAGTTTCCTTTTTTGGCCTCTTCATATGCCATTTATATTGGCTTGTCATCCGTAATAGGATTGCCTTGCCTTTGAAATTGCCTGTGTATGAATGGAGATTCTGGTCTAGATCTACCTGTATGCTTTGACTGGTTTTGATGATTTCAAATGCATAAAATGGACACAGAAAAGTGTTAACTACTTGGTTAAATGGGTAGCTTTATGGCAGGTTCATTTTACTAAGGTAGTTCAAACTGTGTAAAACAGTGAATTTAGTCCAGTGAGTCATAAATAAACTCAGAACATACAGTTATATACAGCTAACATAGTCAAAATGTAGGCTACACTGCACTAAACCTTACAAAGTAAACTGAAGAATAATTCACATAGTACTGTGCAATTCAGTCCTCATTTCTTGGCAGCAGCAATTCTGATGGTCTCTTTACTGGAAATAGATGTTGCGTCAAAGCAAATTGGACTCCTAGTGAGTAAGAATTAAGTCAGTGGTAGCCAGTTAAGTAAAATAAAATTTTTCCAGTCTGATACTTTTCACTGATTCAGAAAATGGTTTTCAGGCATAACCTGGACAAGACATGGTCCAGAAAGTATTCATTGCCAACCAAAACTATAAGCATAAGGCATTTTTTTCCCTTAGAGGAACAATAATGATCTTTTATAATTTACTGCCATTCATACAGGTAGGTGGCAGAGTACTTCATAGGCAAGCTATGTTATTCACTAGCAGAAGGAGGAATTTTGTGAAATACATCTCTAGGAGTAAAGTAACCAATTATGAAGAGTGGGTGGTTCTTGTTTACACATACAGCATATAAGATTCTCTCTCTTCCTGGATTCCTCCATCATGCTGTCTCAGGGAATGTGGTGTGTCTGTGTGTCACTCACACAGAAGCCGAGCCTTTTAAATCACACATACCCATCATTAGTTGGTTCTGCATGAAAGAAACACCATAAATCATAGAAAAATATTCACTTGTATAAATTTTGATTGAGTTTTAGAAAAAGGACAAAGAATCAGGAAAATCTGGTATCCTAATTCCTCTGTCTGTGCACAGCTCCATTTGTGATGTTTCTCCATTATTGTTATGATTTGTGATTTACCACAATAGGTCTTTTGATACTAAACTGAAGTCGTGCTTCCAAGCTGTTCATCATCTGAATGTGGTTAAGAAGAAATATTTCTTGGGGCAGTTGGGGTATTTACCATTTCTACTTTGTAGAAATTACCTTGCTCAGATTTAGTTTAGTTTATATCAGAATAATGTGAAAAGGCACAGTCCAGCAACTTAATTGTAATTGCTTAATCTTCCCATGTTAAAAAATAAGAACAATTATTTTAACACTGTGACAATTTTTAAATCTGAAATTTCAGTGTCGTAGTTACCAATAGTAACCAGTTATCAGGTTTCAAAGTAGGTATCTGGACATGTACAGCATGCAAATAGTTCCAGAGAAAGCAAGCTGGCTGCAATAAAACCAAAACAAAATCAGCAACAGGATGTGAAAACTTTCATTAGATGGAAGATACTGGCATTGGAAACATATTTTTAAATAGGTCAAAACATTTTCCTAATGGCATACACTAGTGCATGCTTTTCAATTATTTATTTTTCTTTATGACAACAGTGATAAAAAATACAAATATCTGGGAAAAGAAACATATAAATGTTTTGCTCCAGAATTATTTCCCACCTGAAACTATATTCCACAATTGTAACTTTGTCCCTGGAAGCTGCTTTGAGTATTATGGTTTAAGATAGTGTTGTGCACACATAAATAGTTTCAATGTGTACATTTTAGGCCATAAACTATCACAGCCAGATGTCACAGAGAATCTACAACTGGAAAGAAGCTGAATCCCTGAGGAAAGGGGTTAAAATGCTGAGTTACTCAAGAAGTACATGAAGTGTCCCATGATTGACATTGTCCCTATGTCAATATAAGAATATTGTTAAGCTTGATCCAGACCTAGTTTAAGCCTAGAAAAGAACCTAAAGTTTCCAACTGTGAACTGGGCCAGAAGGAGCAGAGGAGGATATGCTAAAGGGTCATCTAAAGATCATGTCTATTATGATGGGCTGCAACAGAAAGAAATGACCAAACAACCCCTCTAATTACAGGACAGTGCCAGGTAGCTGTCAGCTCTTCTTGTGTGAGGAGGACCATTGCTCTTCTGTAGATTCATATGTCTGGACAAGTCTAAACTGACAGCAAAAGAGAGGAAGATGTTTTAAAGAGATGTGCAAGCTAGCTCTTGTGTAAGTAAAATTACAGTGTTTTGCACAGTAAATGAAGAGAGATTGAAGTGTAATTTGCTTATCACCAAAAAAGGGATATACATATGTGTATGTGTATATATATATATATATATATACACACACACATATATATATATACACATATATACATACATACATACATACATACATATATATATACATATATATAAACCCTACATGTGTATACATAAAACAGTTGCAGATGCTGGCCCTTGTTGTCATGCCCCTTCTTTCTCTCTCTGAGTGGGTAAGGAACTAAATATCTATTCTCCAGAAACTGCAATGCCTACAGCTGGGGCTCATCTGTTAATGCCCCTCAGCTAAAGTGGTGGTGAGTGCTTGTCTTTGTTCTGTGCCAGTGCAGCAGAAAACAAGCTCATTTAAACCACAGGTGGCTGACTACTGCCTATAGCCCAAAAGGCAGAGCAAGAAAAGTACTAGTAGTGGTTTTGGAGGAAAGGCTATGGCACATACTCCCATATGATTGAATTTTCCATGTTTTCTTTGGCACTGGAAAAAAGGAGTGCTTTGTTCCTGACTACACCTTACTTTGGCCACATCAGTGGGAGTGCAGTAGACCCTATACTACAAAATATGCTTAGATCTGTGTGGTTGAATCATGGGATCTGCAATAAACAGAAGAAAGAATAAAAAACAAGTAACATAGGCAAACATAACTATTTCTAAACAAAGCACCTATCCCCTTTCATTGAGTTCATTTGCTCCTTTGGAGGGAGAGGAAATACAAAATGCAGGCTTTGACAATTCAAATCTTGGTGGATCTGAGCCAGTTCATGCCAGCAGGAAATTTATCCCTGGAGAAATAAAGTGCCAAGTTTAGGTGTGACAGAGATTATGTTGCTTTCACAGCCTCAGGCTTTTAAATGTTTTTATTATAGAATCATAGAATCAATGAATATGCTGAGTTGCAAGAGACCCATCAGGAACATTGAGTCCAGCTCCTGGCCCTGCACAGGACACTCCAAGAATCACACCACGTGCCTGAGAGAATTGTACAGATGCTTTTTTGGACTCACACAGCCTTGGTTCTGCAACTACAATTTCCTATTTTTTTCTAATAACAATTGAGAAGATTCCACTACTCATTTATTTTGCCATTATGGACTTCAATTATACAAGCAAAAATTTCTGTCATACTCTGGGTACTTTCTGCAACTACTTTTGGCATTTCTGGATTTCCCCCAAAACATACAATTTTGTTTTCAAATGCAAGCATTTCTGAAAGAAATAAATCAGAATTCTTTAAGGGTATAATTTTGTCACATTTAGTATTTTTCCATCTTAAACAAATATTAGAAAGTACCTATAGGAAAATTACATCTATGGTTACCAACATATGGAAGCTTAGAGCACTGGAAATATTAAAGACAGTTAAAGAAAAAAAAAAAAAACAAAAAAAACAACAGAACAAAACAAAAACAAAAACAACAAACTCTCAGATTTATAAAGTGCAGATTTATAGAGGCAACAAAAGTGCATAACAGTCATTTTGACTTGATAGTAAAATCCTGTATGTGGTTGCTATTTATGAAAAAATCTACTGAGCCAATAAAAGCAACTCTATGTCAGTGACATAGGTGAATTGCCAGAGAAATTCAGAGCTCTTCAGAAAAAAATTGTGCTACAAAATATTTTATAAGAAATGTGAAGCCTATCCGGTTGATGGTTCTTTTTACAGTGCAGGAAAGAAGTACTAAATAAAAGCGGACTTCAGGAGAGATCTTTTTTACATTGCAATGTGACGATGGAAAGAAAAATCTGACTTTGAAAAGTTTTCAAAGGCTCCACCTTCCAAAAAATCCTGCAGGTAATAAGCCATTTATGTCTTTATTCTCCTTCATGCTATAGGAACAAGCTGGAAACAAAGTATAATACTTCATTACATACTTCAGAGAGCTAAGAAAGTAAGTTTCTTCAATTACTGCATCCATCAGTTGGAAAGAAGGAGACTATCAAAATTATCTCTTGCCATAAGATTCCCACTGCTTTCTGAACTCAATACACCTTTTCCATAATTTTCAGGCTTCCCTCTCCTTGAAACTAAAACATGACAAAATTTGTTCTAGATCAGACTGATAGAAAGGGCTCTGCTGCTTTCATTGTCCATCTCTTAGTGCAATTTTTAAAAAAATAATGGAGGTCACTTTTATTTTTCCTGTCTTTATTTGTTTTTTTTTATTATAGTCTTCTTCTCATCCCAGAATTGCATCTTTACAAATTGTATGCCATGTAATTATCTTCTGCCAGTGTTTGTGCTCTGTTTGCACACCTTTGTAGCATTCCTCTGCATATGCTAATTAGGATAAATTGCTGTCATCTGCATGCTGATTTCTTCCTTTTGGGGATCATTAATGAAGGAGATAAACAGGAACAGATGTATTGTCATTAGACACCTCTCTGATTTAGTGTGCTGCTGTTAATCATTAGTCAATGTTTATAATCATTTAGCCAGATTTCAAAACAAATTTATTATGTCTGCAGCCAAGCCAAATAATACTGAATGGATATTTCTAGTAGGTTTGCATGAGACAAAGTACTAAATGTTAAGGAAAATGTAACAAACTCACAAACAGCCCTTCTTTTGAGTGGTGCAAGTCTCTGGAAGGTGTATAAGCAGCAATTCAAGAACCCTTTTGTTCTTCAGGTAGTCTTTGAACAAAAGGAAATCTCAGTATTGTGCTTATGAACTTCATAAAATTTTTTAATATCAGACATCTAAAAGAGAAACATTTTGGAAGATCATTTGTCTTTTGCACCGTTTTTCAAGAGAATTAAAATGACATGAGTATGGAGATGAGCAGAAAAAAGATTATAGATGAATAGCCATTTTTAAATCTATAGCTTTGAGAGATAATCTGTTCATTACTAAAAATAAGCAAAAAGTTCCAACAGTGTTGATACTGGTCACAAGCAAACAGAAAAAATGTCATGATAATCTGTGGCAACTGGAAATACGCCAAAGCACAGTGGCTGAGTGGTGCTGCTGGGCTGCTTACTTTTCTCTGAATGAAAGTGTGAGGAAAAGAAATGTTTTCTGTAATTGGAAGAGAGAAGCTAAGCTAGGCCATTTGAATAATAGGACAAAGAGACAAAATAGAGAAAGAATGAGGCTACCAGCTGGGTGTGGTTTACTGGGTTGAATCAGAAAACTGTTAGATGCCTATTTCTTCTAGGAAGGGAAATAGCAGAAAATTTATCTCTCCTTTCACCAGATGGAAGAGAGAATGAACGACTCAGGAAATGAGAAGCTGAAAATTTCTTAGTAGTCCAGCATGCAGATGAGGAAAACAGAAAAATATTATTTCAGAAATGATTACGACAAAGTCCTACAGCAGGATTTCCCCAAGTATCATAGGTCGAGTGTTTTTCCACTGCTTTCCTCACTATGCTGCTTGTCTAAGAACATGTTTCTCAATTAGTTTAATTTGAATAATTCATACAATTCTATTAGGCAATTGTCAGGTACAGTTCAGCTTAGATATATGGGTATATAAGTATATTAATATATATCTATGCATATATATCTATGTATCTATCATATAGAATAAAATAACTATAAATTTAAAAATTAGTAGACAAAGGCTTTTAATATATTGACTTTAAAGAAATAGTTTAAATTGTCATATTGTGATTTTCCAAGTGCAAAAATGGAGGTATTCATTCATCCCAGTGTGTATATATGGAATAAAAGAAGTTTAATTAAAAGGACTTGACCTAGGATATTAATCCTCATAATTTCAACATTATAGACCGCATAGAAAACAGTGAGGAAAAAATAGCGGGAAACATTTGTAAAGCTTCATTAACAAACTGAGATTCATTTTGTTCCCCAGACAGTGATCTGATAGTGGAAAGATTTCTGTGGGATTTTAAAACAAAATGAAAGCTGGCAAGGATATCAATCTGAATCCGTTTTAGGCAATTTAACTCTTCTGCTAGGGTCATAAAAGTTAGAGAACAACCAGAAACATGCTATTTATTATAAACAAAAGAGGGAGGGCTAACATGATGCTGTAGGAGAGACTTCTCTTTTCAGAGTCTGTTCCTCATGTTAGGATGACATGAAGCACAGGTTGTATAACTCCAGCTGCTGCATTTTACTCCATCCACTCCCGCCGGTTAACAAAAGTTATATAGAAGTTTATTTAAATGTAGCCTTTGAAGTTATACCATAGACTGATATGCTAAAGAGAAGCAGTTAGAGAATCAATTTTATCTGCCCACACCCTTGTAGTTTGAACATTTGGGAAAAGTTTTTGCTCTTTGATGAGAGGAAAATGATGCATTTATTTTGAGATGACAGCTCAAGGCTCAGTTATTACATATAAATCTTGTCTCAGCAATATTTTGGCTTCTGATATTTTAAGCAAAATTGTCTTGGCTTGAAGTGGATGTTGACCTTATGAGGGATCAAGTCAGCCTTCCTGTTGTTACTTGCAATGAGCACATATTTTCTTTGTCTCCTCATACTCAGGATTTGTCTGGCTACCGCTGTAATGAGAGGGGTCAAGTTTGTGATTCTAAGCCTACAAAAAGTACAATTTACTTGGAGACCCTTCACCATGCTATTAATTTTTCTTTCTGGTGTCTAGGAAAGATTAACCTTATGAAGATTGGTTTTTTGAGAGGCAATATTCAAACTATATAATTTCATTGGTTTGTGAGAGTTATAAATATTTACAAATACAGTTTTCTTCTGCTTACTACATAAATTATGAGAAGTTATGTTGAAATAAGAGGTGGAAGAAGGTATATAGAAGCAGTTTGACCTCTAATGCAAGGCCTACAGGTCATCGTGAGGGAGAGATGGAGGGAAGGCTGCAGCCCTGGTGGAAATTCCTCATTGCAAAATGTTGTAACACACCACAGTACACGTAAAACTACTGGGGCTAAAGTGAATCATAACTTTCTAAACCTGGATGTTCCAGAGAGCAGTGCTAACAGTATAGTGTGTGCCAATAACAAGGGATTGGAAAAAAACCTCTCATTTCTTCTTCGGGGGGTAGAATACTTTCCACAGTCTTCTAGATGGCCCTAGTTTAGCTCAGAAGTGTGGTCAAAAGAAGTAGCATCTTTCAGTACTAATAAAAAGCAGCTGTTTTTTTTCTCCTGCCATTAAATAGTGATACGAACTTGTGAACATCCACTTGCAGAGACTGCAGACTATAGACTTGTAGACATAATTTGGACTTCTGATTAATGCGACATATATTTTGTATCTTTGTGATGGCCATAATTATACTTTGAAGAACACAGGCTACCTCAATTTTTCATGGAGCAGGATTCTAGGACATAAACCTATTAAAGCATGCCATGTCATACAAAATTCCCATTTCCTCTCCATGGAAACCAAGAAAGAGTACCTTGAATTGCTGAATACCATACTTGTATGACATTTTCCCTGATTCTTATATCTACATGTACCTATATGGAATTGATGGATAACTGAATTCAGCAGCACTATTCTCATTACAAGCATTTCTGACGAGAGAAGTTGTGAACGAAACCCATATGCAAGACAGAAAACACAAAAAAATTCCACAACACTCAGTTTTTCCCAGGGACTGGGAACTGGATCAGGGTGCAATAATCCTCCTGAAATCCATAAATCCTAGATCATTTGTTAAAGAATTGTGTCTTCTAGTCTTGCTAGGGAAGGGGGGAAATCCCTGTGTGGTTAAGCAATCTGAGTGAAAGTACAGAAAACCAGCTAGCACTTACGCCTAATAATGAAAATCAGTCAGTGAATGCAAAAGAATCTAAATTTTCTGTGGAAAGATTTTTTTCATGATCTTTAAACTGTTTTTGAAACAAAATTTTTACTGAACATGTCATTACTGTAGATGATAAACAAGGTACAACCTTTACTTAAAATAAAACTTTGCTGGGAAACATTAGAAAAAGCAATAAAATTTCATGAATCAAAAACTGATTGAAAAACACAACATTTCGAAAGCACTCGTAATTTAATTCCAGCAGCTTCCTGTGTTTGCTTTCAGAAGCAGCACTTTCCAGTCAGCAGACTATTTTGGGGGAGAGAAAGCCCTCTCATGGAGTTTGTGGGCAGAGGCAGCTGTTTGCCTCTTTGTCACAACTCAGAAATGGAGTGCGTAGTGGAGCCCTTGGCCTGCCTGTCTCTCTGAAGCTGCATGAATGAGCAAACACTAACGTGGCTTTGGCACCTGTACAGGATCTTCCCCTTCTTGTTCTCTCTTTCAAAATACAGGCATCTGCAGAAATTCATGGCCTGCTCCTTTTTGAGAGGGACAGGGCAGCTAGTGAGGAATACACAGAATAATGCCATTAGAAGAGAGGATAAAGAACAAAACTGGACTACATGAAGAAAGTTGAAACATTTCCCAGCCACTCTCCCCCAGTTATTTCAATAGGTAGAAGAAAGAATGGTTTTGTTTTGTTTTGTTTTGTTTTTTGCTTGTTTGTTTGGGGTTTTTCCTATCTTTCTGTGGATGTTTGCCAGCATGCCATTTTTTGTTGACATTTGCTCCAGTCAAGTGTCTCTTTCCAGCTTCTTCAAGATTTAAAATGTCTTTTTATCCTCTATGCTGAGTAATCCACTCAATTATCTAGCATGTCAGACTGGGGGGCGTTGCTCTGTTATTATTCCAGCTTTTGCATTTCTAACTCCTTTGAAGTTATTTACAGCAACTGTTTTACCTTTGCTGTTTTTCTTATTTTTTCTACTTAGTTTCCTTAGTTAAAGGAAAGTTAAAGTTCCTTAGTTCCTTTACCCCTTAGAGGGTTCTTGTCACTCCATCCTATCTCAACAATCATAATCAAACTATACAGTGAACTGCAGTCTACTTCACCGAAAAGTCTCTTTAGGCAGCACCCTTTTCTCTTGTTCTTCAGTCCCAGTTGCTGTGTCTTTGCAGGCCTCACAAGGGTCGTGTTCCAGTGCCCATCAGCCCTACATCACATAACAGCATTACTCACAGGTAGCTCTTGTGCCTAACATTTAACATGCAAAGTGCTACAGAATTTGGTGTGAGAAATTCACGGGTAAACTATGCCTGCACCACAGAGCATACTGTGAAAACAACCACACCATCATGAGCTTTCCACAGCAAAGTTTGTTTAACTCCTGTTTCTCCTGAGACCCATTTTCTTCTGCATTTGCTGATACCTGTCACAAGATTGACTTCACTTTGCTTTTTTTTCCTAACATACCTCCCCTTAAGCCTTCAGCTTTCCTGCTTCTTAGCTTTCCTGCTGACAGCCGTCACTCCTCTTGCTTGTCAGGGCTATACTTATTACCTGTCTGTCAACATGGGAAAGAGCTTGAGTCTTAGCAAGTTATGAGGTTTTCCGTCACATATCAATCAAGGAACTTATGTTTACTGGAAAATGTCAATGGAAAGAGTGCTGAGCTAAAGAGAGTGGTCTGTGAATGGCTTAAATTTAAAAATTGTTTTTCTAAAAAATATCTTTTTTCAACTGCATCTCCCCACGGGGAAAAAAAAAAATCCACACTTTACTGTTTGCTTTGCTTTACAAAGGAGAAATAATGTGTGTATATATTTTTGGTATCTTACAACACACAATTCAGAATTTTTTTGAAGGAGGACAGGGGCTGGCAAGCTATGGATTGAGACTCTTGTATCACTGGCATTGACAAGGGGAAGAGTTCATGTTACATTATGCAAATGCACTGCAAGTGTGTGCTTCTTGTTAGTCTGACATTCCCTGGGAAGACAATCAGGGGAAAAAAATGCAGATTTAAAAGATGGGAGCATAGAGGTAATGCCAAATGAATAGGGGACAAACTAGGACAGTGTTGTGAATACAGATTATTTCACAAATACTTCTTGGATTTGCTCCCTCAATTTTTCTAAAGCCATTAAAAGAGTGCAGTCAACATGTGTATCTCCAGACAATCAGTTCAGCAAGCTTAGATCTTCATTTGTTTTTCTTTTGGAAGCTGCAATATCAATTCTTGACAAATCTGTGCTCTTTCTTCTTCTTCTAAAAATTAAGAACAATTACAAAACTATTTTTGGACACTGATGTTAGGTCTTTTGCCTAACTTTTGGCATGTGAAACACTACAAAATTTGGTGCGATATTTTCACAGCTAAACTGTGCCTATACCGCAGTATGAGTTCAACTTCCAGCAGGGCCTTGTGGCTTCAATTTGATTTCTCCTTGTTGAATCTTCTAGCAAATTTCACGTTGTCAGTCTAGATTCTAGTGAACCTGTGTCTGCATCCTTCACTGCCATTGATCCTAGGGCTGCCTATAAAGTGCATTTAAATTACTGACCTCTAATGCTACTGTTTACTTTGACCTATATGTTACATTACTGCTCATTTTAGCTCCTGTGTTACATAGGCAATCCCTCAGGCAGAAGATTTGGGACTGGATGAGATGTGGGATTTAACCATGTGTTTTAAAATAATGTATTCTCATCTGTGCAAAGGAAAAAAGGATAATTCTTCAATGATATTGGTGTATTTCCAAAGAAAAGGAGGGTTTTTATCTTTGGAATGGGCTTTCAAGAGATGGTAACAATTTGAGCACAGACAGATGTGGATTATAACAACATTTTGGGTTACCTAGGACAGTTCTACAGTATCCTGTGTTTAGGAAAGAACATAAATGTGTCTCAGGGGAGAAGCATGGTGTGTACCTTTCTAGAACTTACTATATTTATATGATATATCATACATGGACATAGGCACACATGTGTAAAAGGCAAATAAAATCAATGTTGTTGTTCTGGTTAATGATATAAGGGTCAAATCCAAATTAGATGGATACTTTTTTAAAAAAAAATAATTTACATGTCCTTTTTCAAGACAAAGTGTAGAAATACTTCACAAAACAGTAGCTGCCATGCAGTTTTTATTCAGTTGTAAATATTGCTGTTGTTTCTCAGGTGTATGTACTATTTCATGTTACAGCCTTTCTGTGACTTAGATTTCACATTTTGAAAGGCATCTATTTTAGAACAATAAAATAAAGAACTAATAGCATAAAGGCTTGGGGATTTCTAAATTATATCTTGGGCACTTTTTATTTTGTAGTTATTTTTATTTAATGGTTATTTTCATCAGGTTAAAACTGTAACTTTTGACCAATCTCAAATATTGGATAGGAGAAGCTAGCAGAGAAAAAGAATACTCAGAATTATTTTAAGAAGGGCATTATCAAATTGAAAGGAAAAATTCTTCATGATGCTTATAAGAATTAATCTGATGTTTAAATTATCAATATTGCTCAAAGCAGAGAAGGAAGAGTTGTAAAAATGTCCAGAACAATACAGAGATACATGTCTCAGAGGAAGAACATGAGGACCACCAAAACTGATTAATTTGCCTTTATTAGCACGTTGCCTACGTCCAAGCCGGGGTCTCAGGCACAAGACTGTGAGTGCCCACACCATTATATCAATACCTGTTATCAATCACTGCTGTGTAGCTGTGGCCAGCTGGGACTCTGCTGAACAGGGATGAGGGATTCAAGTGTGAAGGGACCATTCCTGCTGTGCTCTCAATGCACCTGCAGGCTTCAAACTGCAGTGGAACTTTTGCACCTGAACTACCTGGCTAGCTGGTATCACAGATTCCAAATCTGAGCACTGTTTGACTGGCTTCAGTTTAAAGCTATTGAATGTATTGTCTTTTTCAAGAAATCTGAGTGTCTCCACAGTATCAATATTTTTCATATACAGACATTAAAGTGGACTCCAAAGTTTCTCTATTTCTGGTTTTAACATTTAAACTGCAGTTAAAACTGTGTTCCTAATCAGCTTTTAATGGGGTGATTTCTTTTTTTTTTTTGGTATATCACTAGTGGGTAACTATGCCACTTGGATTTATTAGCTGAGAATATTGAGTTTAGAAAATGTGCACAATATTTGCCAAATTAAGCCTAGCAAGCACAAAAAAGTTAATTCTGAGCTGGTTCTGAGTCAAAACTATGTGCTTTTAAAACTATTTACAGAGATAATTGCAATTTCTACCACAAAAAAAAAAAAAAACGAACAATGAGACCTTTGGAGAAAAAGATGAACAAACAGTTGGAGTCTTATCTCTTGACATTTGTCCTCTAATAAGCATTCAGAATTGGTTACTTTTCTTCCAAATCCTTGCCTAAATCCTTCTGCAAATGAGTTAGAGCAACAGCTCAATTTTTTTCTCTTAGTATTACATTTTGCTTTTTAAATATTTCCTGCTGCAAAAATTGTGCCTAATTTTCTTTGGTGCAGGCAATTTCTATAAGGTATGTTTGTTGCCTTCTTTATCTAAGACAGATTTACATAACCTTGTTAGAATTCTGGGTTTGATACCCATTAAAAATTTCTCATTTTTAGGAGGTAGTCTTTTAATAATTTTCCTTTTTTTTTTTTGAGAAAACTGACCTCATTTTTTTAATAATTTGGGAAAAAAAAAATAAAAGCTAAACTTTTTCATTCCCTTTCTCCTGTTTAATGTTATTTGCTTTGGTTTTCCTTTTGGCTCCATGCTTCATCCCTGTTATACTACAGGAAAAGTAAAAATTGTAGAAATTTTGATTAAAATAAACTTATAGAATTTCCCTTTTCCCTAGACCTTTTCTGTGGAATTTATGGTAGGGAAGAATGATCCAGACTTTTCACCAGCTGCCTTTGTTGCGTGTGGGGAAGGGAAGGTCACATCTGGAGGAGCACAGTAATTTTAAATCTCTAAATCTCAAACCATGGAAAGATTTTCACTCTATGAGGTTAAATATGCTTAATGGGCAAAACTTGCTGCTGCTGGCAGAAATCCCTGCTCTACAGGGATGTGTGATAAAATAGCTAACCATTATCTGCTTTCTATGCATCCAACTATTCACATTTTCTGCATGTGCCTCATAATCATTTTATCATGAGTTTCTTGAATAATAGGTCAAGGCAGACCAGGTTCTGATTTTTGGTTTTGAGGCTATTCCAGTAGCTTTCATCTTGCAGTTCATATTTTGAAACTAATTTGCAAGTAGCTTTCACAAAGAAGATGTATCACAGGCATTTTTCTTGGCTGTACTGAGATAATATCAAAATGCAAAACAATAAGCCTGGGTTTTATGCTGTCTAGATACATTATGTTTATAATTATTATGACTTATTCATGGCCAATTAGGATTTTAATATGAACACATAACATTTCCCCACACTGGATTTGGAATAGAATGCCAAGTACTGGTCTAGACTTAGAAATTTTACTGGCTCACTTCAGTCTGTTAGTTAAGTGATATATTTTGCCGTTGGAGCTATGCTGGAAGGAGGCCTAGGAGATCTACCAGGAAAACGTCCTTTTGCCAGTACAGCTTTTATCCTTTTTTAAAGCAAAACCTATGGGGAAAAAAATCCTTAATTTTTTTTTATATTTTGGCTGCTGTATCTACACTAATAGAATTTCTTTCCACTCCCTGGGGCATCACAGTCCTGTGCGCTGGTGGCAGCGTTCATTGTCACACCTGTTTTAAAAGCCATCTGGGCATGATGACTCTCCAATAACCTGGTAATTGTATATGAAATGGTTTTACTAAAAGGAAAAAGAAGCTTACAATTTTCATCCAAGCCCACAAGAAGCGTCTTAGTTGCAGCTGAGTAGATTGTTCCTTGCTTTATGCTGAGATGTTACACAGGAGCAGCCAAGCAATTCAGTCTCACTAAACCTCACTTCTGTTTTGCTGATAAGCCCTGTCAGCCGCTCCCACCCACTCACTTCAATTTCAATTTGATGTAATTAGAGCTGATTTTACCATTGCTTTAAAGTGTCTAGACAATCCCATGCTAATATAAACACTCAAATACTTCACACCACTGCCTGTATTGTCTTACCTTTGTTCAAGTTTTGGCAAACAAATGCTACCCCAGAGCTTTGCTGGGTCAGATTTCATCATTTTGTCTGGTTAGGGCCTAAACCAGGCAATCTGTACCCATGATAGCAGCTGTTATCCTGCTCGGGTCAAGTAAGGTATGATTTCCTATTTTCCTTAAGCTAAAAATGTGTGTTGAATCAAGACTTGTGAGACAGGTGAGCACAGAGTCTGCACAAGGGTCTGTAAGATAGTTAGAGCTGTAATCTTAGATCAGTATTGGCTTAATTGTCTGATAAAGACCATACACTTCATTACTTTTTGCATGCATCAAACTAGCATTTTATATATAAGGTATCTAGTAAATAAGTGCTCCTTTAAAAAAATAAATTGGTATTTCCTACTTTAATTCAATTCCAATTTTGAATGGAATTCATCCCTGATTTCTTATTCTTGTCAATGTTTGTTTTCTTTGAGGAGAGGGAAGGGGAGATTTATATAGTTGAATGTAGTGATGCCATTTCTGAAAATATGGCTAGATGACTTTGCTTTCTGAAAGATTGCCAACAATAACTAGATCAGAGAGGGTTCACCCTCTTCTTCTTGAAAGTGATTTATGAGACAGTATTTAATGAGGTCAGATGGCCCTGAAGAAGAGCAAACCCACAGTGAAGCAAAATAAGCAGAAACAATAGGAAAATCTTAGGAAATCATTTAAGACAGAGAAACTAAAAGCCATGGTGGAAGAACGGAGCCTTCAGAATAATATTATTGAATAACTCAGCTCTACTTTTTCTCATATAACAATTCATAACTACAGTTTCATTTGTCCAGTATCAAACAGGTAGCAAATTCTGTGCACCAAAAATGCTGCACCAAATATTACATTCATATCTGTACCAGCATAATTTTAGTTTCCCATATTTGAGCCCGAAATGGTACATAAATTTGTTGTGCTATTTATGATTGTAGTACAAAAAAAACCCTATAATTTTTATATTATAAACATAAATATCTAGTTTCTGTTTTGATGTCATATATCTAACTTCATAGGTTTTCATTTTCTAGTTTTCCCAGTTTGTATTTGAAATTTTCATGATGAAATAATGATTTTTGTTCTCCTTTAAATAATGGTTTGCTGTTTCTAATGTTACGAAAAAGTAAAATCATACAAGACAAAGGCCAAGGTTATATCTTTTCTTCAAATATTTCTAAAATGGAATGATTATTCTCCAATCCACCTTTGAACTTGTATTTCTCTTTGAAGGCTCTTTCCCAATGTATGCCACAATAAAAAAAATGAATACCCTGCAAAAATATATCAATAATGAAATAAAACCAAACAAAATTGCTCTGTCATCTGTAAGTTCTGAGTCAGAGCAAATTACATTCTACCCATTCGTGAAGGGAGATAACTTTTTGCCAGTTGCCACTGACTCAGCTGCTAGGTCTCTGAAGCGCAAAGCTGACTTGAATTAAGATATATGTAGGAAAATGCTTTCTAAATCTATTGCGAGAGAAAGAGTTCTTTTTTAGAAAAGATGAGTCTTTATTTCTTTTTGTCTCAGATTAAATGTTTTCCTTTCTTTTCATTATATACTCTGTAGTGGATCTAATTGTTTTTACTTGTACAATATGGACTAATTAAGAAAAATAACCAGCTTTCCCTGAGAAACTCCAAGACCTTTCCTAGTTTTCAATATATTTTATTATGAAAACTTACCAGGTCTGAAACTGTCTCCTTCCTTTCTTTAGCATTTTTCAAGACAGGGAGAAGTTTCAAAGTTGCTGTTCTAACTGTATTTACAATTTTGTTCATATTCTGCTGTCTTGTTTCCTGTTACCAGACTACCTACTGAAATTTTTATTTGTCATCCTACTGATTTTAGGATTTGATTTTTGGTCACTTCTTTTCTATTCATACTACAGCATGTGTCAGCTTTAGTCACACTGGTGTCCTACAGATCAGCCCACTGGGCTAATCATTCCAGTTTGCTCCCAACATCTGGCTAGTAGCAGAGGCAGATAGAGACCATATTAAAGGGATGTCTGTGCTGTTCAGCAAAATATTGTACAGCTGTAATGGAACTTACTCCTTGATCAGAGGCCATATGGCCATGTCATCCTGGCAGCCTGCCTGGCTTATAAAGCTGTGTGGGAGGCAGAGGCCACAGATGACACAGGCAGTGGTCGGTGCAGTCCCAGCCTCTGAGATGTGGAGGGGGAAGGCTGCACAGCATCATGATGACCTGTCCCACACAGAAAAGGACAGAAAGATAGGCATGTATGTAATTTTTAGTGACAGAAATGCAGTGAACCTCATGTGATAGGGTTGAGAAAATTCTGCTCTTCATAGGGTTTACAGAGGAAGTTGCATCGACTGATTCCACAGCCCATGTGTAGCAAAGTCTGGTGAGATCCCTAGACTCTGACAGTGATCAGGAATTTGGGCTGCTGCTGTGACCAAGTTAGTAGATGTTCAGCTGTCCTATATCAGCATATGGTGCACCACACTGCTGATGGGAGGGCTGAATGGCTTTTAGTGTCCCCAAGCTGGATGGCATGGTTATAAGACTAAAGGTACTTCATTATTGGTGTGTCTGCTCTGTAGATTTGCCACCAGTATTCTGAGTCTTCCCGCAAACCTCTAGCATTTTCTTCTTCCCACCTTAAAAGCTTTTATAAAAGCGAATGAGCACCAATATAAAATTGGAAGAGAAACTACAAGACCTATTAAGAGAAATGGGTAAAGATATCACTGAGGTAAAGATATCATCCTCAAAACAGAGTTGTTCCCTTCTCTAATGCTGACTGCAGCAACACTGTTCAGGCACAAAGTGGCCTTGATAAGAAATGCACTGGATTTTGTTTGCACATTCCAGTTGTCCTATACTGGAGTCACTCTTTGACCACAGTGGTGTTGTGGTGTCCCACAGCAATATTGTGGGTGTCAGATGAGCATTGTCACCTTACTGAGGTCCTGCAAATCACCCCACCAAAGTAATTGCCCAGAATTACTAACTACAGCTGGACAGAATATGTATAATGTAAAGTGTAATGATACTTTAATTTTTACAGCATTTTTTTCTTTCTGCCTTCAGTTAATATATATTTCATATATTCTAAGGCTCTTCATTGACCAATGTTTTTCTCATTCTGTTGGTATTTTCTCTTCTCTTAATTATTAGTGCTGTCCTGGCAATGTTAAATTACCTTGGCTTATAGACCTTCTCCAATATAGCAGTTTCCCAGGACTTGTTTCTTTTTATTGTAAGGCTTGGAAAAGTCTGTCGGAGGTAAATTAAAATTTTTCTAAGGCTGACCTACTAAATCAAATGCTACTGATGTCATTATTCTTGATATTTGTGGATAAACCACTTATAAGTATTTTTTATGTTTATGGACACAGCATATTGAGATAATTTTTACTTTAGGAGATTGTCCTTCCATTTGTCAGTAAATGGATGAAACTTAATTTCAGATGGAAATTAATTTTAGCTGTAGTGATTACAGATTTACATCAGCTGACTATCTGATAAATAGATAGATATGATAATTTCAGAATTTGCTTCTAAAGATTCTTCTTCTCAGTTGATAGGCTGGTAAGTGTCAGGCCAATATATCTGTATAGTGGAATACAACCTGAGAAAGTTAAAACAAGTGCTAAAGACCCAAGATTTGCATAAAGGCTAGAGAGCAGACATACCCTTGTTTACAATTGACCTGATACCATGTAGAACATTATGGTTGTATGGAATAGCTTGCTTCCTTTTTACTCTGCTCACCTCCACATTGCATTACACAGGAAGCAGTTGCAAATGTTCTCTATATCCTTAAAAAAGTTATTCAAGAGAGTATCACAGCATTATGGGATGTACATTCTGTAAAAGCCACAGTTGTTAGTCAGTACCAGAGGATGTGCTGATCAGTCTGGCCCTGCCCAGTCACAATTTCTACATACTGCAGGAGGGAATAAAGTTCCTGTGGTGCACATAAAAATATGCTGGGGAAAATAGTCTGGGTTATTCCAGCTATTCTGATTATTCCCATCTCAGACAAAGGCAAAACAATTAGAGAGATTGGTATTGCTCAAGAGGCTGGGTGCATTTGGTAGGTAATGTGAGAGGATTGGGAAGTCCAGCACATGCCTTAAATGGGATTTGATTTTGGATGAAAATAGTCAATTAATTAAATAAAGTCAACTCAATGGACTTTTTTGGGAATGGCCTACAGACTAAGAGAATCATGTGTGTGTGTATGTATCTATATATCAAAAGACAGGAAAGAACATGGGTTTAACTGGGATGTATTGGAAAATGTAGGACCTGGGCATGACATGAATGGTCCTTGCCAACTGGGGCTAAACAATGACTTTTTATGTGTTTTGGTCTTTTTTTTTCTTTTTTTTTTTCTTTTCTTTTGGAGTGCACATAAAATAAATGGAGAAAGGATTGGCTCTCCAGTCCATATTTCTTTTAGACAAATCCCAAGAGACAAAAGGGGAAATCAACAGGAAATCAGACCTCATTAATTCTGCTCTTCATGGAATTGTCTGGGGTTTAATCACATTTGTTTGGGGAGAAGAAATGGAAATAATATGAGGAGGTCCTCAACCTTCATCTATTTCCAAGAAAATCATGTTGGGACATAACCATAGTATTGAAGTTTCGGGTTGCATTGTAAGTATTTCAGGGAGTTCTGAGTATGTGAAAACAGGATGTTATGAACTTTCCTGATTTGCATATTCTACTGGAACAGCTATAATAGCAATAAAAATAATAACTCTTTGTAGCTTAAAAACTTTGAAGCTGAGCAAAACACTGAATGTTCATTGTGAAATGCACAGCTGATTGTATTTAAAAAATACTATTACATGGCAGGTAAAATTATATAAAATGGGACTGAAGTTATTTTTAAGGCATTTTACTACAATTAAATAGCATTAAAATGAATAGCATTTTACTACAGAGAAGGTTTTCTAGACCTGGTGTCTCAAGAATAATCACATCAGGAGGGAAATTACATTCAAGAAGAAAAACACATGCATGTGTGTGGCTCTCTAGGTGTGTATTTGTGAGTGAGATTAAGAATGAAAGTTAGCATATTGAGAATTTCTTCCCACTATCTTGCATTAATGTTAGAAACATATTTCTTGCCCATTGTGCAGAGATCACGGGATTAACTATCTGCTTTTCTGCTCTTAAAATCCCAAAGAGAAATTCAACAGGTTTGGGGTTTTTGTTGGTTTGTTTTGGGTTTTTTTTTTTTTAATAATGAAAGGAATATGGGGTTGAATCTCAAGATTAAATTAACAAAACTTCCAATAAGAAATTGAAATTAATGACTAGAAAAGAACTGAAATATGAAAATATTAACTACTCTGAACCAGCTGAGATGAAACTGAGATCATTTGAGTTAATATTTATGTAAAATAAACAAATATGCCTTAAGAATCTGTGCATGAGTGTTTTTGAAAGTACAGACAGTTATTAGTAGAGGCTGAAGTCCAGAAAAATGTAGCTACACACTGTGCAAAAACTTCACACAGGTGTGCCTGTATTTTGTTCCATAACGCCTTAACGATTATTAAGCTTTCTCATAAGCTCAAAGCGCCAATCAAGCCTGGGTGGAAGTTCACCGAGATATGAACAGTTCAGGTCAAAATGACTATATTAATCTTCAGTTGTGATCCAACCAAAGATCTGCTGCACAGAAACTTTTCAGTACTATTTTAACTAACAATAGATCACAAGCAAGACCTCAAGGTTACATGGGAGGAACCATTCAACACAAATTTTCTAGAGCTACAATTTAAAAAGGGAAAACAACTATGATGTAGGTTTCAGGCCTTAAAAAAAAACCAAAAACCAAAAAACAACAAAACCAGTATATTTGTTGAATACCCATTTGCTTTTGCTGGAGCCTACACACAGTTGTTGAAAAGTCTCAGCACTGTTCTGGATTTTGGGGCTCTCATGGGTGGATATTGTGCAATATTTCAGAAAAGTAATGCATGTAGTGGAATGTTTATTCAAAGAAATCCATATTGCTGAAGTTGTGTAACTTCTTTTGTGTAATTGTCTCTCAAATCACAGATGGTTTTAGAAGAATTGCTGGACATGCTGTGTTCAGAATGTGATAGTCATATCCTGGACTCCTACATGTCTGCTCCTTTCTATTCACTGTAATTTGAGTTTAAAGTATAAATTCAGACAGATAATTACACACTTTTTGCCGATAATTCACTGTGCTTCACTGAAACAAGACATTTTCTATTTGACTAATTAAAAAAAAAACCTTTAACATCCTCAGTTTTTATCCAGGTCTAGGGAATCAAAAAGACCCTCAAGGTCAGTTCCATCATAACTAACTTTCATTGTCTGTCTATATTGAATAGGACTAGATTTGAGACAGTTGCCTAGAAACGAACATTTGTAGGATGATTCATCTGCCATATTTTTTTTACATCATCTGTAAGATGAGATAAATTAAGCTCTTACTCTTCAATCAGATGAATTCCATTCCCAAACTGGACACTGGCTGCCTAAATAGAGGGTTGGGATTATATGGTATCAAGGAAAAGGGTACATGGTTTCAACTGTAGAACTGCTTAGGGAAGCAACTAGTTAATCCTGTGATATGAGCTGGAGTTGATGTATCTGCATTTCCTGAGTTCTCCTGTGCTTAAAAACCAGGGTACCTGTGTCTGTAAGCTTCAGTGACTGATCCTTTCCTCCCCATCTCTCCTCCCTAAAATGTAAACATCCACATTCTTTTGGCTCACTCCTGTTTGCTCAAAACACGGTTTGTGAGCAGGATCCCACAGTCACGAAAACAGTCACAGTCCTTTCCAAGGAAGATGAAGATTGAAGCAAAATTTTGTCCTAAATCAAATCTGGATGCAAGCCTGCATCTCCCATGAGACTGGAAGTTATGTTAGGAGCCTCTTGGAAAAGCTGAGCTTCTGGTTCAGACAAAAATGTAAGATTAAAAAGTGGAGAAGGAGTCTCTAAATGGGAATTGTCAGACACCACTGAAGAGGGCACCTCAGCTGCAGCTGCAGTCATGTAGGCTAAGGAGCAGCAGTGAGACCAGCCCTGGGAAAAGCCCCAGCCGCTTTACACCTTTTCTGCACAGTGTGTTGCATTTAATCTTTAATTTGTTGAGTTTGCATTTATTTTTTCCCCTGCTACAATTGCTGGCAACAAGGGAAAATAACTTTTTTTTATTTTTTTCAATATGGGAAACACTATCAGTGCTGCTGGGTTTAGAAAATTAAGTGTCAAACCCCAAATATGTGGTGAGCTAGAATACTGGCTTTTCTCGTACCAATGGCTTCTTATGCAAAGATAAGGATACCAGTTGGTAGAACAATTTACTGTTTCACAAACCCTTGGAACAATGTTTCATACTTAATGAAAAATGACAACCATTAACTGAAATGAAAATGAACTCTGAAAGCTTTCCAGTGGACATGCAATCAAACAGCAGGTAGCAGAGAACAAGAAATGCTGTCCTTGCAAAGTAAATTCAGTTCAGATGAAATTAATGTTTCCTCCAGAATTCAAAATACTTATAGGTGTAAAAGTTTATTTGCAGATTGGAAACCTGGTACTTGCCATTACTGATATTCACAGAATTGTATTAAAATTATGGGGTTTTTCTCCAGATGGACGGTTAGCGTTTTATCTCAAAGCAGAATATATATATTCTTCTGAATTATGGTCCAGGAGAACTTATGCTTCAAACAAGGGGTCTACTGCAACTCCAACAGGAAATCCTACTCTATTATCTTCAGTCTCCTGCTGATTTTTGAAATACTAGAAACCTGACCCCAACATGGAACAGACCTTCCGAGGCTCTACAGGGGGAATGAGGCTGGATAGAAGTTCCCATGAGTGTTAAACTTCTTTCAGTGTCCAGCTGAACAAAAAGTGAAAGAAACTACACACGCAATTATTTTCTAACTAATGTTGATATTGTTAGTTGTACACATACTGGCAGAGGAATAACACCTATATGACAACATATATGCTTTGCTTTCAGTTGTTGTGACAATACATTTGAGACCATGCTAACATGTTGTATATCAGCATGGACTAGGCATACCAGCTAGTTAGACTGAAGCCTGAAAGGAAGTTGTAAAATTAGTTTTGCTATAGCAAAGGTGTTATACAATATGAACTTGCATGTGCAACCCTCTGTGCTTCCCACATTATACTCTGAAAATGAAACTTGGATATTGCTGACATATCTGTCAAATATAGAAGCTCCAACTAGATGAGCTTTACTCCGCCTTCCCACTGGGAGCGACGTGATGCGAGCAGCCAGAAGTGTGACCTGGTTAGAAGGGGAAAATTACCAAACACAAGACATCTGCTGAATTGCCAGCAGAGAAAATGCCTGCCAGCCTAGGAGCTGACACAGGCTGGGAGTTAGACCCATGAACCAGAAGTGTCCTTGAGTATTGCAAGCAGCATCTTTGGAGTGCATCTGGGTATCTAGAAACAATTACATCCTGAGATACCATCAATAAGTGAGAAAACAACAAACGTCATTGCAACTTATCATCCAAAAGATTAAAAATAGTCTGGAAAAAAGAACACCCTAAGAATGTAAGATTTCACAACTGCCATGGTTAGTTCTAACTGAAAGAAAACAGAAAAAGCCTGGAAAGCTAAAAATTGTTCTGAAGGAACAGAAAGCATCATTCTTTGACATTCGTGAAAAGTAAAAATCAACAACACCTACTGGCTAATCAAAATGGTGGTGTTCTTCATTCTCTTACATTTCTATGATAAATAAATGACTTCATTTTTATTTCAAATGGAGCTTCTCTTACTGAGAATTTCCTATGCTGCATGTACTTTCCCAAACTCTCTACGTGAACTTCCTGTGAGATCTTGGTCCCTTACCAGGGACAGTTCTGGCTGACTCTAGACTTCATGTCGTGGATCATCTTTGGAATGAGGCTTTGTCTGTTACTCTGTTTTTACTATGATAAATAAGTTTAATAGAAGAACTGAAGATGAAGTGGTGGTATTTTCCTACTACTTACTCAAGTCCCTCTTCTAATTTAGTCAAGACTAGTGACTATGTCAATTCAGTGAATCTTAAAGCCAGCAGAGTGAATATTATCTGCATCATATAAGTATCAGCTAATTCCTCTAAAAAATGCCACCATGTAATACATAACATTTAATTGCTTCTATCTGTGAGATCACATAATCTAATTTTTTGCTACATCCTAGCAGACCATATGAGAAAAAGCATGAGATTGATAAAGATTTCTGGTGGGGGAATTTTTAATTATTTTATTTTATTTTATTTTATTTTATTTTATTTTATTTTATTTTATTTTATTTTATTTTATTTTATTTTATTCAGAATATTGAAACCATTTATTTCCCAAAAGTTGAGCATTTTAAGGCTATTTACGTATCTTAACTACCAAATTAAACAGGCTTAGACAGCTAAATATTTTCTGCAGTCTGATTATTCCCTTCAATTGTAATATTAATTTATTTTTTCTATTTCTCTTTCATACAAAAACTAGTTAATTATTATTTTGGAGAGACAGGAAGTCAATCAAGCAAATTACGGCTAAACAATATGAAACAAATTATTCTGGTCACTCAATAACAATTCTAATGTAATAGAAAGTTTACTCTCTCATTCAGAACACATTACACAACGTCATGTGTAATGACAAATTGCCTTTGAATCTAAGAAAAGTTGAAGAGTGTCATTGTTTTCCAGTTTGTAATAAAATATTAATTTTGGTTCATTTACAGCTGTTTTGGGGAAGAAAAATTGCCACAGTCTTAAGGCCACATTCCTCACTTTCCCCACACTTGGCACAAATGTTGCTGACATTTTAGCAATAATGAGTGTTTGGCAACATATCTTTAGAAAGATCAAACAATATCTTACAATCAGAGAAGTTCCCGTGACAGATGTCCAACTTTGTCCTGGCTGACAACATAAGCATTTATTGTCCACTTAAATCTAGGCTAATCTACTTAAATCAAAATATTTAAAATGAGAATTTTTGGAGGTCAGTCAGGATTTTAAACGTTGAAAGCTTCTCTGCAGTGCTATGTTTTGCAAGAAACCTTTCCACAGGTTTTCATAGAGTTTCTGCTGCTAGAAGGATATATTTCTTTTGGAAATGGAGGGCAATTTCCTGAGCCTTCGTGTCACTTTTAGCTCCTCAGCTGAATGAACAGATAGATATTGCTGTACAACTCACTATGTCATCAGTGATGCCAATCACATTGCTGTGAATATTCACAGACTATGTACCACATAGGTTAAGAGTGCAATATAACTTTTCCTCAAATAGTGTTCTAAGTAGCATTTGTGCTGGGAGGAAAAAAAATGCCATAATAAGGGATTTCCTGCAGTTCTTACAAAAATAATTTAAAACCCCACAGACCTCTATTTTCTGAATTGGAATGGATGTTGTCAGTTTTAAATATTCTAAAGAGAAGAATATAGGAAGAACCTCCTAGGAATTTACTTGAAGACATCTGGTAGCCCAGGAGCAATGTTGCAGGAACCAAATTCTAGAGACAATGAAAGCCCTGAGATATCCTTTTCTGGCCTTTTAGTACTATGCATGAGATCCAGTGGTCCCAGTAACTAACAGGACCTGGCAGCAATTCAGGCAGTGAAGAGATGCAGATGAGGTATTTAGACATTTACAGAGAAACTAATCACCATTCTCCTTGTCCCAGTGAACATTTAAACATTTTCTGTGAAGCAGAAGATGTAGAAGATCAGTAAGAAAAGCAGAACTTATCCCAGAATACCTCCTCTTTATTCAGTCATATAATCCTTCTATATTTTCAACTGGGTACAGTATTCTAGATCTGAATACTAATAGCCTAATTTTGGATAGCACTTAATAGATTGATCCCTATCAACAGACTTGTGGACAGAAGGAAAAGGCAGAGGGGTACATCTCCTGCTCTCTGAGTCTGGGCCCTTTTCACAAAGTACTGTTTGGCTGAATGTATTCAGAAAACTTCATTCAAATTTATGGATATTTTTGAGGTTCCTAAATCCACATTTTTTATTGAATAAAATATAATGTAATTAAGTTCCAGCTCAATATTTAGTCTGTCACCAGAAATATCCTACTCTTCAATATTTCCCTAAATAGATACAAGCAGTATCCAGCAGAGAGGAGAGAAACAAAGAAGGGAATTGGTGAGAAATCAGAAAGAAGATCAAAGTTGGTTTTAGATCTTGTTTTTTGTACAAAAGCTGTCCCATGAATAGGAAATTGAAACCAAGTGATTCAATAGCACTCATTTCAGAGTTTGTTTTGTACACTTATCTAAAAACTTCAGCATTGTGGAGTCATTCAGGGCAACACCACTTCCACTGTTTTCCAGGATTTCATTATAACTGTAGGCATTTGTATAGTGGATTTGAGGACAATACACTAGGAGATCAAGGAAAAAGATAAACTTAAAGAAATACACTTTTGAGGCATTTGTAATACACAAAAGGATTAAATATCTTAGTGTTGGTCAAAGTCTGGATAGCATTTTCTCATAACCTGTTGGAAGCTCTGTTTTGTTGTTTTGCTGGAGTCACAGACTTACCACATTACTCGGTATTTCTGTTTATATCAAAGAATCTTTCTGGATCACAAACTCAGACTAGGTGGCACCCACTGGTTAAAAGGAGCAGGATTGTATATATCTTGCCTTACCAAAAAAAAAAAATATAGAAGCAGGTGCAGGTATTTGAAATGTATTATGTGGTCTGAGTAGAGCTCCTTGCCATGAGAAATGCCACGTCTGAACCAGTGCTGCCACAAATGTATAGCCAAGTTTCATGTCTGGGAAGAAATTAAGAAAATCTCAAGTTTATTTTCTCTTGATATGGGCTCTTTAATAAGCAGAAAAATTCAAATATTAAGGAAAAATATTTTTCATATATACCCTTTGTTCTTGCATCTCTATATAATATTCCCAGATTTTTTTCTGTTAATAAATGAAAGAAGTCAGTAACAACAATAGTAATTTAATGATTCTTTGATTTTAACTGGGCATATTTCTGGAAAAAATTAAGATTACAACCTAGGTAAGATATTGGGTATTATTAATCAGGAAGAAAAAAATGAATAGGCAGAAACCAGAGCATATAATATGAGTACCGGAAGCCAGTGCTGTGAGAACTGTTGGAAGGTGGCTGAGCATCATATGCTGATGAGTAAGGGTAAACATCTAAATTAATTTCAAACTTATGCAAAAGATGCCACAAAGGTTAATATACTACAGAGATGTTACAAGCACATCTTTTCTATCAATGAGTCAGAAGCATGGAGAGAAATACTGCAGCAGATAAAGGAGCAGAACTATTCTCCAGTGCAGACAAGAGATAGGGGGAAAATAGGAAAAGGAGAAGGAGCAGGAGGTAGAAATTATTAGCAGCTCAACAGCTATGGCAGCTTTCAACTTGAACTCTCTTATACAAAAATGACACAAGTGCTTATATCTTGAAGAAGGGTACACTGTCATTTCACTTTCATTCATGCCATTTAATCTGCCTACAGACATTTTTATACTCAAATCACTTCATTCAACCTGCTACAAATAGAGCTTCTTTGGGAGTTTATTCTACAGCATTACCTTGAAAGAAAGGGTTTTTAAGACATGCTGTCTTAGGTAAACCTCTCTTTAAGGGAGGATTACAGACAATTCCTGGTTGTAATGAATTATATGCTTGTACAAAGGAAAACTGTTTCTAGAAGTATCCAGGAGACTTTTAAAATGTTTTGTCCCTCGTGTGTTCCAAGGGATAGAGAACAATTTGCCATGCTGCTCTACCAAAATTCCAAATTGTGATATATAGTAGCTTATCCTGATTAAGATCATCCCTGTTTGTTAGTAAGTAGAAGAGAGCAATATCAGCAGTTGAAGGACTGTTTGGCCATGGTAAGGGACAAAGCTAATTTTGAAAGCAGGCAGAACACAAAGAGTAAGTCTTGGATAGGAGAGACTGGGTTGTCTAATTGTTTGGATATGAATATTATCTAAGCGTTAGATCTTTGCTGTTGTCAATGGCAATCTAGAGCTCAGGACAGTCGCCCTTTAGTTTCAACTCCATAAAGAAATATCAAGGGTTTTCAGAAACCTGGGACACTTTAGGCTGCCATATCACCTCATGACAATAAGAACTCCAAGGATCAGGCTGCCTGAATGTTCTCAGTGAGTTAATATATTCTACAATGGGCTTCTCAGAGTAGAGAAGATTTTATTAAGGACAGAAAGATCTCAGAATTTCCTGAACACCTTCAGAGCCTGATGAATAGATATGTGTGTGGGAGTAATACGTAACTGAATTGCAGACTTATGCTCTGATTCCTCTTTCACATACAATATTGTCTTAAGTGAATATTATTTTCATTTGTGTCAAAACAGAGAAGTAAAAACTTATGGACATTGGCCAACGTGAAAACAATATTTCTTTATGATGCTATTACTTTCCAAAGAAGACACTTCCACATAACTCCAAGATGTTAAGAAATAGCTGGAAGGGAGACCAGAGGATAGTCACTTCCCACAACATATATCTCAGCCAAACCAGAGCCATCCTTGTTGGTTATTAACTGTGAGCTACATTTAGTTGAAAAGGCAGAGGAGAGAGTTATGCCAGCCCTGAGATATTATCAAGACCTAATAGTGAACTAATTTGCTATTAAAAATAAAAGTGGTTATAGACTTCACCTGCATTTATAAATGTAACTCATTTTTTTTTTGTATAAAATAACAGACATGTAGCCTTGATATAGTCTGTGCATTCGGTTAGAAACAGTGGGTTATGTCTCAGAGACACAGTTCTCATACAACAAATTTGTATTTTGCTTATATTTTGACAGATGTTTGTAATTTCTAAGCTATATGCCTTGTATATCTGTCAAAATCATTGTATTTTTCATGGTTCTTTGCTGAGAGCCTAAAACAACAATCTGCACCTTTCTGCCCAGTATTGTGGAACTGGCAGTATGCTTGGCTGTCATTCCCTGATGGAGAAGAATGAAGAAAACACAACAAAGTTCTGTGTCATTCTGTTCCAAGACAATGTCTACACTTCCCTGCGAGCACAGAGCCCTAGACAGAGGTGCTTGAAAACAGCACTGATGTAAAGATTTGCAGTCCTGAAAATCCCAACTCAGCTTCCCACAAACCCTTAAAGCACATCAGTCTGCAGGGACTGCTGGTCTTGGCTTTATGCTGTTCACCACCCAGAGTTGTGCTTCCTCGGGTACTCAGCAGCTCTTTGGGCTTTGTAGCCCTGAGCTGGGATGACATCTCTCTCCTGCCTTCAAGTACAGACTCCGTCCAACAGGCATTCTTGTATCCACAGCCAGACTATTCCTACCAGGACAGAACACCAAGTGTGGCAATGTGGCAATGAATGAATCTTCTTAAAGAATATGTGGGAAGGAGGCCACACTGCTTCCATGCTGCCAGGCTCTGAGTGCAGCCCGTGGCCCTGCCATCCTTCCCAGCCCCTGGGGCACAGACTGGCCCTGCTCCAGCCAGCACTGCAGAGCCTGGCTGGGAAACCTGGGCTCACACCACTGGGAAGCCCTGGGACAGAAGGAGAGGGGAATTTCACTGGGGCAACTTCACAGCTCTCATTTTCCTGGGAACTGCACCTGTGACCAAATCCTCAGCCTGGTTCTTTGCCTGAGCTACACCACAGTCTATGCCCCACCTTGTATCTGCTGTCCATCACCTACTGCCCTGCTGGACTTCACACCTGACTGTCTCATCCCTGTGGTCTAGCCAGGCATTTGCAGGGCTCTGGGCTGGGCATGGTCACCACCCCTGCCCTGAAGATCACTTGAGCACTCAGTGTTCAGCAGTTAATGGACAAGGAGATAGACCTGGGTACCTCCCAAGAGGAGTCCCCTGCCCAGTGTGTGGTTTCCCAGGCCCCGCTGAGGACTGTGTAGAGTGTGGCAGTGGGGAGATTGTGAAAGTCTCTCAGTATCTCTCAGGTCAAGGAAGACTTTATATCTGTCCTGTTATACTGAAGAAATTTGTGGAATTAGTTGATTATGATAAAGAAAGAGCAAAAAAGACCCATGAACCCCTGAAAAGACCAGACCTGAAGGAATCTTTGCCTAAGGATTTTCTCCTCACCATGGGCAGGTGGAAGTGCTGCTTTTGGGTAAATCTCCCTACAGCATTCAAATTGATCCAAAACACAGTGTGAGACTAAACTCTTTCCACAAGTACTTGTCCTGTACAGAGCCTGTGTATCTGGGTACATGATTTTCTCTTCCTACATAGGATGTAGGTATTTCAGTACTTACTGCTCCAATCAGTATCTAAGCCTAAATTTGGTTTCATACACTTATTTCTGTGTTAATAACATAGCATTTGAATGAGAACATGGCCACAAATCCTAAATTTGATATCTTTATCCTCTCTTACTCACATGGATAAGGATTCTAAGATGAGAATTTGGAGTTCTTACTTCAATAATGAATAACGTAAGGCTGTTGCTATTTCCTTGCTCAGGGAGGTGCCTGCTGCCTGGGGCTGGGCTCACTGATGCCCGAGGATGCAGTTCCTGGCTGAGGGTGGGATGGGCCTGAGTGCCAGGCCCTCCTCTGCTGTCCTGGACGTTCCCTCAGTGCTCAGTAAGACCCCAGCCCCTTGGAGCCTTGGCAGGCATTGCCCAATGTGATGTCAAACATTTGCGACAGTTTTGTTCCCCACCCAAAAAACATATATTTAAAAAAAATTATACTAGATTCAAGGTTATAATTAATTCTGTTCAAACCTGAGACAGACAGACCCCTTTGACTCCCATACAGGAACCATGCCGTGTATGTAGAAACAATTGAGAAATTTCTTTGTTGTCTGAAATCTCACTGCACTAGATTGCTGCGCTTTTTAGAACTGCAGATGGTTATTGGACTGGATTGCACTTTATAGCTCAAAATTAGGAGAACCAAAATAAATGTGTGCATTAGGCCATTACATTCTTCTCTTTTCAGTTCCCAGTCTGTGATGGCCCCCATATAAGGAAAGTGATCAAATTTTTAGTCCTGCAGAGAATGCCAATGCAAAGCATAAGTGAGGAAATGACCTGTGAGATTACCTAGTCTGCCTCCCTGCCACTGCAACATCACTATTGGGAACATGTTTTATTCATACTGTCTCCAGGCTCAGACAATGTCCTATACCCCTATTTCCTAGTATTTTAAACAATGGAAGCTTTGCCCCTCTGGCCAATAATTGAGCTTAAGTGGCCTTCATTACAATTTTTTAACTATTAAATTAAATTTTATTTTACTGACACTCCTATTAAATTGAAAAAGGCCATTTTGCATGAGAAATAATACCTTAAATGAACAATAAAGTCGCTTGGGTTTTATTTTTGTAAATTTAGGGAAAAATCTCTGAAGAGAAAAAAACTGAAGAATTCAACATAAGAGATTAGGCTGGATTCATCTGGTTCAATCTGGTTCATCAGAAATTCAATACGTGGCCATAGTGTACTATTTTTCAGATTTTTTTTTTAAACTTTTAATAAACTTTTAATTCAATGTTCAGCATGTTTTGATGCTCTGAGAAGCAGAATTTGCAGAGGTATCCGTGAGATAAAGCTGAGTCTGGATAAACTTTACTCTTGAAATGCTTTAGAAAAAAAGAAAAATTGAGTTTAAATCTTTACATGGAGTTTGCTAACATGTCTATTAGAAAAAAAATTACTTGTAAGCTAGCAAATGTAATATGGTATCACTTGAAAGGCAATAAAAAACCTCAATGCATTTTATAGTCACATTTTAGAACAGAACCACATGTTAAGTATTTACATGAGAGTCTGCAACAGTTCCTGGGCTGGAAGTGTTTATTAAGTACCACTGGCTTGATTCTGCTTTCCTTGCATCTTGTGTAGTCATTTACACCTGTGCAATGATGCATTTCACTTCATATTATGTGCTTTTTTATGAGGTTTTGTCAGCACCAAGGGGTCATAAAGTCAGTCAACATAATCATTGAAAAATACTTTCAGACTCTGCATGGTGTGCAATCAACTTAGAGGTCTTTTATCACTCCTCTTCATAAGCCTGTAAATACAAACCATAAATCTATAATTACAGAAAAGGATAGTATTGACTACAATATGGAAATATGTGGGGCAAGTGAAAACTAGACCCACTGAATGGAACCAAGTCCAGTCCAGATTTTCTGATTGCATTTTCCTGCTGCTTCCATGTCTTCAAAGATGCCAAGATTCTGTTTGATTTAGGAAAGATAAAGTGGTAGGAGAGGGTGCAGATAGTCTTTATTCCCAAAGACTAGCTGAGCCAGATCATTCCCAAAGGGAAGAATGTAATACATAACCTCCATATTAATCCAGTAATGTCTTATCCCTTTAAAGACTCTGGCTCGGTTTTCCTTCAAACTCATTCCAGAGTTTCTGTCTGTTTGCTTCTCTTGCCATCTTTAGAAATTCAATGTATTTTTTTAATGGGGTCTAAAGGTAATTTTCAATCCCAGAGAGATAAAAAAAGAAATACTTTTTATGTCTTATCTTCAAAACTTTTTATGCCATCAAAATTTCCTGAGAATTTTTTTTTAAATGTTCAGATTTACATAGAAGAGGCCATCAAAGGTACCTGGTAGCCAATGACAGGGACAACAGAGACAAGAAGGGTGATCTTGTCTGCAAAGAACAGATGATAGGTCTGGCTTTCACGACTTCACCTTGTTTCTGAACTGCCTAATGCTCCACTAATGACTGATTTAAATTCAAGAATTTCTGTTAGAGCTGGACTGAGCATCTCATTTGACTTTACTAAATGAAACTTTAACATTAAAACATACCAAGGGAGTATACTTGGACTCAAGTGAGTAAGACTGCCATTTTTAGGCCCCTATTCTTTCTATAAGCCAGCTGTTGCTGGAAAAGACTTCACACAGCTGCTCCTGAATTTTTTTCCTTTTGCATATAGACGAGAAGACTCATACTTAACAGTGGAAAGAAGGAACAAACCCAAGATTTTTGCAGCAGTAAGTTCTGCAAGCAGGAGTTACTAATTTGAACTAGATGGTAAAACATTTTGTTTTGTGGTGAAAGCTTTGAGGAGTTGAAAATATCCTCATTGCTAACATTTCAATGAGCCCAAGGATCTGTGAGATTTTTGCTTGAAAATCCTTTGAATTCCTTCTCAGAACAGCAAATAGCTCAGGGAAAGAGACAAGCATTTGAGATGCAGGAGGTCCACTTTGTCATTCTTGAATTCAAAGCAGAGACAGAAGCATCAGTTGTATGTATGTCACAGGGTATCTTGACCACCACATTTTAGTTACTTGGGTTCATTACCTCCTCACAAGAGGCCAGAATATCATTCTAGCAGTAGATTCAGCATTATAACAAATATTGAGAAGCATTATAATAAAGAGAAAGAATATGGCAATTATGTAAAATAAAAAAAACATACGGGAGGTCCATACTGATCTAATTTCTGCTTTACAACCAAAGTAAATGGAAAAGGAATATTAACATGACAAATGACTGAAAGCTGTTGGTGTAATGTCAAATTTCTAAGAAATGCAAACAAAAGTTAGCCTGTGGTCACAGAAGAATGTCAAATATCAATACACCATAGAAATCCATCATGACAGCTCTCAGCCCTGTGTGTGCAGCCTTCCCATCAGTGCTGTAAAAAAACAGACAAATCAGGCTCCTATATAAGGACTTAGAGACCAGGAAAAGGAGTTCCAGCTTTAGAAGAAAACAAAGGAGTAGAACCTCACCAGTGCTGATACTTAATATCCAATCTGCTCTAGAGACTCATGTGTTGGCCAGTGCTGGTTCTGAAAGATTTTAGCAAAACTGGCCTCAGTATAGCAGCTCAAGGGCGGCCAATCTCCACTTCTCTCATGAGATCCACTTTGTTGACAAGCTGTAGATCAAGGAGAGCATCTTTCCGAGTCTACTCCCTTAGATCTGTTCCATAAAGTTGTCATCGAGATTTTGAGGAATCTTCTGGCCTGGGTTGTGTTGATATACCTTTGCAAAGACTAAATTCGCTCAGCTGCTTTATTTTAAACCTCATTTTAACGGTTTTCTTGTGTTAATCACCTTCTTACTACTTAGACACAATTTCATTAAATATTTTGGCCTTTTGGAGTCTGTGAGATTTTTGAATCAAAGTAATTGCAACCTCTTCAGCTGGAGCATCACTCTCATAGAAGATGTAGAGTCCCAGGTGCTCCTGAAAACCAGTCAAACAATTGCATCTTTTGCAATGGGTTTTAAATGGTCCTTGATGATATCCAGGGCTTTATACTGCAACCACATGTGGTATTTTTCCAGTCCACATGGGTTTCCATAGAGCTTTCTGGTTTCAGTGCTTTTCATCACTCTCTATTGAAGCGATTTTTGCCATTTTTGTCATTTGTACATGTAACTAATAGACAGAAACTTACATTGTATTTTCCTATCATGTCAACTACTGAGGTGACTGGTTTTTCTTTCTTTTTAATTTGCTTTCGTTCTAGGTGCTTTCAGATAAGTAATTCAAGATCAGCATGGCCCATGTTTTCTCTCCTTTTTATCTAGATGAAACAGCATGGTTCACCAATAATGAAATTTCAAACTACATGCTTTTCTGCATTTGCCATTTCACTTCTCCTTCTCACTTCAAAGCACACTGATGATCCCCCTGGTTTCAAGTGCTCATAGTATGGCTCACATACCATCTGTTCTTTCTGTGCAGTAATCCAGAAATTTTCTTAACACCTTAAGTGCTTATTTAATGTAGCTGAACTGGACCAACTAATGACTGACAAATTCAAAGAATAAAGAACAATTAGGAAAAAATAACTATGCATTGATGCATCCAGATACTGATCATACAAGATTTACTGCCATTGAGAAAATTACTCAAATTAAAAATTTTTAATTCAGACTCTGATAAATAGTTCAGATAGTCAAGTGTGACTGTTTTTGATGTCTTTTCAGAGAAAAAAAGCATCATTATTTTAAAAATGTATTTCCAGGCTGGCTTGCCAAATACTAGGCTTTCTTAAAACAAAAGATGGAACAATGTATAAAATACCATAAAATAGCCGAGTTCTGTTTTATTTTCAATTTCTTTTTCTTATAGGTTCCAAGAGTAATTTTGGGTTTGTATCATGCTGTGGCACAAAATTCTGTATGAAATAATCCTGTTCCAAGTAGAAAACAAAACTCTGAGTGACTGATCACAGCCACTTACCTGCATATTCACAGCCCCTGTGCACACTGGGTTCCATAGTTTCTAAATGTCTTAGTGTGTCTTTCTTACAGAATTTGATGCAAAATTTTTGAATTTTTCTGAATAATGAAAATCAAAATAATACATTGTGAATAACAAGGATGAGTAATTATTAGAAAAGAACATGTATGTTTTATCTTAGGAAACAATTTGTCAAATTAATTGTGACTAATCATTGAAAATCATCTCAGGTCAAAGGTAAGACTTTGATATAACTATTGTTATCCTGTAAGATTTATCCACCTGAAACTGGATCACATTTACAGAAACAAACATTGCTTCATAGAGAACTAGCAAGAAGTGTAGTCATTCAGGAAAGGATGACGACAACAAATAGAACTGTTTCATGATGCATGAAACATTGAAATATCCTGTCCATGCTAGCTTAAAGAAAAACAAGAAACCTGCATTGTAAATTATTTTTCTGCAGTTTTCTGATGAAGCTGACTTATATGATTATCAGCTCTCCAAAGTGACACTATACCTTGAGAATTTTCTGCTGGCTTGTGCTGTGGAAAATAAACACCAGAAATTAAAAGGGATTTTGAAACTACTAATAGCATTTCATTTTGCAGAACACATGGTTTTTGTTTGCGTTGTACATGCTCAATGGCTGCTGACAGGTTATTCACTTCTTGACATTCTATAGCATTTTGATGATGTGAGAGGTCTTGCAGTGTTTGAAGCTTACATACTTTGAAGAAATATAATAAGCCAAACTCTTTATTCACTAAGAATAGATGGAAATCCCCTATTTTTACAGAAATGAGACAGGACGTTGTAGGCATCCTGGCTAGCATGAGAAATCAAGATGCTGAAAAGGAAACAAGGACTTACTAAATCTGTAGGGATTGCAAGTTCTCCGAGTGGATTTTTTTTCAATATTCAAATAAAGATTCCCCCTAAATACTTTCTGAAAACAATGAAATTTACTTGAGAAAAGGAAAAAGGGTTTAATTTTGCCATTGGGAATTCAGACATAAAGAAAAATATTTGCCACACTTTAAAGTTCCTATAAACTGACCATGAACTGTCATCTTATACACAAAATATTTAATTCTTCTGTGTGCAGTCTCATAGTAACAAATTTGCTTACAAAATTCAAAACTTTTAATAAAATAGAGATTTGAATAGAAAGAATGTGAATAATTTAGAATATATACCTAGAGTTGACTGAAATACATCATGGGTAGCAACATTTTCAGGTTTTGTCTGTGCAGACATGATAGGGACCAGTTTGTGAAGGCGTGACAGCAGAAAATAGTGAAATATGTAGAATGTTTCTTCTCCTTGTGCATGTAGGCATGCATGCATCATGTCCTTACTGTCCCTACTCCTCCCATAACACTGAGCTTTGAAGGAAAAGTTCAAGATGTCCAAAGATGGCAAAGAGAAAGGTCTTTATAGGCTTTCTAATTGCTGAGACAGTCCTCGTGGTATGCCGTACTTTTAAAATCTCTCTCCACACTGCCAATCTTGTGCAGGAAAAAAACTTCACTTAAATCTGAGATGTCTTACAAAGAAATCAAATACTTCTAAATGAAGCAGGAAAAAGTGGGGTAATGTTTATTTTTGCAGGCAGAAGAAACNCAGGTTTTTTTTTGCTATTGTGCTATTGTAGTTTGTGATGAGTTTGCTGTTGCTCTGGAAATGAGAACTCCAAGCAGACTTTTATTGATGTGTTATCTATGCATATCACAGTACTATGAGTGACTGAAGATTTCAAATGATGCTGATTGTTTCATATGCTGTTAACCAGCGGTTAGGAGCAGTAGCGAACTCTGGAATTCCTCTACCAGGGCTTTGACTTCAATTTGCCCAAATAGGAAATCATATTTGTATCTGTAATGCACTGGAGTTGTACCATTTGAGCAAAAGTCAGAAGTTCAAGAATGGTTTTCACATGTATGTGTAAATCAGCACAAAATAAAGGGAAAAAGAAAAATTAAACATTTCTGAAAAAATACCTACAAGGCAAATACTAAAAGTGAAGATGGAAAAAATGCAGAAAAGTGCAGTTTTTAAATATAAATCAGAGGAATAAAATCACACTTTGATGAAATCTATTTATTAAGAAAAGAATTACAGTGGGAGGCAATTTAGCACAAAAAGACATACTGGGAAAGTCATATATTTTCCCACAAATAGATAATAAGCAAAATTGCTTTATTTGATGTCTCTGCTGGTAAAAGTACACATATCAGTTTAATGATAATGAAGAGGCAACTTGGTGTAATCCCATTTTGGAATGACATAAAAATGTTCAAAGAATTTGACATTTGGTTATTTGATCTGGAATTTCAAATTAAAAAAAAAAAAAAAGCAAACCATCACAACAACAACAATAACACCTTTCCATTATAAAACTGAGCTTATTAGACTTAATGAATTATTTTGGAAAATAATGGTGAATAATTGTAAAGTAACACAAGCTGTGGTTTTAATGAAATTATTCTGTCCTCAAGCCTCACAGTGAATACGACATAACTGCCCAATGAGTTCCAAAAGGTAAATTGCAACTGGCACAGACAAAACTGAGTCATCTCATGATGCTTTCAGTGTTCATGGTGGTGCACAGTTTAGTCCTAATCTCACCCAAATCACAGGTTGACTGCTGGAGCAGAAGCTCATGAAATCTCCTGGAGTGCCAACCATGCTCATACCAGCTACTTGGAACACACCTTTTGTGACAATAATTCTTCATTTGTGTGCTTAAGTCAGACAAAATGCTCAAAAAATCTATTAGTTTATCTTGCTTTCTCTTGGATTTGACTAATGCCCAGCAGAATAATCATTATACAGAGAATTATGCTAGCAAAATTTTAAAGTCTTAAAAAGTTCCACATTTGCAACACATCAGTGGTTGTCAGCCTTGGTGCACTCATAAAGATTCATTTAACCATAACAAGGCTGATCTCAAAGATATGGCTACAGCTGCAGAAATTAGAGCAATGTTTCAGCTGTGGTTTTATGCCCCAATTTATTTATTTTTTAACCTGATTTCACCGTCATGGAAACACACCCGTATTTGCAGAAATTCAGTTCTAATATTTTGGAATTATGTGGATAATGCATACATATTATATGAAGGATGCTGCAAGTACATAAAATCAGATAACTGAAGTTTGCAACAAAATTTTCTAATTTTTCTCTCCCTAAACCAGATGTTCACTATTTGAACATTTGGAGAAAAATTAATGTCTTTATGTTCCAATGTTTTGGTTTCTTTCTTGCCAAAATTCATGTCTATATGTGCTTAGGAAAAAAGCCACCTTTTATATGATTTACTTAAAATTCTCTGCAGACAAAATAAAACTTTACAAAAAGGTTCATTTTGAAATACACAAAACACATTTTGAAGGAAATGCTTTTAATACACTCTTATTTTGTAAATTCAACATAGTGTTTTCAACAATTCCATCAAAATAGAATTCTGAACGCTATAGTTTTAAAACAAACTTTAAGGATGTTTCTGAAAGTGTCTTAAGGAGAAATAATGACAACTAAAAAGCATGTCATTGAACTTCTAAACATGGTGTCCCCAGACTGAGTATGTTGTTGCGTTGTTGAAAACTTTTGGTTTTATTGAAATAACATTCTCAAGCAAAAATTTATTTAGAGAAAAATTGTCCCAAAGAGTTGAGTAATGTATATATATGTGTATATATATATGTGTGTATATTTATATGTGTGTATATATATATATATATATATGCTTTAGGCCAATCAATACTTAACAATATATTTGATTTTACGGAGAAGTGTGAAAATTGCTGTGTGAAGATTAAGTGCTGTACATTTTAAAGATCAATAGAAAAAAGGCATTCAAACAAAAATGCTCTTTCATAGATGAAAAACAAAAATTAAAAAAAAACCAGTCTCAAGTACACTATTTTCCTACCCCTTCAGGCCTAATATTTCTGGTGTAAATACATAGACATACTGTACTGTCATGCTGCAGCTGAGACCTACCAAAAAGTTCTGAGATGATTGTACCCAGAATATCCTGCTTTATTCTCCTATTACATGTCCAGTAAACTCTCACTGATTTCTTTTGAAATCCACACTCTTTCAAATGCATTCACCATAAAAATGGAGTTACCTTATATAATTCTTGGCCTAGCCTCTAATGTACTGAAAACAAAATACTTCATCTTTTCTTGGCAGAATCAGTGGTTATCTAGGCACAGAACCAATACTGCTCTTTTCTAGGGTTGGTTTTTCCTGTTTCCATTTTTAAACAATGTAAATCCAGTAGCTAAAATTATTTGGATTACTTACAGATGAGCACAGAATTTTTCTAATAATTTTTCTAATATTTTTCCTAATAATAGTAATAACAATAATAACAACAAGGAATAATCTTATATTAGAAAACTTAGAGTAGCAGTTTTCTAACGTAATAGTTAAGGTAGAGCAAACTATATAGACTAAGAGAAGATTTTTTTACGATGAGTCTGGTGAAACGCTGACATGGGCTGCCTAGAGAGGTGGATGTCCCATTCCTGTAAGCATTCAGGGTCAGGTTGGATGTGTGTTCTGAGCAAACTGATTGAGTTGAAGATGTCCCTGCTCATTGTAGAGGGCTTGGATTACCAGACCTTTAATGTTCCCTATCAATCTGAACTATTCAATGATTCTGAGTATAGAAAACCAGCTAATTACCATAGGAACAGAAATACATTAGTTCACTCAAAAACTGATGAAATGAAAGGTTATCTATTTCATATGTTGCACATTGAAAGAAGAAAAAAATCATATATTCAGAGCAATATGTAAAGAAATATGCTTTTAAACCAAATAGAATTATTATTGTTTATCACTCTGTTGCACCAGAATGTGTTGCTTTTGACTAGTACATCCAATAGCATTACAGAAGTTAGAAAGTATCTTTGCATTATATTTGGTGAATAATTACAAATAATTAATAATTAATATGAAAATGAAGGAAATATTTTTACACATTTCATCAACAGAAAGAACTAAATACATTTAATATATTTTTAATGTCTCCTTTAACTTTTAGTTATCATCAGATATGTGTGGAGAGGTGAATAGAAATATCTCCATATGGCATGCAAATGAAAATGTATAAGCTGTTCGTTTCTATTCCCTCTGTCATAAAAACAAGCTATTGACAGCAGTTATAAGTGCAGTGTTTAATATCTGAAACCAGGAAGAAACAGAATTCATGTGGTAACATTAAAAAATAAATCAATAATTAAAATGTTCATTAAGAAAAAGAAAAACAACTGAAAAATTACAACAAGGCATGAGTAAAATCTAAGAAATCAAGTCTGACTCATGGCTCTGCACACTGAAAATGTACCTGATGACAATATGGAAATTAGAAAATTCAATAAGCTTTCAAATTGTGTATGAATCTGAAAATGATAAACAAATCACTGCTGCAGTATGTGTCCAAGGCTGTTAGTCTCTTCACACACATCTCAAAGATTCTGCTGATGAATATACTCAACATAAGTAGATAAATTAGTTTTCAAATTACATATTTTTTTCCTGAAAATGTAAGTTATATTATTTAGTATTGAAATTATATATTTTTCTGCAAAAAGGACTACATGATAACTGTGTCACAAAGTGCTAGCACTGGGAGACATTCACATATCAAAAGTGCATATCTCATTTCAGTAAAATGTAGTATTCATGCCTTAGGTCTTTTTTGAGGGGACTACCATGATTGTATTCCAAAAGCTCAGTTGTTGGTTTGCTTACAATAGCTGTCAAATGAAAAAGTCCATCTTTCCTATACATTTTTACCCTCTTCATTTTCTCCCCTCTCGATCAAAAGAGCAAGGAGCAGAAGGATGAAGTCTGTCAATATAACCCAATTTAATATAAACCCCTTGGTCATACCGATATCTGCAGAACTTCCACATGGCCACAGAAAAACTAAACTAATCTGGATAAATTCACAGGAAGCTGTATTTTCCACTGAGTAAAAGCCTTGGTGGCTTTTACTGACATTTTCCATCTCAGACTGAAACCATTAAGGAAACATATGAACACCTGAAAAGCAAAGTGATTCTGAGACTTCCAGCTGTGAGTTGCATAAGGGCATTTTACAATTATCCATTTTCTAGTTGCCAATTTCAAATTATCTGGTTATTACATTTTTCCCCAAAATAAGGATCAAGTTCTTTCAGGATTTAGAAAATGTTCTGGTAACAGAGAGACCACCCTGTTGATTCTGTGCTTTCTGCATTGAAATTTTCATCCATTTTCATCCACACTGGAAATTTCTGTGTTGAGTCTTCACTGAATAACTACTCAGTCTCCACGAGAAGTCCATGAGCCTTGATCGGGGTACATGGGAAAAGGTAAACTGAGCTGGGGAGACTGGGTCTGTGGGGGGAAAATTAGAAAAGAGGGACAGGAGGGTAAAAGAGTTCCAGGATGACTTTGCTTGAGAAGAATGAACCAGGAATTAGGAGTCAAAAATGGAAAGGTATAGAGAATATGCTAAACAGAAAGGGAATTCAGGTTGATTTTCTATCTGATCACCAGTTATGATACAAATTCAAATTATTAATCCTAAACTGAGCATAAGTAATTTTAAACGTAAAGCTAGTAGGACACTGTTTCATTCTGCAATTTAATTTGGATTGCTTGTAAGAGACAATTATTTTCCCTCAATCTTGTAAAAGGAAGAAAGGTTAAAAACAGGGACTAAAATAACACTCCTCATGTTTTCCTACTTGACATGAACTAAAATGTATGTATAAAATGTTAAGAACAGAAGAAAGATTTGTCCAATGTCTGTAAGTTTTTTGCAATGTCATTTTATTCTGTTATTGACTCACTGAATGCAACCAATGTCAGAATACTGAAAACTGGTGTGAGATTTCTATTAATAACACTGAAGACAAGCTTTACCAGAAGCTATATTTGCTACTTATGTCAAGAGCAAGGCTTCCAGATGAATATAAACAAAGTATTTGTTGACTCATCCCACAGGGAGGTCTGCTGGGGCCCAGCTATGGGATATTACTGAGAGGTTCCCTGGGCTGATTCAGCCCTCTGATTATTACCCGCTGCTGATACTCCAGGCTGGCAGTGATGAGATTGAAAAGAAGAGTGTCAGGGTAATTAAAAGGACTTTAAGGCACTGGGTCAAGTGGTTTGTAGGGCAGGAGCACAGGTAATGTTCTGCTCAGTCCTTTGGTGGCAGAGAAAAACAATGAAAGGAATAATGTGGAGAGCCCACATTATCAACAAGTGGTTCAAGGGTTGGTGTCATCAGCAGAATTTTGGGTTCTTTAATCATGGGGCAACTTTTACAGCACCTGGCCTGCTGGACACAGATGGCCTCTATCTCTCTGTTAAAAGCTGAAGGTTTTTAGCACATTAACTGACAGAACTCATTGAGAGAGCTTTAAACTAGATTTGAAAGGGGAAGGGGATACAGCTGGGCTGGCTGGGAGCAGGCCCAAGGGTGGTTAAGCATGGGTTAAGGGTGAAATCAGCAGTCCAGCTG